>VZRI01009708.1:85207-132890 GCA_013397515.1 Upupa epops
GCCCAGAACTGGATGCAATCCTCCAGATGCAGCCTCACCAGTGCAGAGTAGCGGGGAAGAAGAACCTCTCTCAATCTGCTAACTATTCCCCTTCTGATGCCCCTCAGGATGCTGTCGGTTTCCTTGGCCACAAGAGCACATTGTTGGCTCACAGTCATCCTACTGTCCACTAGGACCCCCAGGTCCCTTTCTCCTACACTGCTATCCAAGGGGTCAGTCATCATTTGTCCAATTGTCCAGCTTCCACACAGGTTTCTTGTTTGGACAGAAGTGTGGCATAACAGCATTTACACAATGCCTCTACATTTAGCTGAGATGTGGACACCTACCTTCTTAGTGCCTTGTCCTTTCCACCTTTATATTAGTCTGTTGTTTGTGGTGAGAATGGCCTTTTCTTACTGTTTTCCCTATCTCCTCAGAAGATAACATGGCCCAAAAAGGGATCTATTTTCCCATTGAATTTTTACACTGTAAGTAGTAACTGCTTTTAGGGAATGAAAAGCTGTGGAAGAATTCACGGTTGTAACTTCCTGTACTGTCAGACATTGACTGAGCCGTGACAGACAGAAGTCAAAGAAGAATGGGACATCCTCCAAAAGGATACCTATGTACAAGAAATTATTCTCTAATACTAGTACTAATATCTTGGGAAAGAAAATATTCAGTGCCATTCCTTGATTAAAGCAGGAATCTAAAAAGAAGTTGACAAACTAGAAGTGCTCAATTTTGTAACTTGTATTTCTGAAACTAGGAGACTAAAAAAGGAAGCCCAGAGTGATTTGGAACAAAATGTAAAGATCTATAAATGCGAACAGAATACATAGATGGTTGTGAAACGAACTATGCCTTTAGGCCAGATTCCAAGTGGCCAGATTTTCTGGGTTGGCCCGAAAATAGGAAACAGGAAATGTTTCAGTTGCTTTATAAGCACAAATTTGTACTGATGTTGCTGCATCTGGACACAGGAACAGATCATTTTGTCTTCTTTAAGCTGTTTCCTTACCTAATATATCCATCTTTCCGTTTTCTACCACATTCTGCAGGGCACAACATTTAATTCACTGCCTGTTAAATCATCATATCTAAAGCATTGTAGGGCTATGGCTCTGGTTTCCCTGAGGAGCCATTAGCTCTCATTTCAGGAGGATGCACACCATGCAAACACTATACAGCCTTGTTATCCAGACTCCTAATCTAGGCATATTGATTAATTTCATCTACTTTTAGACATAGCTGAAATTCTCCTATAATCAGTAGTTAGGAATACACATGTAGGACTTGCTGTTGCTCCACAGTCCATCCGAATTGAGTCTGGAGATAGGGGAACATATATTTCTATTCTATTCTATTCTATTCTATTCTATTCTATTCTATTCTATTCTATTCTATTCTATTCTATTCTATTCTATTCTATTCTATTCTATTCTATTCTATATTATGTGATAGGTGTCCAAATAACAGGACATCAAAGGGAAAGGCCAAAGTAGAAATGAAGGCATTTGAATTGGACTAGAAGTGCTGAGCATTCCTGGAAGAACCAGACAAGTCCTGGCCAGTCAGCAATGGCTCAGCAAAGCAGAGGTTGCAGGGTCCAAAAGGGAAAGTTCTTTCCTGAATAAGGATGGGATTCCTGGTTCTATGGAGACAACGGAGGGGTGAGCATGCTTTGCATAGGGAAAAGCCAAGAGGAAAAGTCAGATGGAGGAAACCGTTGCCATGGGAGCCCAGCCTCATTGCTCAGGACAGAGAAGTGGACACACATGTGGATGAGAGGGGGTGGAGGGTGTAAGGTATTTGTATTGTTCTATTTGTTAGACTACTCTGTTTTCTTTGGAAAGGCTGTCCTTGGGCATCAGGGAAGAAGGCAGGCAGCCTCTCTCTTACTTGCCCTGGCTCCTGATGCTCTGTAAAGGGCAGAGCAGCGAAAAGGTGAGGGGCTGTTTTCTTGCTTGAGAGTGATGAGCGCATACAGGGTGAGGAGATGCTTAGAAGCAGTGGACTGGAGTGTGGAGAATGGAGAAGAAAGCAGGATTTTTGTAAAAGGAACAGAAAATAGGCTTGTGGGGAAGCCTCTGGGGTGATGGAATGGAAGGAATGTAGCTTCTCCTAGAGAGCTACAGAGGGACTGTGTGGGCTGTTTTGCAATCTAAGAAACTTCTGAGAGAAAGCTGACAGGCAGACACTTTCTCTGCAAAGACACTGTGGGAAGTGGAGACAGTTGTTTTTAAGAATACTGTAGAAAAACAAAGATCCCTCTGGTGCCCTGGGACATATTTGTTTTGCTGAAAAAGTGCCAATAATTCCACTTGCTGGATCCAGCCAGCTTGGTGTCTACTCTCAAGGAGTGTGAAGTGCTGGAAAAACAGGACGAATAAAAAATAAACTGGGTATAAGTTGCCTGTGTGCAGTGCAGGGAGTGAAAGGGATGAATCAACAGTCAAGAGGCAGGAGGTGTAATAATTGATTCTGCGTCTCCCACTATGCCCAAAGATTTCTCCTGGACCCCATGTTGCAAGAGAAAAACTTCTCTGTTACTGGTTAGTGGGAACAGCAGCCTTTTCTCCGAATGAGTCATTTCAGAGCTACCACATGGGATGGTGGTAGTTGTGAGGTTGCTGTCTGAATGTTCAAGGCACAATCTGCTGTGTCATCTGATTTAAGGATGCACTTAAAACCAAGAAGAGTTTAGTATCGATTCAGATTTCAGTCTGTTTAACTTTTCATAAGAAATGGCAAACAGAAGTGTGCAGTCTCTACACCTTGCAAAGGTTAAAAAGGTTTGGGAGAGAGGATTTAATTTCTTAACTGGTTATTTACCAAAGTGGCTACATTTAGGCCAGATAACAGTGAGGGTGTTTGTTCCTAGTTTGATAAAAAGATGAAAGGGAGTTGGTTATGCTATGTTATAATTAAGGTGAGGTTTAATGATGTAAAAGGGAAGGGATTTCAAACAAATGAGGAAGCTAGAAATGAGATAAAAAGGAATGAAATGCTTAAACTTCGCATGAAATGCATTTACATTCAGCTAAAGAATCGCACAACACAAGCAAAGTCTAGGGATTGTCTTCCTTTAGCTATTTTCCACTGCTGCTTTTGTGCTTTTAACATCTGACCGCGATTGTACTGCATACTAGAATAACTTCCGTTCCAGACCTCCAATATTTTATCGTAACTAACTCCAGATACTCAGAAAGTGGTTTTTTGCTCAATTATCCATATAGAATCATAGAATCATCAGGGATCGGAAGGGACCTTGAAAGATCATCCAGTCCAATCGCCCTGCCACAACAGGATCACCCAGACCAGGTCCAGGTGGGTTTCGAACATCTCCAGAGAAGGAGACTCCACAACACCCCCCCGAGCAGGTTAGAAGAAGTTATAGAATCAGTCAGGGTTGGGAGGGACCACACTTTTGTAAAAAGTAAAGAAAACGAACTGAAAACATGACAGAGGCAGGAAGAGTCATAGCCAACACTGTAGGAAGCAGCACTGTGCTCTCCTGGTTGCATGACTGGTGCCCATATCAGCCTTAAGGTTTCCACTAACATGAGAACACAGCACAGATGTCACAAGCACCCTCCATCAGCGCTGTTTTTGAGTTGTCTAATAAAGTGCTAGCAGGTTGAGAACTATGCTTTATCATTATTGAGGTTCTCATCCCTGTCCAAAAGTAGCCTGATGTCATTCACTGTCCCTGCCAGCCCTGCACAGTGCAGCAGCATGGATGGTATCAAAAGAAGAAAGATGATGTGCTCCAGGATCATTCAGTTACAGCCATCATGTTTCTGCAACAGCTCCCCATGCCATGTTGAATTATAGAAGACAATGGGAGAGGGTCTCTTTCCTAGCTGGAGGTGACCACAAAACATGCTCTTGGATCCAATGAAGTCAACAAAGCTGTTTGGCCCTCTTCTCTTGGAGGGCATGTGGTGGATGGCAAAAGATCTAAACCAAAGGATCTCCTGCTGGGGTGGAGAGATCAGCAAACTAGCAGCCAGGGGAGAAGTCAGCAGCCTACCACAGGTAACGTTAGAGAAGGAATGATAATGTGTGCTTGACAGATCAAGAAATTGGCAGGAATAGCAATGCCAGCTACAAATTCAGTGTCGGAACCTCTCCTTTGAGGATGACTGTTCCTGACTTGGGTTTGTGAGCCTAGCTTAGCAAATGAGGTGGTTTTGGCTAATAAAAACTCATTAAAATTACCTTAGGAGCTAATTACAGTGCCAAAATCAGAGGAAGAAGGAAATTTTGATGAAAAGTTTCATAATTTAAATCCTGCCTGGTTAGCATTCCTAAAGATTTCTTGGTACCTGCCAATATCTTCTAAAGCCTGTATTAAGTCAGTAATTCCCAGTGAAGGTGACGGGGCACTGGACAGGGCTGCCTGGGGGGGTTTGTGGAGTCTCCTCCTCTGGAGACATTTGAAACCCACCTGGACTTGGTCTGGGTGATCCTGCTGTGGCAGGGGGATTGGACAGGATGATCTTTAGTGCTGGAGTATGGCTTCAGGGAAAAGGACATGACATAGCTGAATTGATACCAAGAGCATGAGTTCCAGAAGGCCTTGCAAGAGAGCCTGAGAACCTGAGCCTGAGAGCCTGAGAACCAAGGACACTGTGCTATTGAAGCTAAATGCTGACAAGATCCTTTTTGTAGTACTGACCAGGTCCCTTGTTGTAGTAGCAATATGTAGCAAAAGGGAATCCTGTTGCTAAGGCTGTAGCTGTAATGTTTATATAAACAGAAGATAACTTAGGGTTGCTAGGGAAGATGTAACCTAACCAATCATGAGCTTGGCTTCTGCAATATGTATGAACCTTATTAAGAACTGTATAAAAAGAGCTAGTAGTTTGTAATAAAGTTGGATCTGCTTGATCACATTGGTCGTTGTGCAGCCCCTTCTTGCGGCACTTTAGAGGTCCCTTTCGTTCCCTGATGATTCTATGATTGGAGAAGCTGAGGAATAACTGCTGTTTAGAAAACAATATACACAGAAAATAATTACAACTCAGCAAATTTTTAGGTAAAAAATGGCACCCTGTTTATCATCCCTATCCAGTCATTCTATTCACTGTATTTTTTAAACACACTTGGAAAAATTCCACTGCCTTGAACAGATTTCCAGATTTACCCCATCTGCTTGAAGTTGCCTACATGCTAGTATCTGGAGAGTGTCCTGAAGTGACAAAGAACATCAGAGAGGACTGACTGGAAGTATATTTGTGACTTGTGAAATGTTTTCAGCTATGGCAACCTGGATCCCTGTAAGTTCCTATCAGGCATAAATGATAGGATTAACAGGGATGTCTACTGGAGTTAAGTCAGTAATTTGACTTCTAGAATAAGGTCAAGCCAGCTCTGCTGAGTCGTATCAAAAGCTGTTTAACCTAGCCCCCTGATGATGTCTGAAAGCAGGTGTTTAATGAGGAGCACACGAGTTGGTAAACATCAGCTAGGAAGTCTTTGCCATTCTTGACCTCAACATTTGAGCCAAAAGAGGTGTTTTTCCACTCATTTGTACTTAGACATTAGAAGGCAATTAAAGTTGGGCTTGATTTTTACAGTACTCTAGCAAATCCACAGTAAGTACACGAATAGATAGATCTTCACAGTCAATAAATGTGAGGTTATTTTCTCCTATTAGCATGTAATAGGAGAAAAAAAACTACATAAAGCATTACTGACAGGCTAGGTTATGAACTCAGCACATGGTGTTACAAACTTTTCCTATGAAATTACCTCCCAGAAAGCCAGCAGAGAAAAAATACCCTATTGTGATACTTCTTGGCCAAGGACATGGTATTTCTTCAGCATGCTTGCTTCTTTTTCCTTCCTATGGAGTCCTTTTAAGTGTTCACATGTATTAAGACTATTTCTGACAAGAGTCCTCTAAATTATGTTTTCCTTAGCCTTTCCAAACCTTAATTTGTTTTCTGACAAATTAATCGGTTTTAAACTCCCTGCTCTGAGGGGAGCGAATGGCTCAGGGCGGTGCAGCAGAGATTATGGGCTGCGATAAGATTTTCACATTTACATGAAAAGGTTTTCTAGTGCTCTCTGTATGAGAAGACAAAAGATTCTTCTCCTTGAAGAGACATACTGACTTTTATTCCTCTATAATCCTGTTTAATTCCTGTGCTCAGGAGTCAAGACTCAATCGTTTTTCTTTAGAAGCCACCAACTGAAAAACTGGTTTTGAAAAAAAAGATGCTTTGCGTTTCCTAATTATCCCAATTCTGGTTTAGTTCAGAAACCTAGAATGTTGAGTCATTCGAACAAAGGGAGCTCTGCATGTGTCTCATCTTTTGTTATTGCTTTCACTAGAGGACACTTTCTCTGGCCAGTCTTTTCTCGCATAACAATCTTCAAGTTTGCATTTCATTTTACAAGACACTTCTGTGTATATATTTCATGAACAAGTTCATGCTTAATTTTAGCTCATGAGCGTTTCCTGAGGCCCCCTCAGGAGCCTGGTGTTTCAGCTCCCTAAGGAAATGTCCATGTGTTGCGTGCAAAGCGGTGTATGTGTGTGGGGAATTGGGTACACTTCCCTAAGGCTAAACCCCCTTGCGCTCTAGCCGAGTCCTCACAGATGGAGGGGCTAGGGACGGCTGAGTTTAGACCTTCATACAAATGTCAATTGACAATGAGGATGAAAATCCAAACCGGATTATGAAGTAGTATGGTTTCTTGTTCTCAAACAGCATTATACAGATTCTTTGGATTGTTGGGGATAGGATTAATTTGCAGAAACAGTGTGTCCGTAAGGGATCCAAAACAGGCACAGGGTGTGCAAGCACTACAGTTACAGGAACGTTAAGGCATACAAAGACGCAAAGGAATGTAGAAGCAGTGCAGTCACAGGAAAGAAAGCAGAGTTCTTACCCACGGAGGTAGATCAGAGAGGAGAGGGAGAAATCCGTTGATGCCCCATTGAAGTATTTGGGGTTAGGTCATGGGGTATACCCTTTAGGTCTCCCCTTGCTTGCTTGCTGTCTTTCTCTTTCTGCCTGCTTCAGTCTGTAACTGCCTGAGTTTTATATTTTTAAATGTGTGTGTATTAATGTGTATGTGTGTGAAACATGAGTCTGTAGTCAAAACAATAGGTGTAGTAGAGGCACAAGTACTTTTTGATGGGCCATAGGTTTATCAGCATTCAGGCTCCAAGCCATTCCAGAGACATCCTTGTACCAACAGGAGATTTCCTGGGGAGGCCTTCACCCCCTGAGGTAGTCTTACCTTCAGACAATGGATGTGTTAGCTCTGATTGAAGACATCACTCCTCATCATGACTGTGATCTCATATCATGACAGTGCACTTCTTATGACTGTGCCTCAAGGCCACGGCTGTGAATGGGACACCATGCCCAGAAAGTGCAAGGCCGGCCCTTTTCTAAATATTTGTGAAAATAGTTCTCATAGGGTTTTATATTTATGAGACATTTCTATGTATGATATAAATATGTATGTTTATATGTATAATAGATGTGCATAAAATACCTGACACAAAATAGCCACGGTTGTCACAGTATGAGTAATAAATACAGTTACAGATAGAGAGTAAGAACGGCAGAAGTCTGGAATCACATCTAGAAAGGACAGCTAATTCTGTGGATGAAACTGTAGATAACACTACCTAACGATACTGTACCACTGTAATGTGTAAGGAAAAGTCCTGAAGTTGCCAAATAAGTGGTAGAAATAGTCAAAGAAGTTCCTTACTCCATGCTTCAGAACATTTTACTGTGATTCAGGGAAAGGTCCCTGGCTGTTTAAGTTATGGCCTGCTTTAGATTAGTGAATGACTTTGCTCTAGCTCCAAGTGTGCTGATCACACCAGACAGGGACAAACACAGCCCCTTCAGATGCAGAGAATATGTGGGGCTTACATGGTTTTCTGGCACCAGTCTCACTCCCTAAAGTAGCTTAGCCTGGGCCTGAGGCTTTGGTTTGCAGTGAAGTGATGCCAGGCCAGCTTGGATTGCTGGCTCTGGCATATGGACCAGAAGCGGCTTCCCTGATGTGCCCCTGCTCTTAAAAGCTGCAGCATCTTTTCTTTACCACTGAGTGGAGTCCTTATCAAGACTGCAGATGTGCAAGGTCTGATTATCAAATCTACGGCATGACATTTTGTCCAGGATGCCTTTCAGTGAAGCTATGCCTAGATGCTTAGATGGTCCCGGCCATTGTGAGTGCAGAGCTTACCAACAGGTACCGCACATATTTACCTTGGGCATCATTATCAAATCTGTAGTTTCTTTCAGTGGGTACATGTTTGTCATCCTGCAGTCACTTAGCTTCTGCCTGCCAATATTACCTTAGGATACTGTTGTCTACATCTTTGTCCCCTGGAGTTTCTTTTTTCTTATGCTAAAGTAAGCTAGAGAAGACAGAATTTTTAGGTTACAGATTGTATCCTTCTATCATATATGTAAGAGAAAAAGGGAGCTGGAAAAGGAGCTGTAAAGATCATGATTACTATGTCCTAGTGGGTTTCAATAGGTTCACGCATGGAGTGATGCTGCTAAGGCAGGCATATATGTATATATATATTTTTTAATTTAGAGAACATAAGGAACATGAGAGTGGTGATGTGACTGAGAACTGCCTTGCACAGAAGGACTTGGGGATACTGAGGGTGATCTCATTCATGTCTCTAAATATGTGAGGGGTGGGTGTCAGGAGAATGGAGCCAGGCTCTTCTCAAGGTCATCTGGTGCTAGGACAAGGGGCAATGGGTGCAAGCTAGAACACAGGAGGTTCCCTATGTTCCTTCCTATCAGAAGGAACTTCCTCCCCTAGCATTAGAACAGGCTGCCCAGGGGAGTTGTGGAGTCTATACTAAATGATTACTGAGGCTCTGTTAATGAACGGCTAAAGGATAGTACAATAAATTGATGAGTGTGTCTGTAAGTGAGCAGTCATGGAGTATAAGTTGGTTTGCTGCACCTCAGCAAAAATACACAGGTCCAAACGTTGTTGGGTCAGACAAAGACAAGGAACATCTGCAGTTGTGGCCGAGGTGCCCATGGGTGCAGCTTCACACATGGGTGCTTTCCCCCCCTTGAATAACACCTGTTGTCCTGTCACTGGAAAATGAGAGCTGAGAGCTCCTAAGTCCCTGGTGCTCACTCAAACCCGAATAGCAATGACTTGGGCTGTGAAGTTTAGTCTTGTGTTTAATCAAGCTGTTCTCATTTTAAGTCCTCATTCACTTTTTGTGGAAAATAAGTATAATTTTTCAAGCAATCATCTGCTGCTTCCCTTCAATGAACATTTGTCTAGGTCACATCCTTGCAAGTTCGAGTCTGATGTTGCATGATGGACCTATAGATTTGCTCTTCACATTAGAGCTTTCCAGCCCTCACTCTCCAATTCTCACCCACTCTGGGTTTAGCTTGAGCTTCTTATGGTCTGATTGAGCACATTAAGAGAAAAAAAGGACTACTTGCCTGTTGTTTGCAGTGCTGAAATGGCTCTGTATAGAAGCAGACAGACCCAGTGGCAGCTCCAGGGTAAGAATCACCCTGCCTAGCTGAGCACAGGACACAAAAACACCATTGCAAGCCCTGGGGGATCTTACTCAGGTTGTTGGTGAAGCTGTTTTCACCCTTCACCCTTCACTTTTCTCTTGGTCATATTAGTGGTGTTTATTTTTCACCAACTGTGCTTACTTTATAAATTGAGTCTGTATTTATTTTGTTATATGATTGGACTGGGAACTAGAGGCTTCTCCCCACACCCTACCTCCTCACCAGACTACCATTAGTGTCTCATGGGACCAGTAATGCAGCTGAGAGGCTATCAAATTGTCATGGCCACCTATGACAATTTCTCACAGCCATTAGTCAGCAATCATCATGTTCTTCCCCAGACCCATCCAAATGTCACAGATTTGGTAGCACCGAACTGTGTTAACAGGCAAGTTGAGGGTTGTGTTGGTTTAAGGTCGCAAGTAATGGTCACAATTGCATGCCTTTTCACAAGCGTGTGTGAAAACCATGAAGACTGCTCATGGTGAGGCAGAGGCAAGTGAGTCTGCATGGTTTGACAACTCCTTTCCCATTTAATCTTTCATGAAGTAATATGCTGGTAGCTCACTCTCCCTTGCTGAAGTTTTCCCATTGGTTTCCCCCCTGTATTTCCTGGGGAATGTATGTATGGTATGGAGGCAGGACAATTGGACCTCCCTTCTACAGCAACACTTTTAAACCTTCACAGATTTTTACCATGTCCTGCTCCCAGGTCCCTTCCAATCCCTAATGATTCTGTGATTCTATGACTAAAGTCCTTCCAGCATCTCCTTAGAGGTGATGCAATTCTTTGGCATCCATGTGGGATGAGAGTGTTCCTTCAAAGGAAAACTAAGAGCAAGTTTAACATTAGTTGCACGTTGCCATCTTCCTCTATTGATTGTTTTTTACAAGGTATTTCAGTGATAGAACAAGGTGGACTGGTTTCAAACTAAAAGGGGTAGCTTCAGAGTAGATATTCAGAAGAAATGTTTGTTTCAGTAGCTGGCTGCAGGTGGCTCTGGTGTAGCCTACGGAGCTGAGCAGAGCAAAGAAAAGGAACCAGTCTTTTTTTGCTTCTTTCCTATTGCACAATGCCCAACCACAAAGACAGTGGGATTCCTCTTGAGACCCAAAATAAGACAAGGCTGTTCAAACTCCAAACGATCTAGATGACAGTGTATATTTTATATAAAGAGGCTGCCTGCTCTAAGGCAGTGTGGTCAGTCTAAGGCAAATCAGGTCAGATCAAAGAAAACTTTCACTCTCTCTAGGCAAGATCTTTGGCAGCTGATTAGGAGAATTATGCCTTTGTTTTGTTATAGCTTTTTATAAACCTTTCTAGAAATGATTTTTCCAGAAAGAGCTTGTGATATTATTGTTGTTGTTGGTACATTTTGCCAGCACCTGAAATATAATATTCAATTCACTTCTCCTGTATCTTCCTAACATCTCTACCTAGCAGTTCCTTGTGATATTTGATGTCACAATCCAATTTCTCCATTTTATTTTAATCTTGTAGACCTTCTCGGGGAACTACCTCTCTTTCTCGCATTGTCTCTCTGCTATGCAGCTGAGTTGGAACAAATCCTGTTCTTAGGGAATGTGATCATCTTGGCAACAAACCAGAGATGATGCCAGATTCCTGGCTGCTTTTACTGCAGGTGCTGAGCAAATATGTTACTGCATTTCAAATAGTATTTTCACACCACAGACTGGGTTTTTTTCTCCATTTAGCAGCTTTCATAAACAAAGTATTTCAACAGTAAAAAACTACTGTGATAAAGTCAGGCCTTCATGCAGATATAGGGGACAGTCTGTAATGGTTGGAAGAGGAGTGCTCTTTCTTTCAGGTTCCCATCTATATGCTTGGAAACTAAACTCCTGCGTGCCAGCTCTGTAATCTGGATCAGTGGCCTGGATCTTGGAACTGTATGATCCTGTGGTCCCTTCCAACCCTGACTGATTCTCTAACTTCTTTCCAGGGAGGGTGATGGGGCACTGGAGGGGGCTGCCTGGTGGTTTGTGGAGTCTCCTTCTCTGGAGAGATTTGAAACCTGCTTGGACTTGGTGTGGGTGATCCTGCTGTGGTAGGGGGGTTGGACTAGATGATCTTTCAAGGTTCCTTCCAAACCCTGATGATTCTATCTTGGTGTGACTGTCTGACAACATCAATCTACTCCACATGAAAATCAAGGATTGTTTATACAAATGAGCCATGTTTCAGTTAGCTTTGTCCTCTGCTCTCCTAGATGCTGTTATGCAGACATGAAGGTCAGCATGAAGGACAATGACATTTTTCTAATGCACTCTTGCTTTGATCCCATCCTTCATGGAAGTCTCTTCAGGAGAGACCGCAGAACTGTATACTCCTCTGTGTATCACCCAGCTTCCCAAGGCAGCAGTTTGTCCTCGATGACAGGCATGCTTTTTTGAATGCAAAGCCTCTGCTGTGTGGTCTTGTTCTGGTTTGGGGTTTTTTGTTTTGTGTTGAAATGTGACATGTGACTGTGTATTTCCGTATTCAGTGCTCAGAGCTTTCTATCCAGCTAGCTAGCTTGTAGAACTGAGGACAACTGCTCATTGAACTCAGCACTTCAGCAGGACTTTGGTGCCAACAGCTCCAGCTTTTGTTGAACAGAAGGAAAAAATACCCATCACTGACGATTATGTTCTGCAGGTTTTTGCTTGTTCTTTCTTTTGTTCACAATGCTTTTCAGCTGGCGGGTAAGTGCCTCCCACTTGCCTCCTGTAAATGTGTCTGTGAAAGTGGTTCCGGAACCTCTTGCACTTCTGGGTGATTTGTGCTCGGTGGCAGTGATTGACGTATCCGACTAGTTTGGGACATACATTAGTTTGGGGAGTGTCTTGATGGCAGGGGAGAGGCAAGGGTAGGATCAGTCTGAAAAAGAAATGTGTAGTGAAGGGAACTAAGCCTAAATTCTTAGTAGCTTTATTCATATAGGGTGGCACAATCATTTCAATAACCTCAGAAGATCAGACCTAAGAAAATCTTTATACATGTATGTTTGAATTTTTATTCTCTATTTCTGTGTTCTGATTTTTGAGCTGTTGGTGTCTGGATACCGATTGGCAATATCAAGCAGAGAAACCTTCAGCAATGGTGAAATGTGAAATTAATTATCAGACATTAAGTTGATCCCAGACGATGGCTATGCAATCCAGAGGGACTTAGTCCTTCTAAAGAGAAGACTTTTATTCTCTGTTTTGAATAAACAAACTCAATGAATTCGCTGTCATTGATGAAGTGGATGAAGCTCAATTTTATTTAATAAAAATGGATTGAGTTTAGGAAATGTTTTGTAGAATTGCAATTAGCTGCTTTTCTATTGTGGGTATTAAGCAGGTGGTTTCTGGAGAGCCCAATGTTTAAGGTGAAATACCTTCTGAGTAAAACTTGCCCATGGTATCATCACAGGCCAGAATAATTTTTTGAGAGTGCTGTACATTATCAACTCATTTGATTCAGATTTTTGCAGGCTTTTAAATTACATTTATTTAGATTTTAAAGTACATTGCGATTGAAAAAGATGCTCAGTGATCAAGAGATATGTCAGGGACCAAAACTGCTTCTGAATCCCACAAGCTTTGGAGGAAAATACAGGTGGGTTGCAAAGAACACCACAAAATAGCAGAGTAAACTCCTAGTCGTGAGTCACTGCTGCTGCTGAGACTCACTGTAGGACTAGAATTAGCTCAGCTGCTTCTATTGTATCTGGTCCTGTAGACATGATCAGAGAAACAATCTGGAATGCTAGGAACTGAATGTCTGGTACAGGTGGACCTTCTAACTTCCTCCAGCTTTTCCACATGCCAGGTGATGGCCAGATGCCTTAACCAACCTGTCCCTACTACTTTTTCAGACTGTCATTGGTTTCCCAGTGTGATTACTAGTTTTACATTGCAATGATCCATAGTAGATACTTCAAGAGTTGTAGGTTAGCAAGACTGATTGAGCCCAGATGCTGCTGACTGCAACTAAGTCACAGTAAGGTGCCATATAATAAAGAAAATCATATCACCTGCTTATATTTTTATTGATATAAATGCAATGACTCCTGTTTCATGTAAATAGGAAGCAGAATTGTGTCACATATCCACTGTAGATATATCCTGTATTAACAGTTGACTGTGTATTGCTTTGTTTTACAGGCATTAAAACATTTTTAATACACAATAAAGTCAACAAGCTCTGTCTTCAGGCATCTGTCACACGATCGGTAAGAACTGCCACTTGCCACCAAGACAATGAATCACAAAAATTCAGGTGGATCACTGATCATCAGCTTATGAGTGTGAGACTGAACCTATGCCTGGGGGTACTGTCGAAGGAGGATCAAGCTGTTATCACCCTTTATCCATGCAATCGAACAAGTGAGCTCCAGTGGTGGGAATGCAAAAATGAAAGCCTGCTCACAATTCAAGGGACAGATTTGTTTCTTGGTCCTGGCAATGAAGAACATGACAATGTTTTGATAAACAAGGGGCTGAGTGCAAAGAACCACTGGAAGATGTATGGGCCCATGGATGTTTTATGTTCCCAGGGGTATGAAGGTACAGAATATTGATTCTCTCATCCTTTGCACTGATTCCTTTGCTAGTGTTAGTGTTTTGGATCTTTAACTATTCTTATAGTAAGAAGTTTAGGAAACTCTCAGCGTACTGAGGGAGCTAGTCTTAATTTGATGTCATATTTATGGTCAACTATGTATTATATACATATTTTATATGTAAATATAATATGTACACTTAGTGTGGCTATTCTAGTACATTAGTATACAGGTATTACATATACTCGCTATGTGTTTTCTGGGGATCCTACTGGACAGTGGGATGACTATGAGCCAGCTATGTGCTCCTGTGGCCAAGGGGACCAACAGCATCCTGGGATGGGGAGGGGGGGGATCAGAAGGGGGATGGTTAGTAGATGGAGAGACGTTCTTCTCCCCCTCTATTCTGCATTAGTGAGACCGCATCTGGAGTGTTGTGTCCAGTTCTGGGTCCCTCAGTTCATGAAGGACACATAGCTGCTGAAGGGTGTCAGCATAGAGCAACAAAGATGATGAAGGAAGTAGAACAGCTCCCTTATGAGGAAAGGCTGAGGGAGCTGGGTCTCTTGAGCTTGGAGAAGAGGAGGCTGAGGGGTGATCTCATGAATGTTGATAAATATGTGAGGGGTGGGTGTCAGGAGGATGGAGTCAGGCTCTTCTCAAGGTCATCTGGATATTGAACAAGGGGCATTGGGTGCAAGCTGGAACAGAGGAGGTTCCATATAAATATCAGAAGGAGCTTCTTCCCAGTGAGGGTAATGGAGCATTGAAACAGGCTGCCTAGGGGGGGTTGTGGAGTCTCCTTCTCTGGAGATGTTCCAGACCTGCCTGGATACGTTGCTGTGTGACTTGGTCTAAGTGATCCTGCTGTGGCAGGAGGATTGGACTACATGATCTTTCAAGGTCCCTTCCATAATGATTCTATGATATTACAAATCAGCATGTACATACTTACTCCTGTACTGTATATGTGTTCTCTGAAGTCACAATTGATTGTCACTATATTATTAACAGAGACTATAAACAGTATGAAGTGTATTATATAGCAACATTGAAATGAAATGACATACTCAAGAAAGAAACACAGTATGGGTGAGCTGAAAAAGGACTGGAAGTCCAGAGGATGGCCATAAGGATAATCAGAAGTGTGGAGAATCTCTACTTTAAAGACAGTTGGGTTTGTTCAGTCTGAAGAAAAGGCGGCTCCAGAGCACCCTTACAGCAACATTCCAGTATCTGAAGAGAGCTTTTATGAAAATCAGGAGACTCTAGTGAGAAGATAAGGGGGAATTGTCTCAAGTTAAGAGAGGGTAGGTTTAGACAAGATCTTAGGGAGAAATTCCTCGGTATGAGGGTGGTGAGGCACTTGGACATGTTGTCCAGAGAAGATGTGGATGCCTCCTCCCTAGAAGTGTTTAAGATTAGACACAGCCCTAGACAACCTGGTCTACTGAGAGGTATTCTTGTCTGTGGCAGCAGGGTTGGAACTAAATGATATCTGAGGTCCTTTCCAACCTAAGCCTTTCTATGTTTTTGTGGCCAGGCTGGATGAGACTCTGGCCAGCCTGCTTTAGGATGGGGTGTCCCTGACCATGGCAGGGGGGTTGGAACTGAATGATCCTGTGGTCCCTTCCAACCCTGACCAATTCTACAACTTCTTCCCAAGGAGGGTGATGGGGTACTGGAGGAGGCTGCCTGGGGGTTTGTGGAGTCTCCTTTTCTGGAGACGTTTTAAACCTGCCTGGACCTGGTTGGGGTGTCCTGCTGTGGCAGGGGGATTGGACTAGATGACTGGTCCCTTACGATCCCTGATGATTCTATGATTCTATGTTTGTGTGATATTATACTCCTATGATTATAGTTACTCATGCAATTACTTTTTGTGATTAGTACAGGTTGGATTGTTCTGAATGACCTTCCTACATCTAGAATAAATGCTCTAAAAAAACACCTCACATGATAGCTGAGTATTCAAACCTGAGTCTTGCTTGTGAGAGCTGCTCGACTGTATGTAAGCTAGTTAAATAAAATACTGGAATAAAAACGGAGATATGTTTGGTAACCAAATGTTTGTTTTTTTCCAGGAATTAGAATTTTGTAATGTTAGTTCCTCCTCTTACAGATTTTATATAAATCTTACAGAATCATAGAATCATCAGGGATTGGAAGGGACCTTGAAAGATCATCCAGTTCAACCCCCCTGCCACAGCAGGATCACCCAGACCAGGTCCAGGCAGGTTTCAAGTGTCTCTGAAGAAGGAGATTCCACAAATCCCCCAGGCAGCCCCAATCAGTGCCCCATCACCCTCACTGGAAAGAAGCCCTAGAATCCATCAGGGTTGGAAGAGACCACAAGATCATCCAGTTCCAACTCCCCTGACATGGGCTGGGACACCCCACCCTAGAGCAGGCTGGCCAGAGCCTCATCCAGCCCGGCCTTAAACACTTCCATGGATGGGGCCCCAACCCCCTCCCTGGGCAACCCATTCCAGGCTCTCACCACTCTCATGGTGAAGAACTTCCTCCTCACATCATGTCTAAATCTCCCCATCTCCAGCTTTGCTCCATTCCCCCTAGTCCTGTTGCTATCTGAGATCCTAAAAAGCCCCTCCTCATCTTTTTTGTAGCCCCCTTCAGATACTGGAAGGCCACAATAAGGTCACCTCAGAGCCTCCTCTTCTCCAGTCCGAAGAGCCCCAACTCTCTCAGTCCGGCCTCATGGGAGAGGTGCTCCAGCTCTCTGATCATCCTTGTGGCCCTCTGGACTCACTCCAGCATGTTCTCCTTGTAATAAGGGAGTAATCTTAATAAGGGTAATCTTAACATTGTTCAAAATGGTAGTATCTGATAGTAGGGCTCTATAGCTTTATAAAGTCTGTAGAAGCATTTTGGTTGGAACACAAACCTAGTTGTAGACCTCATCTATGAGATATTACTGTATGACAAGGTAGCACTATGCTGAAGCATGTCAGCAGCTTAAGTCTGAAAAAGCATAATGAATTTTGTGATTGTTTTGGGAAAAGTACTGCAGAAAGCATTGTGAGAGAGAGATCATTCAGCATAGGCTTCACATTTTCCAGTTTAGTTTCTCATTTTCAGTCCTGTCTTTATCATTTTGTTTTCTCAGAGACCTTTACACTGCTAGGGAATGCTTTTGGGGCCCCTTGTGTATTCCCTTTCCTGTACAACAAGCGCTGGTATGCTGAGTGCATAGATGTTGGTCAGTCAGACGGCTGGTTCTGGTGTGCAACTACTGCGGACTATGACAGTGACCAGCGATATGGGTTTTGCCCATCCAAAGGTAAGTTACCTGTTTTCATACAGTTCCTCTCTACCCAGTACTGTCAGTAGTAAAAGGAGAGATAAAGAGAGCTTCAATTCTCTTGTGGTTGTGGGGAAAACATGGTGACCAAGGACAGGGAAAAGGCTGAGCTACTAAACTACTACCTCGCCTCAGTCTATGCCAGCAATGCCAGTCCCTCCCTGAGTGCCTAGCCCCGTAAACAGGGATGGGGAGCAGAATGCATCCCCCCTCCCTGATCAAGGACACAGTGATCAGTGACCTATGGTTGGGGTGTTGCTAGGCAGCACAAGAGTTATGAGATTCTCTGTTTTCCAGCCAGAATCCAGATTGTGTGCTGCCTCATTCATCCTATGTCCGGTCTCAGCTCTGAGCATGATCTATGTGTGTATGCACAACATACAGTTTGCAGAGTCCCTGCTGTGCTGTCAGCGTTGTGTAGTCCTTCCCTTAGGACCTCTGTTGCAATAGCTGTAGGTGCAAAGTGAGACCTCTAGGAAGATTATTGGTGAAGTTAACATTTCAGTCTGCATTACTCTCATGTGAATATTGTTTTACCAAAGTGCAACGCGTTATTTTATCTATGATATTAAGCCCTATTCACATTGCATAGACAGAAGTCATTGCACCTTTTCTGCCTGCCATCTACAACTGCAATGTGTTCCTGAAGTCTCTCTTCCATTTCTCTTGTTACTTCTCCCACCACTTCCCTTTTACAGTCTTGCTCTTGGCATTGAAAACTACTCCTGATGCCTCTTAACTTTCCCAGGGGGATTGTGGAGTCTCCTTCTCTGGAGACATTCCAGACCCACCTGGATGTGTTCCTGTGTGACTTGGTCTAGGTGATCCTGCTGTGGCAGGGGGATTGGACTGGATGATCTTTTGAGGTCCCTTCTGATCCCTAATGATTCTATGATTCTTCCTCATTGCTTCTCATTCATTTTCATAACAGATGACAATGCTCCCTTATTACAGCCAATTTAAAATGGGGCTTTGATGTGTTTCAAATCTATAGTCAAATAGGATTTTTTTCCAAAAAAGATACAGAGGGCTCGGAATTGGAAAGGCTTGTGACAAGGGGGCAATAAATAAATGTAATAGCTTTTGAAAGCCAGTCCCAGCTCAGTTCTTTTTTAAATTCAACTTCATACTGATTTTTTTTAAATAATTAAATAGTCGAGTCATTTCTGTATTGTGCTTGATTGATTTATAGATTACCAATAGACCAGAAATGTGAAGGTAAGCAGAAGAGAAGAGCAATACCGCTCAACACCGCCATAGCGCTTGGGTGCACATGAGCATTTTGTAAGGCAGGATGCACCTAGGAAGGGTTCCAGCGCTAGCATCAGGTTTACAGTTGGTTCTCACAGCTTTCAGTGGGCAGAGCTGTTCAGAAAGAAAAGCAGAAGAGCCTTTTAATAGGTTCCATCTAGGATTTCTGCCACAGCATTTCCTGCAATCTATTCTTCAATGCAATCAATTCCCCATTCCTGAACTATGTTTCTTCATGGAACAGGTGGCAGTATTTGCCAGCTCTACATGTCATCTTGTAAGTCTTAACTTTGTCCTTTCCCACCCTGCCCATAACATTTTCAGTGCTCTCTACAGAACAGCAAATAGCACAGGTGACCTTTCGTGAGCAAGCCATCCTTAACAAAAACCTGCCTTTCATTTCTGCGTCAGTGAGTTGTTACCAGCCACAAAGTAATGAATTTTTTCACAGATAAAGACATCGCCTGGACCACAGATCCTTTAACAAATACCCACTATCAAATAAACTCTGAATCGGCTCTTACATGGCACCAAGCCAGGAAGAGCTGTCAGCAGCAAAATGCAGAATTATTGAGCATCACAGACATTCATGAACAAACACAGCTTAAAGGTAAGGAAGTAAAGCAAATCCTGACTTAGGCTCAGGATCTGTTCTGTCCATCATCACAGCTAAGAACTATTTAGTATGGTTTTGGTTGCTGTTTATATAAATATCCATGATTAAGTAAGTAAAATCTTTTAGAGTTTCAAGTACATATCAGAATCACTGCCAAGCTAAAACAATGCAAAGGATCAGTCTGACTTTCTAATTAGAAGCATTGTATTAAAACTCCACCAGTTTTACCTAGGAAAAGATTTGGAAAAGTAAGTGGCAAGGCACTGGATGGGTCTGCCCAGGGAGGTTGTGGTGTCTCCTTCTCTAGAGACGTTTGAAACCCACTGGGTGATCCTGCTGTGGCCAGGAGATTGGACTGGATGATCTCTCCAGGTCGCTTCCAATCCATATCCATAATGTTCTGTTCTGTGACCTGGTCTGGGTGTCCTGCTGTGGCAGGGGGATTGGACTAGATGATCTTTCGAGGTCCCTTCTGATCCCTGATGATTCTATGGTTCTATGAAAAGAAATCTTTGAATTAAATTGAAAACAAAAAGATAGATATCTTTGTGCCAAAAGAAAAGGTATTTGCGTATTTTATGTCAAATGCAGTTTGACATCTGATTTTTTTCATTTATTTCATAAAGTGAAAACACTAGTTATTCATATATCTTACCTAGACTTTACCTGTCCATGTGCTGCTGAAGCAATGACATGGAAGTATCTCTTATTTTATCTAATGATGGCTTTAAAGTCTAAGAGCTTTATTATTATTGTTGTTCAGATTTATTTTTATGTACCCTGTTGTAACAACACTTCTGCTTAAATAAATCAGGTCTATGTGGAATACAGCCTATTCTGGCAAACCATTTTGATTTTGGATGTATTGTGGCATCTCAGCTGTGTTTATATGGCATTAGGTGATAGAATAATAGACTGTTTGCTTTTACAGTAATCAAAGCTTCAGCAAATTTCAATTTATCTCAATATATTCATAGTGGGATAATTAAGAATTGCAAGACTTCTTGGAGATATTATTAGTAACAATTGCTAATTCATTTATTTATTAATTTTTATTCGTTTACATAATCACTGACCTTTCTTTGGCTATTTAGAGCTAACAGAAGATACAGATTCTGCACTGTGGATTGGACTCAATAGACTGGACTTGAGAAGTGGATGGGAGTGGATTGGAGGCAGCCCTTTCCAGTACTTAAACTGGGCTCCAGGTAGGCATTAATTTGTCCGAGATCGTAGTTCCAAAGTAAAACTATACATGCCTCAAACACTGCTGTAAACTGAGATCAGATAGGTATGCATTAAGAGATGTATTTTGGCTTTTCTTGCTTTAGCTTTGCAAAAAGCTGCCTTTTTTTTTTCTTCATCAATATAAGACAGAAACATCTGTCTATCACTTTTCAGCTCTGTCAGCAGTGCTGCCTTTCCCTGAAATGTATGGTGTTCCATTTCTTGTCTCTAGCAACAAACTTTGAGGGATTGTTTGTTCATGTCAGAAGCAGGGATCTCTTCTGGAGACACAAGCCAAGAAACAACAGGATACCCATACAGTTAGAATTGTTCTCCCTTCATTGCTCAAGCAGTCAGTTTATGTACACTTGCAAGCCAGGCATCTGCTGTTCATGCCCTCCAGATACTACTATAGTTGGTTAATAGACAGTTATCATGCACCCAGAAGAGAATAGGTACAGGTATACAGTGTTCGTGCTCAATCTCCTCCATGCCTGCAGTTAGCACATCCTGTTTAACTTTCTTGTTCTATATAGCACAGCTGTTTCGCAATGGCTTTGTTGCTCTGTTCTACTCCTTCAAGATGACTTCAAGAACATCATATTGCAGCTTCGTCCTTTGCTGGCAGCCCTGGGTTGTCCAGGCCCTGCAATATCATGGCATGCCTGTTATTGATGAGGAATTCCTCCACACATGTCCTCTTAAACATTAACTACATTTTATACATACTTTCCCACTCAGTTCTTGCCAGAGGTGGAAAGCGTGATCTTTGGGGGGTCTTGCTTCAGCCAGGAACAGTTTCTCCTGTGAACTTTAGAGCTCAGAGCTTTTTTTTTCTTTCCACCAAAGTTCACTTTTATCTCTTCTCTCTGTCTTTCCCAAAGGAAGCCCCTCTCCAGAATCTGGAAAACTGTGTGCGGTTTTGAATCCAGAAACAAAAGCGAAATGGCAAAATGTGGAATGTGATCAGAAACTTGGTTACGTTTGTAAGAGAAGAAACTTTACCTTGGTTCCCTTGGGTATGTTGGCACGTGTTAATCTCAGGCAGAAGCTGAAGGGGGCTGCCAAAAATTGGGGAGGGGCTTTTTAGGATCTCAGGTAGTGACAGGACTAGGGGCAATGGAGCAAAGCTGAGATGGGGAGATTTAGACTGGATGTGAGGAGGAAGTTCTTCACTATGAGAGTGGTGAGAGCCTGGAATGGGTTGCCCAGGGAGGGAGTTGGGGCCCCATCCCTGGAGGTGTNTCTGATCCCTGATGATTTTATAATTGTATGAATTGCTTGGCATTCAGATGAATAAAATGAACAGGACAATGTTATTAGAAGTAGAAGTTGTTTCTGTTTCATTTGGTTGGCTTTCTACAACAATTGCACGCTTTCTACGCTGATATCTGCTCCAACAGAATGAAGCACACTAAGGCAAAGACCATTCAGCCTGTTATACCTATGTTTACTGGTTAGGTCTCCCTTTGAATAGTCACACCACTGACATTGGAAAAGAGGGCTGCTATTAAATCTCAATGAAAGGAAGAAAGACCAACACGATGTAAAGAGAAAAGCTACTTTAAGTGGATAAAGATTTCTTTGCTCATGTTTCCCTATTTATACGTTTAGTTGTAAATCAGTCTAAATGGTTTCTATCCTATCAATATACTTAATCTTTTAAAAATTAATGTGTGCTGTGTTATGTGTAGATAATTTCGCATTTGCCTGATCTGACAAATTAGTACCAAGTAAATCAGAAGCTATTAAAATCAGTGTTGAGTGTATTTGTTACAGACATCTAACTATAGAAGAACCTTGGAACTGGTACTGAATTTTGTGTTTTGTAAAACGATTCAGGTTCAAAATTGCATTTATGTTTATTATGGTTTGTTTCCAAATTTCCTTGTAATGAGAGTTTCTGAAGAGAAACCTTAGACTAGAATATTCTCAATGTTAAGTCCCTCCCAGGGAGCTTGTACTCCTCTATAAAACTGCTCCTTTTCCTAGGTGACATTGGGCCTGTAGCTTGCCCAGATGGATGGGTGCTGTATATCAACCACTGTTACAAGATCTTCAGGACGACCAAAGTATGGCAAGAAGCTTTGAACTCTTGTCTGAAGGAAGGGAGTCACCTGGCCAGCATCCACAGCCTTGAGGAGCACAGCTTTATGGTGTCTCAGCTTGGGTACAGTGAGTGTTTTCAGGATGGGCTTTACCTTTGTCTGCATGTAAGAAGAAACAGATATATAAATGGAGAGGTAGCAATTGGATTACCATGAAACACTGTGCTCAAAGAAATGCAGAGAACCAGAGGTCCAGTGGCTGTGTTGGTGCAGTGCTTTCATTTCTGCTTCAAGATGGATGCTGCCTTCTGTGCTGTCACTTGGCAGCTTATTCAACTACTTTGACTGCTGCTTTTCTTTGCATGAAGGTAGAAGGTCATCACTTCCCCTGGTGAGAAGCTTGCTTAGTAAAAGGATTATGAGATGTGCTATAAAAAGAGTGCTTTCTGTGGGAGAACCCATCATGTTTGTAGTGCATTTGGAGAGTGTACAGCATGGCTCTAAGTCATTCTCTACATCTTGTGCTCCAGCAGCACACAGATTCAGCAAGTTCACAAGTCTCTGTAGAAGTGATGGGAGAAACCCACCAAGGAAAACTTTTGCTGTCTGCACTGCCAGAAAGAAAAGACCAGCAAAGCTAGCCAAGGTGCTCTCCAGGCACCGAGCTGTAGAACTGCCTGGGCTGCCCAACGAATCATACTCAAGAGACTGGATCTGTCAGCATGGTCTCACCATGGCTTTTATAATATCCCTGGCAAAAATATGAGGAGGCTGTAGACATGATGCACTTTACTATTTGCTCTGTGTGCTTAGAGTTAGTAAAATTCTTAATTAACTACTCAATTATTAATTAACTACTTGATGTTGGTATCATATACTAATGACTTGTGAAGAATTAGTGAGCATCCTCCCACATCTTACATTGGTTTAGGCCAGAAGGAATCCCTGTGAGGTCATTTGGTCCAGTCTTGACTTAGAGCAGGGTGAACCTCAAAGGTGGACCTAGTTGCTAACAGCTTTCATTTGCTGAACTTTGGATGTTGTCAAAAAATCTGATTTTACTTACTGCCTCAACAATTTATCCAGGGCTGGGTCTAAGGGTTTTTCGGTTATTTTCAGGTTGTTAAAAAGTTTAAAACATTCATGCTTCAGGTTGCATAAACCCTGTATTTTAGAATTGGACCGATACAACATAACCTAAGGAGTAACTACGCACAGAGTTCTATCGTGCCTCTATACTGTATTATCATTTCACTGGAAATTTTCTGTGAGGAGAAGAAAGGAAAGGTTTTGCTCCAGTATGGGGATGTCAGTGCAGTATAATTTTTCAAAACATACATCTTTAATATTTATGTGAAAATATTAATGTATAAAACGATCCCACAACACACTAAATAATTTTATGCTTTATAAATTTATGAAAGATATTATGTGATTTAGAGATTGAGGGCACTGTGGAAAGGATGCTATGATATTAGAGGTCAAGTTCTGTGTTTCTATGTTTTAGAGCCAACAGAAAAGATATGGATTGGGCTAAATGATCATAAGGTTCAGATGTATTTTGAATGGACTGATGGTACTCCAGTGACATACACAAAATGGCATATGGGAGAGCCATCTACGACAAACAACAGGCCAGAAGATTGTGTACTTATGGAAGGACAGGTAACATTATTCAGCACTTGTTTTAATTGAATATTAAAAAATAACTTATTCATAATACAATAATGTGCCCTGCTATTCAGCAACAGGCTACGACAAGAAAAGGGGATGTGGAGACAAAGAATGAGAAAAAGTATGACCTTTCACTTTAGAAAAATAACTAGAATGAAAGCATTATTGCATCACTGATGAAATTTTCTTCCTAAACATCTGAAAGTCACTAATGAAATAACTAGAGCTGTAAATCTGCTCTCTGTATGTAGCTTGAATAAATGCTCACACTCCTTTTCCTCTGTTGGTAATGGTGGCAGGTAGGATCCTTTGCTTGCTGTTTGCCTAGTGTAGAGCAAAGAAGATGATGAAGGAAGTAGAACAGCTCCCTTATGAGGAAAGGCTGAGGGAGCTGGGTCTCTTGAGCTTGGAGAAGAGGAAGCTGAGGGGTGACCGCATCAATGTCTGTAAATATGTGAGGGGTGAGTGTCAGGAGGAGGGAGCCAGGCTCTTCTCCAGGTCATCTGCTGACAGGACAAGGGGCAATGGGTGCAAGCTGGAACAGAGGAGGTTCCATATCAGTATCAGAAGGGGCTTGAAACCAGAGAGGGTACCAGAGCATTGGAACAGGTTGCCCAGTGTCCAATTCTATGATCCTAGATTCCCTGAACTGTACAACTGCTTATGCAAGGCCTTGTAGAAAAGGCTGAGGACCAGTTCCCAGTACCCTCATCTCTTCTTATTACTGTTAGAAATGGCTGTACAACTATAGCCCAGTCTACCAGTTCACTGAATGTGAATATTTAACTGAATGTTATCAACTTGGGAAAATGGATAAATTAAAAAATATCTGTTTCATAATCATAGAATCACAGGGATTGGAAGGGATCTTGAAAGATCATCTAGTCCAATCCCCCTGCCACAGCAGGATCACCTAGACCAAGTCGCACGGGAACACATCCAGGCAGGTCTGGGACGTCTCCAGAGAAGAAGACTCCACACACCCCTTGGGCAGCCTGTTCCAATGTTCCGGTACCCTCCCTGGGAAGAAGTCCCTTCTGACGCTTATATGGAACCTCCTCTGTTCCAACAAAACCACACATATTTTTTATTATCAAGAAAGGTATTATTCATGAAAAAAAAATCATTAATCTTCATTTCATTTTCCTTTCATTGTTTTTCCTGCCACAGGATGGGTATTGGGCAGACAATGTCTGTGAGAAGAAAGCTGGCTACATTTGCAAAAGAAAACCTCTATGGCAAACACCTGGAGATAAGGAAATCATTGACGAAGGCTGCAAAAAAGTAAGTAGATAAGAATGCAACATCAATTTTCCAGACCAAGTCAGTATCTTGTCTGAAAATAATCTAGAATTTTTTGAATTTAGGTTATTTTGTGGGTTTTAATGTTTTATTATCACACTTCTTTCTCTCTGAATTAATTGAAACTTTGTAAAGTCATGCAGGGAAACCACTTAAAAGGGATGTCATTCCATAGTAAATGTTTCCTAATTCATAGCATTATTGTTTTGCTTCATGTGTTTTGAAAAGGTCACTTAATACACGATATCAAAAATGTTTATAAGTTATATGGAATTCCTAAAATAATGTTACAGGACTGGAGGAGATACGGGACCTACTGCTACTTCATTGGACAAGTTGCTGCAACATTTGCAGACGCCAATACCACTTGTGAAGGAGAAGGTGGTTACTTAGCCACAGTTGAAAGCAGGTATGATACAGAATTTTCCTAGCTCTTGAATAGGTAAAGATAGTATGTTCTAAAATATTTCTGGAGCTACAATTCCGACACAACATCAAGCTGTATATTATCTGAGTTACAGATGAGCTCTCCAGCTATACAACAGAAGAGTCTCACTGCTGTTTGACGATTTTATAGACTCCAAATCCTATTGCAGATTTGGAGCAAGGAGAAGGAGCAAAGGATTCATCATCAGAATAGAAAAGCAGAATCTGCATAAATGACTGATCTGATTTGTGTGGTTTGCAGGTATGAACAAGCCTACCTGACCAGTCTTGTTGGACTGAGGCCTGAGAAATATTTCTGGATTGGTCTCTCAGATGTGGAGGACCAAGGCACTTTCAGTTGGGCCAACAGTGAAGCTGTCTCCTTCACACACTGGGGTGCAGCAATGCCTGGTAGGTGCCATGACAGTGGATGGCAGGTGATCTCTCAAGCTGTGCTCACTAGTTGGGTCTGCACTGCTAATAAGCTTTAAAATTTGAGTACATTTTACAAGAATGTGTAATTACCTGTGAAAACTTCCACAACAGGTAACCAATGAAAAAGGGCAGCTCTGGTGACAACATAGAGATGTGAGGAAATACTGACCAGTGAGCCATTGATAAGGGAAACATCTTGATTAAAGAATAGGATTAAGAAGATACGGTGGGAAAGATATATAAAATTTATCGTGTAAAGGGAGACTGTGGAGCCTTTCAATTCATCTCACCTGACACATGAAAGCTCTAACATGAATGAAATTCTTTATCAAAAGGCAGGGAATGGAAGCTGGGGTTTATTAATGTGGGGTTTTTTTACTTGGGAAGAATATTCACCAATAGAGATCCATAATGATGTGTGTCACAGCCCATGATGTCCAATACATCTGAAGACAGTCTGGTAAAGGTGAAATGATGAGGTGATAAGATTTGCTTATTATACTAAAAGTATTGCTGGTAATGTAGTGTTTGTGAGAAAACACAGGGTTATTTCTGAAAAGTAAGTGCAGGTAAAGTGATGTTTATAGGAGCAAACGGATGTCTTGAATTGACATAGAATAATGGACTTAGAGCTGAATGTTTCATGTTTTTTTTTTCCCACGAAGGAAGCAATTCAGGATGTGTAGCCATGAGAACTGGGACTGCAGCTGGATTATGGGATGTTCTAGACTGTGAGACAAAGCAAAAATATATCTGTAAACAGTGGGCAAAGGACGCAACAGCTCCACCTATTCCAACGACGACTTTGGTGCCCACATGCTCTCAAGGATGGGTGTCAAATGACTATAGTAGTACCTGTTTAAAAGTAAGTATCAAAATAAAAGAAGAATTAAGGCTCAATTCTCCATTTGGTTTGAACTGTTCAGTTTTCTGCAGGGAAAAATAAAAAGGAATAAATATGAAGTAACATCTTCACTTTGCTTTATCTGAGATTGTAATATAGTGACAACACCCAAACAAATGCCAAATATCACTGGGAATTATAAATAAGGCGGGGGGTGGTGGTGGTGGTGGTGTGTGTAAGTAAAGAAGAAAGATGAGGTTAAAGGCATTGGATACAAGGAAGGAAGAAAGTCACAGGAAAGAAAATTGGGAAGTGTCTGTCCCAGGGTTTAAATGAATTACAGTAGAACATGAAATAGGTGCACACTGGAACATAGAAGGTTCCATATCAATATCAGAAGAAACTTCTTCCCAGTGAGGGTAACAGAGCACTGGAACAGTCTGCCCAGGGGGTTGTGGAGTTTCCTTCTCTGAAGACATTCCAGACCCACCTGGATGTGTTCCTGTGTGACTTGGTCTGGGTGATCCTGCTGTGGCAGGAGAATTGGACTAGATAATCTTTTGAAGTCCCTTCCAATTCCTAATTCCTATGACTCTATGAAAGAATAGGAACATAAGTATCAAGACCCTGGAAAGAATAAAGAGAAAAGAAAAGCAATATTTGCATAATAATTGAGAGAACAATGTGAAAAACTTATATTAAAAGGAAAAAGCAGCAAACCTTGGCTGTTAACATGGCTTTTGATAGAAAGTTTGGTCACAAGGTAGTTCAAAGATTCCTATTTGTCTGAGGTGTGTGAGAGCTTGGGATCAAAGATAAATTATGAATTTTATCCACAAGCATCCTAATGTCTAAGGATGGATCTCACAAAAACAAGAATATTACCCCAAAAAAAATTGAGCATAAGAAGTTGCAGGAGAGCTTTCTAAGTCAGCGTTTATGAAGGATATTCATTAGAGAATTTCTGATGCAAAGCTGCAGATTTGGAGGACACAGTGAAGGCTATACAGGCATAGGAAGGTGTCTTTGAACAGGAAATGAGCATACAGTGGATTGAGATCATGCAGAATAGAAATGCGTTGAGTGAGATGTTAGTATTACTTATCGCTTAATTGAATTAACGGGTTCCTCCCCATTTCTTTTGAACTCAACTGGAATGCTCTTTATTTGGGTTCCCTTAGGCAAAATTCATAATTTTTATCTATGGTCAGGTATTCTGGTAAACTGCCAAGATGTTAGATATCAGTGGCCTCTCTATATTGCAAATATATGGATTGGAAGCCACCATGAGGTCATTCTTTTGATTGCATCTTCAGACTACTCCTAGGCTACCTTGCCTTTCCAGCAAAACCGCTCTCCTTTCCTTTTATCTGAAAGGTCTTCTTCCAGGTATAATTAGTTAAAGGGAATTGTATTCCCTCACAGGAATTTCTTTCTTTCTTTGTCATCACTTGGATAACTAGCAAAACAACTCTAGTGAAAAATTTTACTAAAACAGTAAGTAATGGTATTTCTCTTAGAGGCTTTTAATTGAATTGTATGAAGTGTCTTTCATAGGTGAGCAAGGCTTGATTCTTCCCTTATGAGGAAAGACTGAGGGAGCTGGGTCTCTTGAGCTTGGAGAAGAGGAAACTAAGGGGGACCCCATGAATGTCTCTAAATATGTGAGGGGTGGGTGTCAGGAGGATGGAGCCAGGCTCTTCTCATGGTCATCTGGTGACAGGACAAGGGGCAATGGGTGCCAGCTGGAACAGAGTAGGTTCCATATCAATGTCGTGGGAACTTCTTCCCAGTGAGGGTATCAGAGCATTGGAACAGGCTGCCCAGGGGAGTTGTGAAGTCTCCTACTCTGCAGAAGTCCCAGGCCCGTCTGGATGTATTCCCTTGCAATTTTGTCGAGGTGATCCTGCTGTGGCAGGGGGATTGGACTAGATGATTTTTTGAGGTCCCTTCCAATCCTTAATGATTCTATGATTCTATGATTCTTCATTTCATTGTAACATATATAATCTTTTAAAGTCATTTCTCCATAGTGTTTTGACAGATCAGGTATTGCAAAGAAATCATGGCTTGAAGCTCGAGATTTTTGTAGACAAATAGGAGGGGATCTCGTCACCATTAACAGTCAAGAGGAGTCAAGGTTATTAAGAAAAATGTGAGTATCTGCTCTATGTTTATTTACCAATTTTAAGAGGTATTTTGTAAGAACTATTATGAGTGCTCTTGAATGATTTCTGAAATATGTGGTTTCCTTAAAAGCCAAAAAACCACTGTGATACTTTTATCTACTCTGGAATGCTCTTGTTTCATAAAAACAGGTTTTTATATCTAAGAAATAGAAAATCCCAAACCAACTGGAACAGAGGAGGTTCCATGTTAATATCAGCAGGAACTTCTTCCCAGTGAGGGTAACGGAGCATTGGAAGAGGCTTCCCAGGGGGGTTGTGGAGTCTCCTTCTCTGGAGGCATTCCAGACCCACCTGGAGGTGTTCCTGTGCAGCTTGGTCTAGGTGATCCTGCTGTGGCAGGGGGATTGGACTAGATGATCTTTCGAGGTCTCTTCTGATCCCTAATGATTCTATGGTTCTATGATTACTAGATATAGGAGGACATTTAGATTAGAAATTAGGAATTTCCTCACTGTGGGGTGGTGAGACACTGGAACACATTACCAAGGAAACCTGTGGATTCTCCATCACTGGGTATGTTCAGTGCCAGGTTGGATGGGACTTTGAGCAACTTGGTCTAGCGGTACATGTCCCTACCCATGGCAGAGTGGCTGGAACTCTGTGATTTTTGTGGCCACTTTCAACCCATTCCATTCACTTTGAATCCCAACCAAACTATTCTATGATAATTTAGAAACACATGCTGTTGTGGGGAGTGGTATTTCTAGTAGTGTACAAAACCAGGACAAAGACTTTGATATACCTTGAAGTAGTCATTGCTGAGACCATTTTCTGAACTGTGAAGACCTTTCCAACGAAATAGAATGATACAGGATCAATACTACTGGTAAGTCTGATAAGTCAGTTCCACTGTGCCATAGAAATAATACACATGTTCTTCATAGAAATAGTTATCTGTATGCCTTTCATCAAAGGTAGTAGGGTAATTATTGCATCTGCACTGCACTTGACAGTGTGCTCTAGAAAGTGGAATGATTCTGGTGTTTCTGGTTGTTCTTTGTGTTGATGGTTATACACTGCTCTCCCTTGTTATTTATGTTCATGTCAGATTCTGTAGCTTTGAAAAGATTTGGATTGGCATATATTCCTTGAATCCAGATGAAGGATATTCTTGGAGTGATGGCTCTCCAGTAAGTATTTTCATTTTTCATCAAATTAATTTTCTTAAGATATTTTTACTTTGTACACATATTTTGGGGTTTTTACTCTTATCCCCTTCAAAGAAAACACTAATCCTGCTATTAACCTTTATTGTGAGTGAAATCACAACACTACATTTAAATACGTGGAAATCACCTGTATTTCATCAGACTCTGTAGCTTTCTGCACTGCACTCCAACATACTTTCTTTGCCAAGAGTATAATGTGAACACATAATATAAGAGCATAAAAAAATCTCATACTGTGTCCTACATTCTGTCTCTGGTAGCAGCCAGAAGCATTTTAAGAGCTGATCAAATGGGAAACATATTTTATAGCATGCTTCTACATCTTCCAGTCAGTGACGGCCTGAGGTCTTTTAGAACCAGAGCACAGGTCTCTAATCACAATTTATTTCCGTGAATTTATACAGTCATCTCTTCAGCCCATGTTCCACAAGAATTCCACTGGTATTATCCTTTATTTACTCTTACTCTTTATTTCATGTTTTTTAATGCAAGGACCTTTCCTCTTATTCTATCACACATAAAAATGTTGGGAAGCAATCTTATAAGAACTTTTTGAAAATACCAAGTAGATTATATCAGATGTTTTCTCCTTTCATTTGGATGTTAGATTCTTCAGGGGTAACTTCACTGTGTTTGTTGAACATGACTTCCAATACCCACACTCTATCTTCACTACTGACTGATGAAATGATGCACAATACAGTTGCTGCCATCAGATGACTGTTGGACAATATGATGAAGTGAGAATGATCTTATCTACACGTGACTAGCATGAGTGGAATGGATGTGAAACTCATTAAAAAGAGTGCATGTGCCTGTTTCTACACTGGCTGTGTCTTTGACTTGAGACACAAACAAGAGTGAAGTCCTTCATGGCAAGACAAGCAGATCTCCTGACCACTGGCATGGTTGGCCCACTATAAAGATTCTCATTTCCCTTGTTTTCCATGTATTTGCCCTTCTTTTTAGTGACAATCTTTCAAACAAATACAGTCATTTCTGTTTGCCAGTGGAGAGTATAGCTACTGAAACAGATTAAAAGAATAACAAAGATTATGCCTTCTGCAGGTTAGGTACACAAAGTGGGGTGGTAGTCCAAGTGGACGCAAGACTTGTGGTGCTTTTAAACAAGGATATGGTTCTGAACAATGGATTCCCTCGGTCTGCGAAGAATTTCATGGCTGGATTTGTCAAATAAAAAAAGGTAGATGTATTTCTCTCCTTAAACAACAATCTGAAATATCTTTATAAGTAGTTGTTTCTAGTTTATTAGTTGGAGAAAAATGCAACACTTGAAGGGTAATGGGTGCAAGCTGGAACACAGGAGGTTCCATCTAAATATCAGAAGGTACTTCTTCCCAGGGAGGGTACTGGAGCATTGGAACAGGCTGCCCAGGGGGGTTGTGGAGTCTCTTTCTCTGGAGACATTCCAGACCCACCTGGATGTGTTCCTGTGCAACTTGGTCTAGGTGATCCTGCTGTGGCAGGGGGATTGGACTGGATGATCTTTTGCGGTCCCTTCTGATCCCTAAGGATTCTAGGAAATATTTTTTTCAACTGTAGGTTCAAAGCACTGGATAACCTAAAATCAGGTTTTTCAATTATAGGTTATGAGTATAGAGTAGCTTATGGATGTATAAACAGTCAGTGTGCTTGCAAGGATTTCACAGATTGCAGCTTTTTTCATATTAACAACTTTTTGTTGGAAGTTTTGCAAAGTAGGAAGTAAGAAGTTGTGAATTCTTTAAAACGTTAGTTTTTTACACTAACACAGGTACAGTGTAATACCACGTACAGTATGTTTGTGAAGTAAACATTTAGTGCTACTCCAAGTTTGCTTTAACCTTATCCAGGATTCTAAAGGAGTGGTATTTTTGTACCAGAACCAGAAATAACTCTTAGTCAGTGTGTACAGCCTATTGACTTTTGCTTACAGATATTGGGGACTGAGAGAATGTTTTGGAAGAGGTAAGTGAATCCAGTGGAAAATTTCCCCCTCGTTGAAATCTGGAGGATTATGGAATGCCTACTGAAGGAGGCTGCAAACCCAAAATATAAAGGGTTTCAGATTTACAGACTGGAACAGCACTTTTCCCTTACCATGCTCTGTGCAGAAATATGATAAAGGCCAAGCAATGGCTTTGCTGATGTGAGACACATCGTAGCATACAGACTTATAAGTAGATGATGACGTATATTGCGTAATGTGTAGCTGAAAATACCTGGTTAAACCTGCTGTTTAGTCAGTGGTAAGTGACTGCAGAATCCTTTTCTGTTCCTCACTTTTCTCTTTGCAATCAGTCACAAACAACAATCAGTCATAAAAAACATGCTATGGGTCTGTCTCATGTCTTCTACTCTCTTGTTTTGTAGGGGTTCCATTAAAATCTGAACCAACAGACGCATATGGTACGTTTCTGTGTACATGTATTCATCTTGGTCACTATTGTTTTTATCAAAATCATTATTCTAAAATGAGTTTTTGCATGCTACAGATACAGAATTTAAGGCTGCCTTATTTATCTTCCAGCATATAAAACCACTCCAGATGGATGGGTCATCTATGAAGATAAGCTATATTATGTCAGCAAAAACTATGTCTCCATGGAACAAGCCCGAGAGTTTTGCAGGATGAATTCTGCAGACCTGCTTGTTGTTAACAGTAATAGTGAAAGACTGTTTCTAAGCAGAGTGGTAAAAGAAGTAAGGATTAGTATTAAAACTCCAGACTACAGTACTTTAATATTTTTGACAATCTGTTTGCAAAACTTGAATTGCCTCAGAAGCACAGTCAACAGGATTTTCACTAACAAAATCCACCTGAGGTGAGATCTATGAAATTCCCACAAAATGCATCATTTGGTCCCACGGGATTTGATCTCTCCTGCTCTGCACTAGCTGTGCTGAGGTTGTGAGGCAGGCTGATGGGAAGAGTAATGGAAGGAGCTGCCTTGGTAAGTAGATGGTATGAGAGGTAGACTTGAAGTTGGAATTAGGAGATTCCACAATCCTGGAGGAGTAATCACATCATCCTCCCAGGATGTATTGATAATAAGTGTTGCCTTGACCCAGGTGCAGGACCTTACACTTGGCCTAACTGAACCCCGGGAAGTTCAGTAACTGCACTGTGAACCTAACCAATGACACAGTCATTTCTGCTTGTCTTAGATCAAGGATTTGAATGTTTTTTAAATTGAAATATCATTCTTTTATTTTTTTTCTGGAGGAAAAAAACTATCCACCAAGAGGATTCTTCATTGGTCTAAAAGTGAGCCTTGATAAAAAGTTTAGGTAAGTTAAGATGACCACTACAGCTCTTAACATATAGAAGCAAATGCAGTGTTTTATGAAGCCAGAGGTAATAAATGTGTTGCTTTCAAGGACTGAAGGCAGTTCCACATAACGAGAACAAAGCAGAAGGGAATAGTCCTAGAGTACACTGAAGGTTGTTTTCTCCAAAAAGATGTACGAAAAGAAGATTTTTTGTTGAATAAATGCTTACCCAAAGAAAGGCTTGGCAGCTATAGTCTCTACACACACTAACTTTTTTTCAAAGATCTGCCCTGTAAATTCGAGTGAAAATTTACTGTGCTGGATCTTTCATCTATAAAAAAGCATAAAAAATAGGCACCATACCAAGGAGTCTAGATTTTTTTAAGCTTTATATCTACATATACCTCCAGAGAGGTCCTCCAGGATTAGAAGATACAGAGTACAAAGGTGCTTTTACACATTTTTAAGGTTGCCTCTGAAACTTCCATTTCAGTTGATCAGTCAGCAGAAGTTAACAGTACAGCAAAACTAGAAAGTATTGCAAAAACATCAACACACAAATGCAAAACTAAACTAAGATACTTCAGCCTGATACTGAAACTACCTAGCTCCCCATCTGCTAGTTAGGACACATCTGGGAGGAGAAAGACCATGCTTCTAAACTTGACCTCAAACAGCTGTAGAGAAGATTTTAATTTAACCTTTTTATTCTAATGTTATTGCTGAATCACTAACCTTGGAAAAGCTAGAAGAGGAGTGGGGAGTGATAATCTGAGAGTAAGTCAGCGCATGATTCTAACCTTCTGATTTAGGACGCAAATTAGGGAGAATGGGGCATTGCTTGGATGCAGTTAGTGGGAGGTGTCCCTGCTCATGGCAGGGGGGTAGGAACTAGATGATCTTTGAACCATTCCATTGAACCATTCTCATCAAGAGACAAAATCGGAGCTGAACTTGCTTCTCGCTTCAGGCTGAGGGATCTAAATTCTGAAATTTTGATTAAAATGCCGTACCAACCTCTTACTCCTTCATGAGCAATACAGTACAGTAAGAAGCATGTAAGTGTAAGGAAAACAATGTCAGTTTTAACACAAAAGCTGACAATGTCCATTAGATTCCAGACATAAGGTTTAACATAAATAACCTATGTAGATAAGTTATCTACAGGATAAAATCTACAAAAAAGTACTTCCGTATGTGTTTGCATCTGTGAGAGCATGAGAAACGCTCATACTGAGAGTAGTAACTAGGTGTAGAATGACATCAATAAAGACAAGTTGAAATAGTAATATTCTTCTCTGTATTACATATTATGGCTAACTGAAAACAGCTTCTGTTCTTCAGTGATGTCTGATCAATCCTGCCCATCAAAGCAAAGTGTGCTTGGTTGTGTTCTTTTCCTGTTTCGCAACCAGTAATAGTTTAAATTTCTTCAAATTAGAGTATTCAGAGGAGGAGAGGAGAAACTGCAACTGTCCTTCCAGTTTTAGCCTGTTCTCATTAAAACTCACAGATCTTCTTAACTGTGAGCTGTTCATTGGGAGTCTTAATACTGGGAGTATTTATTAATAAATACTTGCATATGCTTTCATTCAGTTGGATAGATGGGACTCCAGTGACGTATGTGGCTTGGGCTCCTAATGAACCTAACTTTGCAAATAATGATGAGAACTGTGTGGTGATGTTGCCAGAGGAAGGTAAGTAACAAGGTCAAACTACTAGGCTTTGCCTGTCTTACTTTCTCTGAATTAAAACCGAAGCTGTCCAGCTTGTGCTTTCAGCTGTCACACAATCTTTTGTGGCTGTTTACTGCCTTCTCCCGTGACAAGTCAAGGAGAATCAGTAAGTGGTGTAACTACCAGTCATGGTAGAGTCTAGGTGCTTAGAATACAAAGATTTCAATATCATATGTAGTTTAATATAGATGTCTCTGTATGGGTTTATAAGACTGATGCAGCACATTTCCACAGGGCCTTTCAAGACTTCTTTAAGTAAAAAGTTGTATAGGGTCTGTCTTAATAGTATGAACTTAAAATTCTTACTGACAGCTGCAGAAAGTAGGGAGGTTGAGGGTACAAGCCAACGAGGACAGCAACAAAAACATCTAATGACCTGAATCTGCTGTTCATTCATACATACAAGTACTCTCAAATGTTAATATCTTGTAAATTCTAGAGCTAATTTTCCCTCTGCTGTGTTTCTCAGCTAATTCCCATTGGACTTAACTAATGGGAATTAAACTACATAGATATGATTAAAACGTATGTTTTTCTCATCTCCTGAGTCCTGTAATTCTACTTAGATTCTTTGATGGATAGGGTTAGGGAGGATGGAGATAGTAAACTGAAGTTATCTGATTAGGGCATTTCTTCCCATGACTTCATTCTTTTTGCCATGTCTAGGTGATGGCCCAGTAACAAAGAGCAGCTGAAGTCCTTAAACATATGGTTATAAATACAATTGTATGCATAAGTGTACTGCTCAGCTTTTATTCACTTTTACACTGTAAACAGCAGAGATTAGCCTAATTCTAACTCAAAATATGAGCTGAGAGCTTATGGTTACAAATACTGCAGTATCTTGTTTTGCTCTTTTAATTTAATGATTTTAGGCTTGTGGAAAGATATAAACTGCGGTTCCTCCCATAAATTTATATGTGAAAAACATAACAGTTCTATTAACTCAACGGTTCCATCTCCAGTGCCTCCTGGGGGGTGTCCAGATGGCTGGTCTTTCTTTCACAAGGTATGTCAACAAGTATCCTCAGTAAACTGTCTAAAGTAGAAACAAGAACAGAAAAATAAAAAGGTGGATTATTATTATGAATTGAATTTGGAGAATAAATATCCAGTTAGAATACGCTGCCTGGGTGGTTTGTCTCTTCTGAGGGGGGAGTTATTGACATTTAGCATTGTACAGAAATTCAGCAGAAGTAGCTGCGTGCTGAATGCATTTCAGAGAACATATTTTGTGTGGGATTAAAATACATTGTCACTGTTTAAGAAAGCTGCTCTGTCTCTACACTACATTTATGGTAGATACTGATATTTGTAGTGGTTGCTCTTGAAGAAGAGGCCTTCCGTGGAACAGTTTAGAGGATACATGTTTGAGCACTCCCTTTGGCTTGTATAGGGTTGCTACAGCTTTGAGTTCCGAAAGATGAGGCCAAGCTACCATTGATTTTACTACAGCTTTACGTTCAGGCATGATTTAGAAGCTCTCATTGCTGTCACAAAAGATTTTGTACCTGTGAGTACGATGTGAGTTGAAGTGCCATTTGTTAAAGGTTGTTTTGTCTACTTTGTTTAGACAGCTCTAGAACTGCATCTTCATAACATTAGGCTAGTGTGTCAAAGGATATTTCATATGCTTTGGTAAGATGAACAGTTATAACTACAGTCGCGGGAAGAAGGACAATGCATGCTAGGGATCATTCTCTGCTGCTGTGTCACCCAAAACCACATTTTCTTGGGTTTAAAAGATCCCTTTGCTATTCATAGAATCATAGAATCATTAGGTATTGGAAGGGACCTAGAAAAATCATCTAGTCAAATTCCTCAGCCACAGCATGATTACGCAGACCGTGTCGCAGAGGAACACTTCCAGGCGGGTCTTGAATGTTTCCAGAGAAGGAGACTCTACAACCCCCGTGGGCAGCCTGTTCCAATGCTCTGGTACCCTCACTGGGAAGAAGTTCCTTCTGATATTTATGCAGAACCTCCTGTGTTACAGATTGCACTCATTATTGTATTAAGAAGGCCAATGAAAATATGAAGAGAGATTATGTGCTTGCTTTCATTGCAATCGGTACACATCTCCTGGATTATACATAGTGTAATGAAAGGAGACGAGTGTCTGCCTGGCTAGATAAACATACTTTCTACTCTTGAGCTTTGTGACTTATTCTAGCCCTGACTTCTTTCTTCTGAACACATGTACATCCTATAGCTAACTGAGGTTAGTCATGTACAAATAGCTACAGCAATTTTGCTAGTTTGAACGGACTGCTTCCTTTTTTTCCAGTGTTTCAAAGTATTTTCTTCCAATGTAACAAGAAAGCTGACGTGGCATGATGCGCGAAAAGCCTGTATTGGTTTGGGAGGAAACTTGGCTGCCATACCAAATGAACAAGTGCAAGGTACGTATACAGAATGCACTGAAAGAAAAAACCAAGATCTCCCACTAAAGAAATTGCTTTACTCTCCAAAGCAGATTATTGGATTATCCGGTGAAAAATTGCTTATTAGGCATGTCAGTTGGTGCTTCGTTTTATTTCCAAAGCGTGAACCAGCAGCTAAGTCACTGTATACAAGAAATAAAGTCTGTCTATCTGCACTTTCAATTACTTAGTTTTCATGAAACTTCCAGTCTGTTTTGGGCATGGTTGCACAGGTCTGCTAACTCACTGACATCTGTATTGTCTGGTTTTCTCGCTGGCACTATGATTTGCTGGAACACTACGTATGTATACACAGTGGTGAATCATAGAACCCTCGTGGCTGGAAAGGACCTCCAGGATCACCAAGTCCAGTCCTCATCCCATCTCCCCAACCCCTTGACCATGGCCTCAAGTGCTCTATCTACTCACCTTTTAAACACCTCCAGTGGTGGCGACCCCATCACCTCCCTGGGCAGCCCATTCCAGTGCCTAATCACTCTTTCAGTAGGGAACTTCTTCCTAATGTCTAGTCTAAACCACCCCTGACATGGCTTGAGGCCATTTCACCTCTTCCTATCATTAGTAACTTGGGACAAAAAAACAGCACCAGCCTCACTACAACCTCCTTTCATGTAATTGTAGAGAGCTATAAGGTCTCCTCACAGCCTCCTCTTCTCTAGACGAAATAACCCCAGTTCCCTCAGCTGCTCCTCATAAGGCCTGTTTTCCAGACCTCTCACCAGCCTTGTTGCCCTTCTCTGGACCTGCTCCAGTGAAAGAAATACTTTCTAATTTGCTCCAGAGCGTTTTTTGGGAAAGGTTTTCAAATGAAAATGAGCTCTGTAGTGGGAAATCTTATCCTTTCAATACAACCCTAGTTCTAGACGTCTTTCCTGTTCTGGATAAATCATGATGAATTTTGCATAATGAGAAATGTTTGCCTCCCTCCAGCTTTCCTCTTCTACCATTTGAAGGATGCCAAAACTAATGTGTGGATTGGGATGAATGATATCAGTGAGGAGTCCTCGTTTCTTTGGACAGACGGAAGCACTGTTTCTTACACTAACTGGCTTAATGGTGCACCAGCAATGAAACAACACTTCTACAACTATTATGACAATGAAATATTGAAAGACATCACTCTGGAGGTACAGAAAATTTAATTAACTTGTCTGATCCTATTGGACAACAGGATGACTGTGAGTCAGCAATGTGCTCTTGTGGCTAAGAGGGCCAACAGCATCCTGGGGGGCATCAGAAGGGGGATGGTTAGCAGATCAAGGGAGGCTCTTCTCCCCCTCTACTCTGCACTAGTGAGACTGTATCTGAAGTGTTGTGTCCAGTTCTGGACCCCTCAGTTCAAGAAGGACACAGAGCTGCTGGAGGGTGTCCAGCGTAGAGCAATGAAGGTGATGAAGGAAGTAGAACAGCTCCCTTATGAGGAAAGGCTGAGAGAGCTGGGTCTCTTGAGTTGGGAGGAGGCTGAGGAGTGACCTCATGAATGTCTCTAAATATGTGAGGGGTGGGTGTCAGAAGGATGGAGTCAGGCTCTTCTCAAGGTCATCTGGTGATAGGATAAGGGGCAATGGGTGCAAGCTGGAACACAGGAGTTTCCATATAAATATCAGNATTCTATGGTTCTATATATATCTTGAGCAGCTAGATGATTTTCCTAAAAATGAAGTTAACAGAAACAAGATGTTGTAACCCTTCCTTTTGTAAGCAGAGTAGGGTTTAGCAAATCACCCAATAATGATCCTAAAGACACGAAAAGTGTTCAGCAGAGGTTCTGAAGAAGAGGGACTTTGCATTTTCCAGCTGACTTATTGCAAAATATCAGTCTGCAAAAAAAGCTCAGAGGCCTGTATTACATCAGTTGCCCAACACACTGCATCGCACAAACATTGAAGTTGCAACACCAAACAGAAGATTTATGATAAACCACAACCGAGGTTGTTGTTGCAATGTTGCTTTTCTGTGTATACGTCCTATTCCTGGTCAATGTGCTTCCACACTGATTTACTGGTTTCTGGTAGTAGAAAAATACATATTCAATAAAAAGTGTGTTCTCTGCTGAAATACCAGCTTTTTCAAAGGAGATAAACACATAGCTCTTGAGAAAGTGAGAGGAAGTTAGTCACAGATTTATAGCATCTATGATCAGTCAACTTGCTTTTGATTAGAACTTGTTTACATCAGCATAAGACAGGAACTGGACTGAAATGCTTAAAGACAGTCACAAGCAGCACTGAGATCAGGGGAGCTGTGAAGGAAATCTGGAACAAACAAACATAAGGAGACAGATAATTTGGTTGTTACTAAGGTCAACTGACATAGCTACAACCTCATAATAACTGCAAACAACTTGTAAAGAGAACACGCTTTCTGCAAGATATTCTGCTTTGGTTAAGATAAATCCAAGCTGGTGCATTAAATAATAGTGCTTAGACTCTTTCTCATTGATGGAAAGGTTCTGAAGCAGTTCTTGCAAAATGTGAATCAGAACTGATGTAGGTATCCTAGTCTTCCTGCAGTCATGAAAAGACAATAAAACTGGTAAGATTACTTTTTACAGACTTTTCTTTCAGACCTTAGCTGACATCAGTGAAAACTATTACTAAGAAATGCCATGTCAAACTTTTGGGCAAAAACCTAGGTTATCTGAACTAATTACATAGGTACTCATTGAGCACCTCTGTTCCGCTCTCCCTGCTCTTTTTTTTCTCTATTGAGCTTGCACTAGGAGTGTAGGAGCTTCAGCTCACCACCTCTTGATAGACTTTTGTAATACCTGTGTATCTTCTCCAGACAGATTGTGTCTTCATCATGAGCTCAAATGGGAAATGGAGGGATGATAGCTGTGACAATCAGAGAGGATATATATGCCAGATGAATTCATGTGAGTTCTGTTTAACTCAGTCTCCTAAATACAAAAAGCATCCCTGAATATATTAACAAATGTAACTTCTTTAAACTTTGTGTCTCATTATGAGTCCTTCAGTCTTTCATAGCTCTACTAGTCTTAGGGAGCTCTACTGTTTTTAAAGCAATGTGCTCTTGTGGCCAAGAGGGCCAACAGCATCCTGGGATGCATCAGAAGGGGGTGGTTAGCAGATCAAAGGAGGTTCTTCCCCCCCTCTACTCTGTGCTAGTGAGACCAACCGGAGTACTGCGTTCAGTTCTGGGCCCCTCAGCTCAAGAAGGACACAGAGCTGCTGGAGGGTGTCCAGTGTAGAGCAATGAAGATGATGAAGGAAGTAGAACAGCTCCCTTATGAGGAAAGGCTGAGGGAGCTGGGTCTCTTAAGTTTGGAGAAGAGGAGGCTGAGGGGTGACCTTATTCATGTCTCTAAATATGTGAGAGGTGGGTGTCAGGAGGATGGACCCAGGCTCTTCTCAGGGTCATCTGGTGATAGGACAAGGGGCAATGGGTGCAAGCTGGAACAGAGGATATTCCTTATCAATATCAAAAGAAGATACTTCTTCCAGTGAGGGTACCGGAGCATTGGAGCAGGCTGCGCAGGGGGGTTGTGGATTCTCCTTTTGGAAACATCCAGACCTGCCTGGATGTGTTCCTGTGTGACTTGGTCTAGGTGACCCTGCTATGGCAGGGAGATTGGACTAGATGATCTTTCAAGGTCCCTTCCAATCCCTAATGATTCTATGATTCTATAAAGTACAACATGTTCTGCAGCAAGTGGTGGAAATAAAACCCATAATCATAATTAGGGTACCTAAAGCAAGAATATAACTAGAGGATAATAAATGAGAATTGATTTCTTCTGAGTGAAAAATGAGGCTTTTAAGCATCCTCTTTAAGTGTAGTGTAGAATCATGCTCTTGCAGTGATTCTACATCATACTCTTGGCTGTCTCAGAGCAGAACATTTAATCTTCTTTTAATGTTTTTACTGAATGCTATATGATGTGTAATGAAATGTCCAGCCTCTTGGCTGTGTCTTTACCGTAGAATATTAATACTTTTTTTTTTTATGAAAAAGCTGTGAAACTGTAATTATGCAAAATCCTGCTGCTCAAGCATGCAATGGGATTAGAGAAATCAAACCACAGATAGCAAACCAGTTTTGCTCCATCCTTATTAAAGCATTATTACAGCATTATTAAGAAATATCCCATTCCCTTTTTAGTCAGCTCCTGTAGCCTGTTCACTCTCATAAGAATCATAAGACTTGCTCAGAAGAATCCTCGCTCCCACTTGTTGTGGCAAGAGGGTACAATGGTAAATGCCTTATCTGCCAGCCCTAGGTCATCTCCCCCAGTGGTCTGCAATAGGTGTACACTAGGATATCCAAATTTGGCAAAAAAATCTTAAAGCATGGGAACTGAAATGTCCATTTTATGAATCTCAGTCTGCAATGGTAAAACCTTGAGCTGATAGTCTGTTTTTTACATTAACAAATTTGATTCATGCTTTATAATTTTTTCTGAGCTTTCCACGAAGAATCAAGTTCGAATAGACCTTTAATATCAAGTCTAACCATTAACCTAACTGTTTCAAGTCTGATGCTAAACTGCCTCCCTAAGCTTCATATCTGCAAGAACAGTAAAAGTGTCCAGGGATGGTGATTCAACCTCCTCCTTTGGCAGCCTGTTCCAAGGCCTGAAGGCCCTTTTCACGAGGATGTTTTCCCTCATGTCCAACCTAAATTTCCCCTGGTGCAGCTTGATGCCATTTCCTCTTGAACTATCACTGCTACTTGGGAGAAGAAACCAACCCCCACCTCCCTGCAACCTCCTTTCAGGTAGTTGTAGACAATAATAATGTCTCCCCTCAGCCTCCTTGTCTCTGCACTAAACAGCTGCACTTCTCTCAACTGCTCCTCACAAGGCTTGTCCTCCACACCCCTTCACCAGTCTTGTTGTCCTTCCTTGGACCTGCTCCAGCACCTCAAAGCCTTTCCTGTATTGAGGTGCCCAAAATGGAACATAGAACTGGAGGCATGGTTTCACCAGTGCTGAGTGCAGGGGGATGATCACTTCCCTGCTCCTGCTGGCTACACTATTTTATTATTTCATTTGTTTTGTTTCTGTTTTGTTTTTTTTTTTTTTAATGAACAAATTGTTTATGAGCTTAAATAAAGATTTTTACTTAATTTGCTAACACTGGGTATTTTCACCTCCATGCTAGAGATGAATGGTATGTTGTAAATACAAACTCATGCACACAGTTTTGTCTCCATAGTCACCTTGCCATCTGAACTACCAACACCAAATCCATCCTCAAGCTTTGTCCGTTACGGTGACAGTAGCTATTTGATAATCACATCTGAAATGCAGTGGGAAGAGGCTAGAAAAAACTGTCAAGATAAATCAGCGGAACTTGCCAGCATTGCAGATGGTTACACTCATTCATTCCTCTGGATCCAGATGTTGAAATATGGAGAACCTGTATGGATAGGTCTTAACAGCAATTTGGTAAGTTCTGGGCAGACGGCAGGTGCTTGGTACTCTTTAGAGACCTACTGGGTGCACAGTTTATAACGGCGTTGAAAAAGCTGTACTCTCAATGGCTTTACTGTGCATATGCATAGATTTCTAGTGGTCCTGTTAGAGTTACTCAAAGCGTTTCATGAAGCAAATGGAATGCAGGCTCATAGAAAAAGCTAAGCAGGTAACAATAGATGAAAGTAGAAAGCTCTAGAAATTGTAAAAGAAAAATAGGTGCAGACTGAAAGTCACAAGTGAGGATGGGCTGTTGTCATGTAGTAACCATTACCCATTCTGAAAGTCTAGCTCCTGCTATACAAAAGTCTACTTATTACTATATTAATAATAGCTATTAAAAATATCCGAGAAATATTGGGGACTGACCTGTTGGAGAGCAGTGCAGGAGAAAAGGACCTGGGGGTCCTAGTGGACAGCAGGAGTATCAGCCAGCAATGTGCTCTTGTGGCTCAGAGGGCCAATTGTATCCTGGGGTGGATCAGAAGGGGGATGGTTAGCAGATCAAGGGAGGTTCTTCTCCCCCTCTACTCTGCACTACTGAGACCACATCTGGAGTATTGTGTCCAGTTCTGGGCCCCTCAGTTCAAGAAAGACACAGAGCTGCTGGAGGGTGTCCAGCGTAGAGCAATGAAGGTGATGAAGGAAGTAGAACAGTTCCCTTATGAGGAAAGGCTGAGGGAGCTGGGTCTCTTGAGCTTGGAGAAGAGAAGGCTGAGGGGTGACCTCATGAATGTCTCTAAATATGTGAGGGGTGGGTGTCAGGAGGATGGAGCCAGGCTCTTCTCAAGGTCATCTGGTGACAGGACAAGAGGCAATGGGTGCAAGGTAGAACATAGGAGGTTCCATCTAAATATCAGAACGAACTTCTTCCCAGGGAGGGTAATGGAGCATTGGAATGGGCTGCCCAGGGGGGTTGTGTAGTCTCCTTCTCTGGAGACATTTAAAACCCACCTGGATGTGTTCCTGTGTGACTTCATTTACGTGATCCTGCTGTGGCAGGGGGATTGAACTAGATGATCTTTCGAGGTCCCTTCCGATCCCTATGAAATATTTTCCTATTATTTTGAAGGTGTACTGGCAAGTCATCGCTAATTACGAAATAGCTCCCCATGTTAATTTAAATAAAGCATAGCATGACATGGAATTTACTGGCTGACTGAATGATTTACTGAAAAACTCAAACAGATGTAGGACATCACATTCATTTGTCAGAGCTTTTTGTATAAAAGCTCTTACCAGAACTTCTTTGTTTTCAGACTGGCAGCTATTACAGATGGACTGATAACTGGAAAACCCGGTACACCAAGTGGGCAGCAGGGGAACCAATGGAGAAAAATGCCTGTGTCTATCTAGATCTTGACAGTACTTGGAAAACTGCATCCTGCAATGAGAGCTACTTTTCAGTTTGTAAAAAATCAGATGGTAAGTCTATTAATAATTTTAAAGACACATTTCTAATTCAGTTAGTCTACCTAACCCCAAGACTTTCATCTGGCTTTGGTTAAAACCCTCATAGGAGTATCCTTCAGGATACTGTCTACTTCCCAGCAGAATTTGGAGGTTTGGTGTTAGCTAATAAAAGTTACTATGAATATCAGAGAGGTGTTGTAATGATTTTGTGCCTGCTTAATATCAAGGAATGAAAGTCTACTTTGCAGAAGGATGTGGCTGCATTGCTTTCATGTTAGCCATAACTATTTGCATAAAATACATCTCTATCTTCAAGGCGTTCCGCTCTTTCTGAGGCATGACTACAATCACACCTGAGATTGTGTGTAACATGAGTAAGTTCTGGGAATGTGTGCTGACAGTGTGGACTGCAGCAACTGGTCAAGTTCATATGCAGGAAAAGCACAGGGAACAGATCCGGTGCTGCTCACTATTGTTAGAGCTAGAGCAGTTTGGACGTTAGAGCTAAGAGCCTTGGGAATGTGACTGATACTTTACCTCCTTGTAAAGTCATTCAGAGTCACGTTTGCTTGTAGATTTTCAGAACTATGGGGTTTTTCCCCCTTGAAGTTTTAAGGGTGCATCATAGAGTCTGTTCCTGATTTGAGATTCAAGATAGATTTTGCTACTTGAAGGTGGCTTCTGAGTTAAACTTTCCGGCCACACATTTGTTCTGCATGTAAGTGGAGTTACACATGTGGTCAGAACCAGAGACTAATTTGACAGAGGCATACTCCACTGATGGCTGCTTTGTATGAAGTGAAAGCATGCAGAGACTGGGCAGACATACAATAGGGGATTGTGGAATTGATGAGTCATTAACCTACAACAGTTTAGTGTTGTGCAAATGTAGTTTTCAGATCTGTATCATCCCTCAGTGTTTGCTTTCCTCACAGTACTGCCAAGGTAGTCAGTTAAATGCTGCAGGATTTGACTTCTTTCCTTGTCATAAGAAATATGCTTGGAGATACATTTGACTGTTTGGCTCTCCCTGTGTCTGTGCTGGGGACCTGTAGGAATAGTCAGGAGTGGAGGCACAGACATTTAAAACTGTGTGAGAGAAATGCCACACTATTTACATACATATCCTACCTCATAGATGACTAATAATGCATTACCATTTTCATACCATATGGCTTATTTAGCTATAGCTCCTACTGACCCACCTCAGAAGCCTGGAGAATGCCCTGAAGAAGCTGAACTCCTAGGTTGGATCCCGTACCACAGTCACTGCTACTACATTGAAGCATCAGCCAGGGCAAGCTGGGCACTAGCCTCCCTCAAGTGTGCTCAGTTAGGTGAGAAACTTCACTATCAACTGCCAAGATTTGTATAAAAAACAAAACTCACATAGAAATGTAAAAAAATTGATTTAAAAAAAATCATGAATACTTTGTCCCTAAACTTTTCTAAACCTGGTACAATGAAAATTAACTGACACAACTTTGCACAGAATTCTGCCTTCCCGGGCATGGAGTTCCCCTTCACCTCCTGGCTAATGTGAGCCATTATGGGGGCAGTGGTGGGGGTCAGAGCCACTAAACACATTCAGGTCTCTGTCTTTTGCAAGATACCATGGGGAAGCCAACACAATACTGTACATACTTCCAAAAGATATTGTTAGTGCACACTTAAATCACAGAATCATTTGGAATCGGAAGGGACCTCGCAAAATCATCTACTCCAATCCCCCTGCCACAGCAGGATCACCTAGACCAAGTCGCACAGGAACACATCCAGGTGGGTCTGGAACCTCTCCAGAGAAGGAGACTCCACAACCCCCCCAGGGCTGCCTGTTCCACTGCTCACGGGGAAGAAGTTCCTTCTGATATTGATATGGAACCTCCTCTGTTCCAGCTTGCACCCATTGTCCCTTGTTCTATCATCAGAAGACCTTGGAAGAGGAGGTCATTCCAGTGGTTGCTCTTGTAGTTTATGGTTGTTTGCTTGTTATTGCCTTTCAGGTGCTACCTTGGTTTCGGTAGAAAACATTGATGAATCTGACTTTCTGATCCACACAATACAACGACTTGGGAATAAAGTAGGAGGATTCTGGATAGGACTCTATCAAAATGTGGATGGTAATGACTTGATCTCAATATTTAATTGAAGAAACTTCACTAATAGAAGAAAACTGAAGTTAACTTTTTTGTAAAAAATGATGTAGTCTTCTGATGGAAAAATGGGTTGCTATTACACTTTTAAAGCCCTTTGCTGAGCTAAGGAGATAAATCTAATGTATTGTTTATTTTCCTTTGTTTGTTGCTCTTTAGAACAGTGGTTGTGGCTAGATAATGCTGCACTGGTCTTTGTCAATTGGAAAGAGAAAGGGTCCTACGTGGAGCATCGGTGTGTGGAAATGACTTCACCATCCGGTTCCTGGGATAACATTGATTGCTCTTCTGAAAAAGGATTTATCTGCAAAAAACCCAAAGGTAGGTCCTTAGAGACAGGGCAGATCTGTTTACTAGTAACTATTACAGACATCCACTACACATCTAGAAATAATTTCTGACAGCCTCATTTGGTACACTCTGCTTTTTTAATTTTAACCAAGAAACAGTACTGTTCATTTCTGTGCTTAAATCAGCGCATGCCGTGGCAGTGGATCCCTATTACAGATTTAGCAAGAACTTGTGGCCCAGAAAGCAAACCAGATCCCGGGCTACATCAGGATAAGTGCAGCCAGCAGGTCGAGGGCGGTGATTCTCCCCCTCTACTCTGCTCTGGTGAGATCCCACCTGGAGTA
>VZRI01009708.1:132976-176258 GCA_013397515.1 Upupa epops
GGGGAGATTTAGACTTGATGTGAGGAGGAAGTTCTTCACCATGAGAGTGGGGAGAGCCTGGAATGGGTTGCCCAGGGAGGTGGTTGGAACCCCGTCCCTGGAGGTGTTTATGGCCGAGCTGGATGAGGCTCTGGCCAGCCTGCTCTAGGGTGGGGTGTCCCTGCCCATGGCAGGGGGGTTGGAACTGGATGATCCCTTGGTCCCTTCCAACCCTGACTGGTTCTGTAACTTCTTCCCAGTGAGGGTGACAGGGCATTGGAGAGGGCTGCCCAGGGGGTTTGTGGAGTCTCCTTCCCTGGAGAAGTTTGAAACTCGCCTGGACTTGGTCTGGGTGATCCTGCTGTGGCAGGTGGATTAGACTAGATGATCTTTTGAGGTTCCTTCAGATCCCTGATGATTCTATGATTCTAAGTAATATTATATCTCACATAGAACTAAAATACTAAGAAAGCACTAAAACCCATCTTCTGAATCATAACATGATCTCGCATATGACTAGTTCCTACCTTACTATGGGATGCTGTTGCTTTGTACTTGCTCACTTTACATTCCAATTTGCTCTCATTTGGCATTCCATTTTATCTTTATCTTATGCAATGTGAAAGAGCCAAGAGGAGAAGTATTTTCTTGATAACTTAGGAAGTCTTGACTCAGAAGCTATTCTTACCTTCTAATGTAATAATAATAAACATTATATATGTTTAATTCTTAGGGGGATGGAAAGATTACAGCCTTGATTCTGAGGGCATTTTCTAAGGTAGACATCTCATTATCTGAAACTTAATCATAACAGTAAAATTCGGCTGGACATGCAGAGCTTCCTAAAATGTGCTAGGTGAAACAAATGACCAGAATTACCCTCATGTCATTAGTAAACTAAAACAAATATTTTGGGGAAAATGGGACAATGTATTTTTGAGTTAACATAGTAAAGATTCAATGTTTGAATGGTGGTAGATAATAAAATAATTCAAGTTTTAAATACCTAGGAAAGTAAAACATGAGTAAGGAGGTTTTTCCTCCCTTCTGTTGCCTTTAATAACAGGCTTTTATAGAAATCTTAATGCAATGGTAAAATGTCAAGGTTTTTCTGTTTCTGTATGGTTTTAGCAAAACGTTCAAACATATGAATTCTAATACAGTGTCTGTCATGTTATTTCTTTCTGATAGTCACTGAAGTTGAGCCAAGTGGGAGTCCTCTACAGCAAAAAGGTAAAAGCCTTCTTAAGAAGCATAACAAAAATCTAAGTATAATAAGAATTCAAACTTTTCCTCAAATGATCCGTATTTGGAAAATAACTCCTGACAGTTACTGGGTTGCATGGTTATAAATCACTCTGGGTAATTCCGTGGTACCTTTTATGTGCAAAGGAACACTCCCACGTTCTTGGTCAACTGGACTGCTGCAGGGCCAATCCTGAGCTGACAAGCACTGCGATGACCCAGCTCTTGACACACTTTGAGAACAGGCACAGGCAGCTTTAGGCAGGCTGTTAAAAATATGCATAGATGTGTAAGGAAATTTCTTCCACGGGCATTACTGTAACATAGTGTTGTGATTTCCAAAGAATTAACATTGCATATCCAAAGCTATAGCATGCTCTGGGGCCTATTCTCTTTATTAATGGTAATTTATGAGGGGACTGAGTGCATGATCCTGTGGTCCCTTTCAACCCTGACTGATTCTATAGCTTCTTCCAGTGAGGGTGATGGGGCACTGGAGAGGGTTGCCGGGGGTTTGTGAAGTCTCCTTTTCTGGAGACATTTGAAACCCACCTGGACTTGGTCTGGGTGATCCTGCTGTGGCAGGGGGATTGGACAGGATGATCCTTCTAGCTCGCTTCCAATCCCTAATGTTCTGTTCTGAGACTTGGTCTGGGTGTCCTGCTCTGGCAGGAGGATTGGACTACAAGACCTTCATTGGCCTGCTTCCTACAACAATAGGTGCAGGCTGGAACAGAGAAGGTTCTCTATAAATATGTGAAGGAACTTCTTCCCAGTGAGGGTACCAGAGCATTGGAACAGGCTGCCCAGGGGGGTTGTGGAGTCTCCTTCTCTGCAGATGTTCCAGACCTGCCTGGATGTGTTCCTGTGCAACTTGATTTAGGTGGTCCTGCTGTGGCAGAGGGATTGGACTTGATGATCTTTCAAGGTCCATTCCAATCCCTGATGATTCTATGATTCTAAGCTTGCAGATGACAAGTTTGGTTGGTATATTATTCTGATGGAGGGTAGGGAGGTTTTACAGAGGGATCCAGAAAGGCTGGATCAATGGGCCAAGGTTAATTGTATGAGGTTTGACAAGGCCAAGTGCTGGATGCTGCACTTGGGTCATAACAAACCCAAGGACATTGAAGTGCTGGAAAGTGTCCAGAGAAGGAAATACATTAAATGTCTGCAGCACAAGTCCTCTGATGAGTGGTTAAGGAAACTGGAGTTGTTTAGCCTGGATAAAAAGAGGCTGAAGAGAGACCTTATTTCTCTCTACAACTAATTGAAAGAGGTTGGAGAGAGGAGGGAGACAGCTGCTTCTCCTTGCTGGCAAGCAATAAGACTAGAGGACAGAGCAGCAAGCTGCACCAGGAGAAGTTTAGGCTGTATATTAGGAAGAATTTCCTTACTGAAAGGGTTATGAAGCATTGGAACAGGCTGCTCAGGGCAGTGCCAGATTCACCATCCCTGAAGGTACTTATATGATATGGGGATATGATGCTTAGAGACATCATGTAGTGAAGACCTAGCAGTGGTGGGTCAAAGGTTGGACATGATCTTAGAGGTTCCTTTTAGCCAAAGATATTCTGTGATTCTGTATTTTCACTAAATTCTTACAAGCATCCACTGCATCCCTTCTATACCACTGTAGTCCAGATCTACTAAGGCCATGCTAGACTTACCAACATGTTCAGCTGCTTTTCAGCAAACATTCAGAATTCAGGCAGGACAGAACATCTACTCCTTGTTCTTTGTACTGTGTATGAATAAAACATTACCTAGTTTCCTCACAGTTGTATGTATTCATTTCAGACAAGGAAAAGAATGAAGAGATTCCCCTACCTGTTCATTTCTCTGTTTGGACACTTACTATCTTGGCTCTCTTCACTCTTCTTGGAGCTGGCATTTCAGTCTATTGCTATCAGAGAAAAAGACAAAACCAACTGTCGACATCTTCTGGCAATGAAATGCTTCCAAAATGACATGCTGGTGACTGAAGAATGGTGACAATGGTTCCTGTCATGTATACCAATTCAGAAGAGCAAGTTACTTACTGTAATTAAAGGATGTATCTACCAAACATGTAGTGATAGCATCTGTAATTTCAAATAAAATACCTATTTGACTCTTTGCACTGACAGCCTCTTTTCTATCATAGATATTTTACTAAATCAAAATTATGGATTGATGTTATCATTCTGCAGTCAAGATGTTCCCTCGTGCTTTTGGAAAAACTCTAGTGTCAGCAATTAATGAAGAACAAATAAACATACTGAAAAAGAAGTGTAAAATTCAGCTGGTGAGAATTAATTATTGATCAAGTGTGATTACTATTTAGAACTGTATTCCTTTGGGTTTGTGGACACTTCAAAGTATGCAAAACCATAAAATCTGCTGAACTCTGTATTCTTCAACTCATTTAGTCCCATAAATGCTCCATCAGACCAGTATTTTTGTTCCTTACAGCTGTATCCTATTACATTACAAAACAGTGCTTCACATACTTACCTCAGGTAGCTTTGGGATAGAAAACTTTGCAATTTACATTTCCTGCTATGGAAAATACTGTTCATATCAGGAAAATTACATTAAGCTTGGGTGTAGGTTTTGTACACTTTTCATAGAATCACAGAATCATTAGGGATTAGAAAGGACCTTGAAAGTTCATCCACTCCAATCCCCCTGCCACAGCAGGATCACCTAGACCAAATTGCACAGGAACATGTTCAGGCGGGTTTTAAATGTCTCCAGAGAAGGAGACTCCACAAACCCCTGGGCAGCCTGCTCCAATGCTCCGGTACCCTCACTGGGAAGAAGTTCCTTATTATACTGATATGGAACCTCCTTTCTTCCAGCATGCACCCAATGCCCCTTGTCCTATCACCAGATGACCTTGAGAAGATCCTGGCTCCATCCTCCTGAACACCCACCCCTCACATATTTATAGACATTCATGAGGTCACCCCTCAGCCTCCTCTTCTGCAAGCTCAAGAGACCCAGCTCCCTCAGCCTTTCCTCATAAGGCAGGTGTTCCACTTCCTTCATCACCTCTGTTTCTCTACGCTGGACACCCTCCAACAGCTCTGTGTCCTTCTTGAAGTGAGGGGCCCAGAGCTAGACGCAATACTCCAGATGCAGCCTGATTAGTGCAGAGTAGAGGGGGAGAAGAACCTCCCTCAATCTGCTAACCAACCCCCTTCTGATGCACCCCCAGNTGTGGATTCGATTTACTGGAACGTGCTTGCTCACTTTAACTAAAACATTCTCACTATTGAATTTTTTTTTGTTAATAATTTGAAGTAAATAAAATTTTTGTTAGTATAATTTTCAGCTTCAGGCTTCCCTGTGAATGAAGAGAAAGAGGAAGGGAGGTGCTTCTGTCTGCATAATACATATTTGGGTTTTTTTCTGTGACAAAGAGGACTTCTGTCTTCACTGCCCTGAATTCAGCCCTTTTTAAACTACAAAATAGGGACCTGAAAGCCAAGGAATGTAGGAAATGAAGTTGTACTAGTAATCTGCAAGAAGACTAAGTTTAAGATTCTAGAAAATCAGCAGAAATAGCATTCACATGAGCTGAAAGTATAATCACACACTAACTACTTCATGGGGAAGAGTTCTTGGCAGATAGCCCCAGCAAACAACCTGCCTTGACCAAGAAAGCTGGAAAGTGAAGATAATGGTCTTCTAGTCCTGTTTTCTGGGTGTAAATACAACCGAGAGTTTAGCACACTGGTGAGAACAGCTTATTGCACTTGTGAAACGCAGCACACGGGACACTGACCCCAATCTGTTTGCAACCAGCATCAAACTGTTGGGTCATGTGAAAGGGGCAGCTCTGAAGCCCTTCTGTAAGTCTACCTCAGTGTCTGCACTAATTTCCCCCCATGTTGTTCTTTAAAGGTCTGTCCTGTGTAGCATCCCAACAAGCAACCACATATAATATGAGAAAAGTCCCAGAAGTGAACAGATGTCACCAGTGACTTGCTCTTCTAAGAGAGCAGTGTTTGCAGTGCACAGTCTAGTTATTTCAGAATACCATGTGACAGGATATTTCCTTATTTAGAGTAAAAGGCTTTATCCACCAACACTATGACACTGAGAAGGACCTGTCATTATCCTCACTCAGAAGGTTCTTATACACTGCTAATCTTATACTGCAACATTGGTACTGGAAGGAAAAGCAAGTAACATTTGCAATGAGTTTCTCCAGATTCCTAGTTTTTCTTTCCCTCGTGCATGGTTCTTTACAGTCCCTGGGTAAGTTTCCTGTTGGTTTTGTGTCAAAAACTAGGTATGACTATGCTTTTCCTTGAGCAGTTTTACTGCATAGACTGATTAGTTTGCATTTGTTATCAGATGTCTACATGATCTGAAGAGTATGTTTGGTATGATCTGGTTGTTCCTGATTCACAGAAAAATATGAGGGGAAATCTAGGGATGCTGGGGGAAATAGAGGTATTAAGAGCAGAATACTTCAACCGGAATTTATTTCGGTGGAGATACTAAATCAGAGAGACTGTATGGAAAGGCAGCGAGAGGTGAGGAAGTGTGAAGCTCCGTCTGTTTACCCTCATTACATGTATGATGCAGTAGCCAAAGGGTTTTAGAGACTTGTTTCATGATAGCTATGCAAGTTTCTCCTTCTGCTCCAAGGCAAGAGGTATAAGGAAATACTGGCTCCTCCCCTCCAACCTGACTCAGTCAGAATATTTCTAGTCCAAAGATGTATATAACTGATTTGGTAAAGCTATATAGAGAAATAGTTAATCAATTACATATGTAGAACTGGGCAGAAGAATATATTTGTATGAATATGGGATTGAGAATGTCTATCAGAAAATTCAGTTTCAAAAGATGAAGCATTACTAACCTTAAAGAATCTGAGTCGAAGGTAAAGCCACAAGACCTGTGCAAGAAATATGCAACAGGAAACTAACATTTTTACTGTGTAATTCTGCTCATTACAGCCTGATCTGTGCTCTCTCTGACCAGCTGTCCTTTCTCTTTAAACAATTAGTAAATGGAGTCATAAAGTGAACCTGTTGACCTGTACAGAATATAACAATACTATGACTTTGTTATCCCAGATCTACTAGTGTTTTTTCTGTCTTCAGGAACCTCAATTTATCAGCAACTTGTCATAGAATATTATATATTTTGTCTATATGTATGTAAACCTCTAAATACAGTATTCAGGCTCCAGCTTAAAACTTAAAACATTTAAAAATTCTAGATACATGGAGGGGGGAGGAAGGGTTACAAATTAATTTAAAAAGAGATGGTGTGACCTTCCAATTTACAAAAGACAGGTACGCTGCCAGATCCATTGTTAGGAAGTCAGATTTACATTTTATTGCTGTTTTTGTTTGTCCTCTTCACCCGTTCTTCCCTCTAGAGACCTTTACATTAAAAGGAAATGCGGGTGGACAGCCATGTGTATTCCCTTTTAAATATGAAGGGAAGCAGTACAGCCAGTGCACAAACGCTGGTAGGTCAGATGGCTGGCTCTGGTGTGCAACAACGGCAGACTTCGATGCTGATAAACTGTACGGATTTTGCCCACTAATTAGTAAGTACTGCAATTTATTTTTTAACTTTCATCTAACTCATTTGAGAAAACCATCTGCTGATCTACCAGGTTCTTCCTCAGCCTCCAGCTGTAGACCCTTTTGACAAACCTTGTCAGAGTAGCTCAAATGAAAATCACTTGCTTGATCATTAGCCTCGTTAGCCAAGGGCACTTTCTATAGTGAGTGAAGAAGAAGAGATGCCTCTGGACTGTGGGTCAGCCCAGATGTGTTCCAGATCCACTGTTAGAGGTGGCTGGTTCTCTTTGCGAACTAGAGAGGTAAGAAGGCTCCTTGATATCAATTTTATGTGTCTCAAGTGTGTGATGTGACTGTCATGATCGGTTTTTGTCATGCATGCAGAAGAAAATACAAATGAAAATATTTCATTCTCTTCAAAAACTTAGACATTTAAAACAATACTTTCAATTTTATTTTTAAATATAGCATTTTTTTAAACTGTAGGTACCTGATCTGATTTTAGTTTGGTTTTTTTACTGTAAAATTGATGATAGCATACAGTTCAAACTGTGTAGGGTTACAGACTTTTGCACTGTTACATTTCATTTTCTTCTTGTCCATGCACTGTCAATCCTGTAACAGCAGTACTCTGTGTCAATCCTTCTTCCAGATGACACTGAAAGATTTTGGACAAAAGATGTTTCAACTGGCGTTCTCTATCAGATAAACTCGGAATCAGCTCTAACGTGGCACCAAGCAAGGAAAAGCTGTCAGCAGCAAAATGCAGAACTATTAAGCATCACAGAGATTCACGAGCAAGCATATATAGGAGGTAAAATGATATAGAGCAAGACTTTAAATAATGCTGCCTCAGATGATAGAACTGGCTGCCTTCTCTTTGATTTCATCAGTGAACTCAGGGTGTCAGGAGTGGTTCACCAGCTGCCAAAAGGGAGATGGTCTGGTGTGTCCTTCCTCTGGCTGCTGTTTTATTATGAAGGGATGATCCTAAACTTCTATAGGGGAAAAGGGCCGTATCCTACCTGTGTACCCCAGTTAGGCCACAATAGATGCGGTATATTCTATCTCAGGTAGAAGTTTACTCTACCAGCCATCGTTCTGTTGCACTGATTTCTGAGCTGGGTTATGATCTGGACCTGAAATTTACCCTTTCTCTCTGTGTTTCAAGGATTATCAATTTTTCTTGGAGAACATATGATAATGGCAAGATTGGTCTTTATAGAAAGACATTTCTTAAAATTCCAAGTAATTCCAGTGGATTTCAGACAAAAGTACCATGGTATCAATTTGGCTACAAGTGGTGTGAAGGAGACTTGAAACCACTCACATAGGAAAAAAAATCTGAGTGCAACTGATTGGAAAACTTTATTTTCTACGTGTTTTTTCCATGAATCTGTTAGAGATAAGGTTTAGCACATTTCCCTAATTAAAATAAGGTATTTTGTACATCTCTTCAGTTGTAATGAACAAAAGGCAAGAGAAGTAAACTCTTATTTGAGGAGTGACATAACGTGTTCATTTGCTCTTTTACCTATGGAGATCTTTGTTAAATCAATATTTATTCATTTATATATTATCCTTTTTTAATTTGTGGAACCTACTGGTTTTGGATTGGTTTAAACTAAGAAATGTAATTTTCTTAATTAGACTTTATATCTTTCAAATGAAGTTGCCAATAATGAGGCTAAGGAGATAGAACTGACTTCTTTTTCTAATTTAGAGCTAACTAAAAACTTCAGTTCTGAGTTCTGGATTGGATTAAACACTTTGAATTTCAACAGTGGATGGCAATGGGCTGGGGGAAGTCCTTTCAGATACTTAAACTGGGCTCTAGGTAAGAACTATATCTATTTTGTAATTGATGAATGATTTTTCTATAAGACAGTAGCAAATAAAAACTCTCCTACCTAATTTTGCTTTCATAAAAGCCCATTCTGATTTTCAGCAGCTCAAGATCCAGATCTTTATTTTAAGAAGCAGACTTCCTAATCACAAAGTTCATTATGGATATCAGCTATAGCAAGTTCTTATTCTTTCCTGACATAAGTGAAGTCTGTGTTTATGACAGCACAGTATCGTTTGGTGTGATGTATAACCCTACACACCAGAGATCAGAATTTCTACAGAATGTGTTGTCCAAGAGTAAAATGTAAATCAGATCGGAAAATGAGGGTGCTTCATTGTCTGGAGAAGTTCTAAATATTATCACAATGCTTACAGAGCCAGCTCACAATTCTTCAGCATGTTATGCAAGATTGCACTGGGGCATGTCAAGGAAGGGAGACGGGAGTGGGTTTGTGGTGCTCCTCACATATGAGTTCTCCTGTTTGCTTGGTGGTTGCTTTTTGGTTCTATGTTTTCTCTGTGCCATGAGCATTTCAGGCTGTCTGCTGGTTTGCAGAGGTCACAAGATGTTAAAGCAATAATTAAATTCTCCAGGTTTTCAAAATGTCTGTATTGGGTAATTACTTTTGATGCTGCCAGAGGCTCTTGCACACTGCAACAGAAGAGAGGCTATTTTATGGGAAAGTGGAGATGCTGTACTGGGTGGACAGTATCATTAGAAATGGATTGTGTTTTAAAGTGTTTTGACACAGTATAGCAGTCGAGAGTCATTACTTCACTCTCAAATCATAGAGCTGGAGCAGCATCCCATAGATGACACCACCAGTTATCCTATGGGAGACAGCTTTGTCATATTAATCATTGAAGAGATCAGAACAAATTACTGTCTCCACTGAAAATATGATGGTTCCATTAATGTCTTTATTTTTGCTGTGAGATTCTATTATCTCTCTTACTTAAAGGAAGCCCTTCCCTGTTCCCTGGGAAAATCTGTGGGGTGATAAATCCCAGACAAAATGCTAAATGGAAAAATCAAGCATGTAACCAGAGACTCGCCTACATCTGTGAGAAGAGAAACGTCAGTTCAAAGCCTGACGTTACACCCAAAGGTATGATAGGCAAACAAAAAGGACTACTCTTTGCATTCTAGAAAAAACAACCTGTAAAGACCTGTAAAAGATAAAACGTGTGGAGCATCACTTTTAATCAATTTTTAATAATTAGAAACCTTTGAAAAACAGAGCTATACATGCAGACATGGACTTCTAGATCATAGAATCATAGAATCCTTAGGGATCTAGCATTCCTTGTTACAAAACAGATAAAAGCTGCTCTGACATGTTTACCCACCAAATTGGCACAAGTACGATAGAAATTTTATGCTTCTCATGTTCTGCTCATCTGTTCCAAATGAGGAATTGTTGTTTCTCTAATACCAATCCAAACAATCCTGCCATGATGACAATAGCACAAGCAGAGAAGGAGGAGCAGCAGTAATACACACAAGCTACTTTTCATCCAGGGGCCACCCCAGCCTGAAGGCCCAGTGACACAACTGCCACACATAGGAGGGCTCTGCTGAAGGCTGTCACCTGTCAATGTTATAAAAGGTACTTTAGAAGTAGTAGTGATGGTAAAAAGCAGATAAACAATTTGAGAAAAACTGTAATCCCCTATTAACCTTGAAAAGCAGTGTAGGACTCTAGTTTTAAAGAATGGTTAAAAGTTATTTAGGTATCTAAGTATTAACAAAGCCACTGAGTAGATATGACAACTACCAACTCTAATTTCCACTGTTCACTGACTGAATTTACCAAAGAATTCCTTCATGCTTTTCTGTATCTGAAAATCACGAGTCTGCAAGAAGACATTCAACAGGAGCAAAGGCATGGGAAGCCAGGACTCACAGACAGAACTGCTCCGGAGGGCAAAGAGGGGGAAGGCTGATATCTGTTTTGGTTTCTCTTTCCCCCCAGAGAGCTATTTCAAATTGCATTTCTGATGCAGTGTGAACAGTTTGTGAAGATTCTCTACGTAAGAAGTCATTCTATTTGTATACCTAGCATGCTGTGCCTTAATGGCACTTCCTTTCCATTGCAAGGTATTTGCAGTTCCAACTGCAGCTTGACTTATTCGTATAATCCCCACTTTTGTGATGAGTACTTGAAATGCTTCATTTTTGTGTTTATTTTCTTCTTATGAAACTGATCTGAAAAAATTGTACTTCTATTTCAGAGGAGCTGAACTCTATTAAGTGCCCTGATGGCTGGTGGCCATATGCAGGTCACTGCTATAGCATTCAACGGGAAACCAAAGTATGGAAAGATGCTCTGGATTCATGTAAGAAGCAAGATGGAGATTTGGCAAGTGTCCACAGCATCGCTGAATACAGCTTTCTAGTGTCACAGCTTGGTTACGGTGAGTATACACATAGGCCTGCATTTCGTTTGTGCCATCTGTAACGTAAAAGCTGGGCTGCATGTGCAATAGCAATGTTTTTATTTCTGAAATGTCAGAAGTGGAAGGATGAAGATGGAGCTGGAGTCTAGCAGAGTGTCGACAGGAGGACAAGTGAGAGCACTTTATTGTGTGTGTGCAGCTGCTATTTAAGCAAGTTCCTTATCTACAGAGCATACAGAGGTCATCTTACTATGGGCTGGTACAGCGGGAACAATTAGCAATGGGCTGACAAGACAGATGGCACCTGGTAATTGCTCTGGGTCTGTCAACAGGTCCCGTGGTCAGCTCGTAGTGTAACTTTTGGGGGAGTCTGAGGCAGATCATGATATTTACGGCTAGGGTATGCCCAGCAGCCACATCATCCCTGCCTGAGCCTCCTACAGAAGACTAGATCTGATTTCTGATGGTTTCTGTTGTTGCTGTAGCCTAAGTACAGAGGTATATTTATATTTATCAAGAAGTCATCTGCCTTGTACAGCATGAAGTCACAAAACCAAAAGACACATAAAAATTGCACTTTTGGCATCTTTGTTCTATGTTCAACGTTTTCAGAACTGAGCTCCAAACCTATGGTAGGTTCAAAAAATCTTCCTGCTGTGCCTTGTCTAAGAAAACAGTAGTAACTTTCCACTTCTGATTTTCCTTGTATCTGTAGTAACTAGTCCTGACTTTGCACTTGATGGACTTAGTGAACAATCCAAAGGACCATTATAAACACTGTAATGCTTTATTGGCTCTAATGCTCTAATGCTCTTTTGGCTTGGGCTTCTGATAGATGGGACACTCTTTGACCTGCCTTCCATACTAGGATCCATTTTGTTGTTCTGAATCACAAATACTAGAAGTTTCTACATAAAAGAAAATCTTCTGCCAGCAATAAAGACCCTTTTGTTTATTAAAATCAATATTTCCAAATGGAATCCGAGGCCTTTACAATACATGCCAAGACACTTGTTACTGCAGATCTTAGAAGAAATTCTTGTTAAAATATGAAGACCATCTCTCAAGAACCACATCACAACTTTACCAGTCCCTCTTTGTTCCAGATGTGAAAAAGTTCACTGAATTGCAGAGCAGACTGTAAGCAAACGAATTTCTTTTCATTATTTAGAGCCAACAGAAGAGCTATGGCTGGGTCTGAATGACTTGAATGCTCACTTCTATTTTGAGTGGAGTGATGGGACTCCCGTGACGATCACCAAATGGCAGCGCAGGCATCCCACCTACACAAATGGGCTGGAGGACTGCGTTGTTATGAAGGGGCAGGTATAACCATGCAGTTATTTTATAGCAATGCAGACTAATAATGACATCATTCTGAAATCACTTGTCATTATATACTTAGGAGTAATTTTTTCGTATTAGCTACACATCATTTTCTCAGGAATAGATGTTTGGAGGGCAAGTGAGACCAGAAGTAGAGAAGTATAATTTTCCTAGTGCTACCTTCTGAAATTTCTCATTTGGTAAAAAGTCTGATGCTGAAATTTTACATTAAATTAGCTTTAATGTAGAGCAGCAACGAAAAAATCCTGTATCTCTGTCACAGGAAAGGGAATGAACCAGCTAATACATTGTGTGATTATCATAGATGCTACTTGCATACCTCACTTCCTAATCTGATAAAGAGTTATGTCCCTCCACGACACTTTGTTGAAACATGGAGAGTTGGCACTAAAGATGCTGCTATGAAAGAAATGGTGCCATGAAAGAAATGCTGTCATATCATGGAATAAAATTGATGTTTTCCCCCATTAGATATCAATAGAATTGATCCTAAAGCAGAATTTATAAGGAAAAAACCTACTATTTAACCTTTCTTTTCACATCTTCCCCTTTTAGAAGCAATCAGTCATTTGCATTCTCCGTTAAGAATAAAATAGTCACTGCAAACAATCAGATGTGCATTATTTTGTCTTCATTGATTCTTTTGCAGAAGTATAGTGAAATAATCCTGCACTAAATGTAGACCCATTAGCTCCAGATGAGATCTGTCTTTACAAACACTCTCATTAGATACTTATGATAGTAAGTAATACCAGAACTTCAATGTATTAATACCCTTCTTTCATCTCAAAACAGTATCAACTGGATCTTTGACCAATGCTGACAGATAGATCTATTCTTTATCTTTTTAGTAAATTTTGAGCAATGATCCTACAGCCCTCCTAGGTAACATATTTTAGTGGGCCTTGTAATACAGGAAGACTTTTGTTATCTTTATGACTGGTTTTTTTTTTCCTGCTGTTCTAGGATGGATACTGGGCAACGGATGTTTGTGATAAGCAACTTGGTTACATCTGTAAAAAGAAGTCTTTATCTCAGTCCTCTGAAAAGGAAACAATCAAGGACCCAGGCTGCCAGCAAGTAAATGCTTTCTTATAAATTGATTGAGAAAAATGAACAGGAATTAATTTAGTAGTTCTCTTTTCTTTTAGAGGCTTTGTGTCTTCTAGGAAGTCTGCTCTAGAGGAAATCCACATTTTCTTAGTAGCAATATACTAATATATGTGTGTTTTTCACTTTTGATCTGAAAATATTCCAAATCAACATTCATTTACTTGCACATATATATTGCCTTCTCCTCCATTCCCAGATGTGACAAAGGTACATATATATTTTAAACCCTTGTGACAAAGCTACATATATATTCTAAAGCACAATTTTAACAGTATTCTCTCATGTTCTTAGCCTAACAATACCTCTGCAATGACCAAAAAACACTTCTTTTCTTGGATCTGCTGTTTATTTAAAGTCTTTATAAATTCATTACTGTATATGAATGATAGAAGTAAATAATTTCAAAACAGAAAAGCATTGGCTTTTCTCTACCATTTTTCTGTCGATAGACCACTCAGTTGGCCTTTAAGCAATAATAGCAGATTCAGTTTTCCTAAATGGGTAGTTGTTCCAGAGCTGACCTTTCCAGAAAACAATTCCATCTGTATTGGTTAGCATGGATCTCTCTGAGGGCAGGTAGAGGCAGAGGGGTTTTATTGATATTTCTCCTTTCTACCTTCCCCAAAGACAAGCATTACCTGGATTCCTCTTGGCTCTGAAAATTTCCTCACCCATTACCCTTAGGAAGGGGCAGCTCTGGAGACTGCATGTGAAATCGTTCACTTGCATGTGAAATCATTTTCATGTTGCACTACTTTTTGCATTTCATTACAAGGCTGGAGCTGCAGCTTCATCCTGAATGAATCCCAGTCTCTTTATGGTAGAGTGTGTAAACGCAGCCTTACAGAGCACTGGGAAGCAATAGCAAATAGTGTTGTCACAGTTAGCTTGGTAAAGTCATGTAGATGCTAAGACACTAAAATAAATATCTTAACGTCATCCATCTAATGAAAGAGCCTTCTATATGAGCAACAGGGAACCATAAAACCAGGATCACTCTAGTCTTGCCTTGTTTTTAACTTGAGTGTTACAAATTTAACTGTAAATATTTATACAGAGAAAGGCAGGAGTAATTTCTATTTTGAAAAGTCTGTCAGTTTCTCATTAAGAATTTTGCTTGTGACACAGGGTTGGAAAAGATACAGTTCTCACTGTTACTTGGTGAGCTCTGAACACCTGACCTTCTCAGAAGCAAATAAGATGTGTGAACAGAACCAAGCTTATCTAACTACAGTGGAAAGCAGGTAGGAAAACAGCTTTTTAAAAGCTCAAAGTCAGTGATTCTGGTGGAAATGCTTGCTACTTCTTTAACTCTTCAAAGCGTTTTATCAGCACTTTGAAAAGATTTTGTAGGAACAGGCCAAATATAATTATTCACGCAGAACACCCCCTCCCCCAATGTTTCAGGGCTTTCTACTTGATCTATTATAACGTCTTTCAAATTCAGGGAATTCTTGATTTAAACACCTTTATCTTTCAATGAGAGCAATTTGAAGGCTGGGTTTTTTTCTGTCAGAAATGAGTTTCCACAGCTGTCATTTATTTACTGACCAGTGTTGTCTCATTACGGTAGGAAAACAAAAACATTTTTATAAAATACCTTAGGCTAAAATCTGAACTAAGATAGAATAACTTCCTCAGGCCCTACCCCACAACAGCCAGAATTCATCATGACTCAGCTACCCATATCTCAGTCAGACTTTGCAGGCTTCACGGCCTCTGAGGAGCATGACTGCCTTTAGAAAAACTGACGGTTTGGTCTTGACTCGGTGGGCTGTTCGAGGCACCGCACAGATTTGCAAAGAAAAGAAAAATCATAGAATATGACAAGAAGCCCATGTGAGCACTGAGCAGTGGGATTTCACACAACTGGGTAGAAAGGAGAGAAGATGCTTTCCAGTGGAAGAAGGAAGTTGTCCACCAAATTCTTCTCACTATGGTTAAAAGCCTGATGAGGTATTTCTTGAGGAGCTGTTGCCTTGGGATCATCCTAGTATGATAGTGATGTCTCTGTTTTTTCACTTAGATTAATATTGCATGCTAATAGGTTGTGAATGAGTGCTGTTTTTCACTTCAGAAATGAGCAAGCCTTTCTGATTAGTTTGATGGGCCTGAGATATGAAAGATATTTCTGGATTGGTCTCTCCAACACAGAAGAACAAAACATTTTCCGGTGGACTAGTGGTGGAACTCCTCTCTTCACACACTGGAACACAGAAATGCCAGGTAAGCTCTGCAAACAGAATGCAGCTGCAACTCACACAAGTGTCTGCTTTCCATGTCCTGGTGTTAGAAATCAGAGTAGTCACTTCCATTTCTACTCGCAGCTGTAGGTGGCCAATACCATCAGAGCCCGTGTTTGATGCCAGTGTAACAAGCACCATCACAGCTGAGCGTCAAGTGTTGTGTTCATCTTGTGAGGTTGACTAATCAGATATCCTTCTACAAAGGCACGACCAAATGGGCAGATGAACGGAAAGCAGTGGAGATCAAATACCTTGACTTCAATAAGGCTTTTGACACTGTCTTTCATAACCATTTTGAGGGAGACTCAATAAATGTGGGTTAGATGATTAGACTATGGGGTAGATTGAGAACCGGCTCAACAAGACAATTCAGAGGGTTGTGATCATTAGCACAGAGTCAGGTTGGAGGCCTGTGGACAGTAGTGCTCCCTAGGGTTCACTACTGGGTCCAGTTTTGTTGAATGTCTTTATCAATGGGATGATGGAATAGAGTGTACCCTCAACAAGTTCAATGATAGGAACTGGGAGCTGATACACCAGAAGGCTGTGCTGCTATCTAATGAGGTCTGGACAGGCTACACTGCTGGATGAAAGGGAACCTCATGAAGTCAAATAAGAGCAGGTATAGAGCCCTGCATCTGGGGAAGATCAACACCAGGTACCAGTACAGATTAGGTGACATTTTGCTGAATAGCAGCGGCATGGAGAAGGGCCTTGGAGTCCTAGTGGACAGTAAGTTATCTATGAGACAGTAGTCTGCTCTTGGGGCCAAGAGGGCCAATGGTATCCGTGGGTGCCTCAAGAAGAGTGTGTCCAGTAGGTCTAGGGAGGTTCTCCTCCTCCTCTACTCTGCTCTGGTGAGACCACACCTGGAATACTGTATCTTGTTTGGGGCTGCCCAATTTCAGAGACAAGGATTTACTGGAGAGAGTCCAATAGAGAGCTACAAGGACGACTGAGGGACTTGAACACCTCTCCTATGAATAAAGGCTGGGAGAACTGGGGCTGTTTGGTCTGGAGAAGAGAAAGATCTTATTAATATCTATAAATATCTGAGGGATGGCTGTTAAGAAGGACCAGTGGTGTCCAGTAATAGGAGATAAACAAAAATAATGGGGATAAGCTAGAATATAGGAAGTTCCGTCTCAACATGAAGAGAAACTTCCTTACTGTGAGTGTGACAGAGCACTGGAACAGAGTGCCCAGAGAGTTTGTGGAATCTAGTCCTCTGGAGACTTTCAAAACCCACCTGGACATGTTTTCATGTAGCCTGCCCTAGGTGATCCTGCTTTGGCAGGGGAGTTGGATTAGATGATCTCTAGATGTCCCTTCCAACCCCTAACATTCTGTGTTTCTGTGAAGTTGTACAGAAACAGATTTTTAATGGGATAGACTAAGGGTGATACTGAGCAGGACTTAGTAACATCTGTGGCCTTGGGTTTTTTGCCCAACTTTTTAGCACCAGTTAACAAAGCTCATCAGCTTGAGAAAAAATTGCTCTAGGCAGTTTTTTTATCTATAAGGTGATAGATGAGAATGAGCAGTGAACATCTAGTGGCCTTTCAGCAAAATCCATAAGCACCTATGTGAGACCTCTTCCCTTCACACTAACTAGTTGTGTTTTACAGCAAACTCACGGTAGTTTATATCAGCCTTATTAAAATTTAATTACTGGCATGTTGAGCATCGCGAAGCAAATGTCAGGCCATTTGCTACAATTCTGAAAAAAATCAGATGCCATTTGCCCTGTGATTTCCCTTGGGGTGGCAAGTGAAGTAAGATTTGTATTCTGAAGCTGCAAAGCTCTGTTTTTGTCAAAGATGTGCCTGTGAGACTCATTGGCCCCTACATGAACTCTAGGAGGAGGCACTAAAACCAATTGTATAACCATACCCAGCATGTGTCTTATTCTGCATGGTCTGTATCTTTCATTTCAAAAAATGTTATGAGTAAAAGCAAAGGTCTCAGTTCTTAGAAAGTAATTAAGGCTTTGGTTTTAATGATTCTTTTTTTCCATATCACAAAGGAAAGGAGCAAGGCTGTGTTGCCATGAGAACTGGCATTGCTGCTGGATTATGGGATGTTGTCAGCTGTGAGAAGACAGCAAATTATCTTTGCAAACAACGTGCAATGGGAGTGTCTGCTCCTACTCTTCCTGTACAGATCCCTCCAGCTGCTTGTGCCGAAGGCTGGGATGGAACCTCCCAGACAGATTCATGCTTTAAAGTAAGTGAGTGGTGACCTCTACTGTGAACCTAATCCTATCCCCAGATGACCGTGAGAAGAGCCTGGCTCCATCCTCCGGACACCCACCCCTCACATATTTAGGGACATTCATGAGGTCACCCCTCAGCCTCCTCTTCTCCAAGCTCAAGGGACCCAGCTCCCTCAGCCTTTCAGGTGCTGGGTAACTCTATGAGAATGATCTATTCCGTGGTGTTCAAGGGCAGCCAACCATGATAAAATCCATCAAATATAATGAAAGTTCACAATGGAAAACCTGAATCACTGAAGACAGAATGCTAGGTATCTAGTTCCGTATTCAATAATGCATGTGTGTCGTAGTAGAAAACGGTGCTGTTCACTTGCACCACCATACAAAAATCATAACTTCCCCTGATTCGGCGCCTTGCCAAATGGATTTCTTCATCTACACTCTTTTCCATTCCAACATGTTGAACTTCTGTTCCACCTTCCATTTGTCAAAAATACCCTGCTTCATGCTAATAAATAACATAACAGAGTGATTCGGTCATTCTTTGAGACGTTCAGGGGTCAAATTTCCAATAAAGTCATATAAAACTATTACCATAATGTACAGAGAATAAAATTTCTATGATTTCAGATTTCTATGCTACTCTTTATTTTAAAAGAAGTTGCCAATAACAAATACGCTTTATATTACTGATTCTTACTATTATAATTCTTAAGAGAAATGTTGTCTCACTGAATAATAAAGAGATGCTACAGTGATACTGATCTATTATATAAGCAATCAAATGTTTTTATATGCTGAGTTTTGCACATTTCTCAATTATCTTTTTTTCTCAATAGTTTTATGTGAGACAGGGAAACGAAAAGAAGTCGTGGTTTGAGGCTGAAGAATTCTGCAGAGAAATAGGAGGAAATCTGGTCACAATCAATACAAGAGAAGATCAAACTTTATTATGGCAATTAGCATTGTGAGTACTTGCACAACTATTTTGTGTTCATGTGCTGTGTGACATAGGGATTCCTTGAAAATGTATCTGGAGTTGGGCAATATTAAATTAAAATAGAGATTTTTTTAATCTGAAACACTTTTAAATTATGTTTCAGGTATTTTTGAAGTTTGCATCACAGGTTTGTTTTTTTTTTATATGAAGGCTATTCTTCATATCCAATCAACTTTATAGAATCACAGAATCATTATGGATTGGAAGGGACCTCAAAAGATTATCTAGTTCAATCCCCCTGCCACAGCAGGATCCCCTAGACAAAGTCACACAGGAACACAGCCAGGCAGGTCTTGAATGTCTCCAGAGAAGAAGACTCCACAACCCCCCTGGGCAGCCTGTTCCAATGCTCCGGCACACTCACTGGGAAGAAGTTCCTTATTACATTTATATGAAACCTCCTCTGTTCCAGCTTGCACCCACTGCCCACTGTCCTATCACCAGATGACCTTGAAAGAGCCTGGATCCACCCTCCTGACACCCACCCCTCACATATTTAGAGACATGAATGAGGTCACCCCTCAGCCTCCTCTTCTCCAAGCTCAAGAGACCCAGCTCCCTCAGTCTTTCCTCATAAGGGAGGTGCTCTACTTCCTTCATCATCTTCTTTGCTCTACTCTGGACACCCTCCAGCAGCTCTGTGTCCTTCTTGAACTGAGAGTCCCAGAACTGGACACAATACTCCAGATGTGGCCTCACTAGTGCAGAGTAGAGGAGGAGAAGAACCTCCCTTGTTCTGCTAACCATCCTCCTTCTGATGCATCCCAAGATGGTTTTGGCCCTCTTGGCCACAAGAGTACATTGCTGGCTCACAGTCATCCTGCTGTGCACTAGGACTCCTAGGTCCCTTTCTCCTACACTGCTCTCCAACTGGTCAGTCCTCAACCTATACTGGTGCCTGGGGTTCTTGTTCAGATGCAAGTCTCCACACCGACCCTGGTACTTCATTCCATTTCTCTCTGCTTGTCTCGTTCTCGCTGAATGGCAGCACAGTCTGTTGGGGTGTGGGTGACACCACACAGCTGTGTGTCATCAGCAAACTTGCTGATAGTTCACCATAATCCCTCATTGAAGTCATGAATGAATAGAGTGAATAGGTCCTTGGGGGACTCCACTAGATACAGGCCTCCAACTAGACTGCACATGACCACTACTTTCTGGCTTCTATCCTGCACAATCCACCTCACCACCCAAATCTTTCTCCCAAAAGCGAGGCAATACAATGCTAAGCTCGAAGTGTGCTTTCTTTTTAAACTGGCTGCGTTCATATTTTAACACATTCAAAAATCCTCTTGATTTAATGTGTAAGGTAAACCAAGCAGCAAGAGCGTACTGGGAAAATTTTCTGACTGCAAGCTGGAAACTCCCAAAATAGCGCAGGTGTTATTTTTAATTGGTTACTTCTTGTCCCGTACATGCTATGTCCTGCTCTCAGTATAGAACTTACGCCATTCTTTTCCATCCAAAGTAGACCACTACCTTCTGATTGCAATCAGAATTGTGAATGAATGTGGTGAATGAAATAGGACCCTATTTTATCCGCGCAGGAAGTATAAGATAAATACCATGAACTGTTAAATAAATTGCATGGGAAGTGTCAAGAAGCAAACTGAACTGCTGAAACGAATTTTAACAGATTTTCATTAGTTTAATTGTATTATAACTCTACTGGAGTTCGCTGCTCATAAAGCCTCTGCCCGTGTATTCCTGCCACAGCCAAGAGCAGCACTGAACTAGCTCTGTGTCACATCACTTGTACTTATATTCAATTATGGCAAGCCATGTCCCACCACAGAGCTCTGTCAAACCCCTTAACAGAAAGCAGGCAGGGAGCCTGGCTATGGGCCAACAGTGAAAGAGCAGCTCCCAGTTGAGATGTGATAGAAAGCAGGGTGTTTCTATGCTTTCCAGCATTGGTATCATAGCCCCTCATTCTACACTCATGCATATATACTGTATGATTTATTTTAGGGATAAAGGACTGCACACTCAGGCTTTCTGGATTGGTTTGTTTCTCTTAAATCCTGATGAAGGATTTGCCTGGATTGATGGTTCCCCTGTGAGTACTTATTTGGATATTCATTGACTTTCTGGCTTTGGGAATATATAGATTTTCATCTTTGTATCCCTTTATTCCAATCTTTTAATGCTATCAGCAAAGGCATGGCAACCTTTTATCCATCAGCTGAAGAGCTGCAGTGCTCAGTGATAGCTTTGTTTTAACACACTAATAGAAGTAAAAAAAATGGCTTTCTTTCCTGGTACCATGTTATATAATATTTTCTACAATCTATGCTTTTAGATCTTCACAGCATCTCAGTCCAGACACTGCTGTATGTCAGTACAGAGAAATCAGGTCACCATCTTTCACAAAGCAAGTTACGGTATAACTCCATTAGACGTGCTTTTCTATAACACGTGCTGTTTAGACTTTCTCTGGGGACCAACAAGGAAATTGAGCTGATCACCATGCATTTCAAAGCTCTCTTAGCCTGATCTGAACTCCTGTTTATCCCATAAACAAGATACCTGAGATCTGTTATGATGGCAAGCTGAATTACTTCTACTCAACTTAAACCACATAGTAATTGAGATGTATTTCCAACACAGGTAATTTATGAGAACTGGGATGCAGATGAACCCAACAATTATAAAGAACTTGAACACTGTGTTACGCTTAGTTCACCCCAAATGCGCTGGAACGACTTGCGCTGTGAATTCTTACATAATTGGATTTGTGAAATAAAAAAGGGTAAGATTGCTCCAATTAAAAGGGGAAGTAATAAGCTCAAAAAACAATCGAAAGCATTTAAACAAATTGAAATGAAGAAAGATACTGGGAAATGTTAATTTTAAAACCAGCTGCAATGAAGGCGATGTGTAAGATAAGAGGAATGAATAGAAATCTTTCAGTTGTACTCAGATGCAGGGAGGTTAAGCTGTCCCTATTACCTTAGCTCTGGATTTACCTCTTTCTGCCATGGGTTGAATATATTTACAAGGTAAAGGTGCATACCCCCTCTCCTTTTTTCTCCCACGATATATCCCCTTCCATCTGCCGCAGGCTTACCCAGGAGAGCCAAAGACGCAGTAGAGTTCTTTGTACAAAAGAGAAAAAAAGATTTGCTTTCCATTGTGAAAAGAAAAATAGGAATCAAAAAGAGACATCAGTTGCTATAGGAACTGGCAACTCTGCAGAAGATCCAAAATAGAGGCTGCTGCAGCCTTAAAGGACCTCTTTGTTCAGCAGCTTTTCCTGGGAAGCAGGGCCATAACATCAGGTCTGTCACACCTGGTTCCAGGGCTTGAAAGAGAGGAGGTGTGTTGGGATGTCTGCCAGTGGGAAACAGGGTCTTCCTAGGCTGAAAACTCCAACTGACGACCAATAATGAGAGAATTATTTGCTTTATTTGTACTAGTTTTACATCCCCGTTTCCCTATAAATTGAATACTTGCATGCATCTCCATGGAGCAGCAGATTCTGAAGGTTCTTGAAATTAATAAGGGAGGGGAAGGGAAAAGCAGTTACATAAAAAGCCCTGAATATATCTAATATTTGATGACAACCAACAAACTGTTATCTTGAATAATGAGTAAACTGCAAGGCTAACAGTGAGAAATCGTTTAACCACAAGGAAAGAACCACCGGTTCCCTTGTAGGAGGATTAGTCAGACAAATAGATCGTCAAAACACTGACTTCTGCATTTCAGTTCAAATCAGTGCACTCCGTGGAGCCCTTTTTCCTGTGCCTGGCATGCTGCTTCTTACAGATGGGGCTCTCTGGTCTTGGTGAGATTACTTGGGAGAGTTGTGTGCCCAAGTGGTACCAAAGGCCAATGGCATCCTGGCTTGTATCAGCAATAGTGTGGCCAGTGAGACTAGGGATGTGATTCTCCCCCTGTACTGGGTACTGGTGAGGCCTCCCCTCGAATCCTGTGTGCAGTTCCCAGCCCCTCACTTCAAGAAAGGTATTGATGTATGGGAGCAGGTCCAGAGGAGAGTGACGAGGCTGGTGAAGGGCCTGGAGGGAAAGTCTGATGAGGGGAGACTGAGGGAGCTGGTATTGTTTAGCCTGGAGGAGACTTGGGGGGGGAACCTTATGATTCTCTAGAACTTCCTGAAGGGAAGTTCTAGGCAGGTGGGGGTCAAGCTCTTCTCCCAGGCACCTAGTGGTAGGACAAGACTGCAGGCCTGAATCTGCCAGGGGAGGTTTAGGTTGGATGTTAGGAAGCAATTCCTCTTGGAAAGAGTGATCAGACACTGGAATGGACTGCCCAAGGAGGTGGTGGAGTCACCATCCCTGAAAAGACTGGATGTGTCACTAAGTGCCCTGGTCTAGGTTGTGGAGATGTTAGGTAGTAGACTGGGCTGGATGATCTTAGAGGTCTTTTCCAGCCTCAATAATTCTGTGACTTTGTGGTTCAGAGTTCAGAAATCAGGCCACAATGACTCTGACCATCTTATCTTGATCCTAAATCAACTTTTGAAGTGGAAAAATATACATATTCTGCTCTTGTTGGTTTTAATGCAAATTATCTGATGACCAAAACAAGAGGAGAGATGCATAGCTGTTATTTCTCTCTTAATCACTTATTTACTTGAGATCATTTATTGTCCTGAAAACCATGTCCAGCCTCAATCTACCATTATATAGCTTAAAACCATTACCCCCTGTACTGTCATTATATGCCCTTTTAATCAGTTCTTCCCCAGCCTTCTTCAGATGCCCCTTTCAGGTACTGAAAGATTGCTATAGGGTCCTGCTGTGGAGTCATCTCCTCTTCAGGCTGAACAACCCCAGTACTCTCAGTCTGCCTTCATAGGCTGGCTGTGGGAATACCTATGACTTAATTGCTTCCATCTAGTCCATCCTGTATTCAGAAACTAACTGGTGTTTGGTATTCATTGTCTCTTCTGCAGAAGCAGACCCTCCTAGGAAACATCAAGCAACCAGGTTAGGAAAAAATACCTTGAGACACTAGCAATGATGTATGCTATTAACAAAACACCAGTATTACACTTCAGTACTTCTAAATAGTTTACTAATACGTAGGGAAGCTTTAGAGCTAAATACATAGGTTGGATATTGTCTACTGCCATGAATATAAAACACAATAATGATAGCATATCAAGTAAAAATACTAAATGAATTTTCAAATGGTATAGGTTCCATCCACAAAACATTTAACGCACATCCTTTTGGGGACACAGAGTTATGCTTTAAAGAAATATATTTCTTAATACATAAAATTTGCTAAATATTTGGTTTTAATTTCAGAGGTATTAATTGATGTTGATCAATGCTTTTAATTGAAAATGCATTAGACAATTTATAGCACTTTCTTTTTCTCTACTATACAAAGCATTTGCAACATATAATCATAGGATCATTAGGGATCAGAAGGGACCTGGAAAGATCATCTAGTCCAATGCTCCTGCCGCAGCAGGATCACCTAGACCAAGTCTCACAGGAACACATCCAGGCAGGTTTTGAACGTCTTCAGAGAAGGAGACTCCAAAACCACCCTGGGCAGCCTGTTCCAATGCTCCGGCACCCTCACTGGGAAGAAGTTCCTTCTCATATTGATATGGAACCTCCTCTGTTCTACCTTGCATCCATTGCCCCTTGTCCTATCACCATCTGGTGCCTCCATCCTCCTGACACCCATGCCTCACATATTTATAGACATGACTGCTTTGTATCTGGAATATTGTTCATAACAAACTTTTATTTTACAGGTACACTACTAAAACCTGAACCGAGCTACAAACTTGGTAGGATTTTTTTTTCTCCTCTTTCAAATAAAAGTTTACTGTATAGGTTTCAAATATGTCAGGCAAGAGCATAATATATATGATTCTTTATCTTTCAGAACATAAAGCCACCAGTGACGGATGGATTATATATGAAGATAAGCAGTACTATTTCAGCAAAGAACATGTCCCTATGAGGGAAGCACGGAGAATTTGTCATAAAAAGTCTGCAGATCTTGCTGTCGTTGAGAATGAAAGCAAAAGACAATTTATCTGGAAATATGTAAGCACTGACCATGTTAATTTTAATTGAATTCTGAAGCAGAGCAGTGATAAAATAGAAGGAACAGCTTATAGCGGCTAATAGGACAAAGTCTACTTGGAGGCCTGTATCTAGTGGGGTCCCCCAAGGATCAGTATTGGGACCAGTCCTCTTCAATCTATTCATTAATGACTTGGATGAAAGATCAGGGTGCACTGTCAGCAAGTTTGCTCATGACACAAAGCTGGGTGGTGTCGCCAACACCTTAGCAAACTGTGCTGCCATTCAGTGAGACCTGGACAGGCTGGAGAGCTGGGCAGAGAGAAATGGAATGAGGGACAACAAGGGTCAGTGCAGAGTCTTGCATTTGGGCAAGAACAACCCCAGGGACCAGTACAGGTTGGGGACTGACCTGTTGGAGAGCAGTGTAGGAGAAAGGGACCTGGGGCTCCTCGTGGCCAGCAGGATGACTCTGAGCCAGCAATGTGCTCTTGTGGCCAAGCAGGCCAACAGCATCCTGGGGGGCATCAGAAGGGGGCTGGTTAGCAGATCAAGAGAGGTCCTTCTCCCCCTCTACTCTGCTAGTGAGACTGTATCANTGCAAGCTGGAAAAGAGGAGGTTCAATATAAATATTTGAAGAAACTTCATCCGGGGGAGGGGGGGGGGTAGGTACTGGAGCACTGGAACAGGCTGCTCAAGGGGGGGTGTGGAGTCTCCTTCTCTAAAGATGTTCAAGACCTGCCTGGATGTGTTCCTGTGTGACTTTGTCTAGGTGATCCTGCTGTGGCAAGGGGATTGGAGTAGATGATCTTTCGAGAGCCCTTCTGATCCCTAATGAACCTTTGTTTCTTTGTTTAGCTAGGCTAGAGTCCTGAGCAGTTGTCCTCCATTATTTACTTATTAAATAAGATGTTTTCTCTGGACCTATAAAGAAAATCATTACTGTTACTTTTAGCAGGTAGTGGGAAAAGATACACAAATGCTTAAAATGCAGCAAAGATTAGTTCAGGCCCAGGTTGCTTAACTCTTGTAAGATATATACTATTCAGCACAGTGATTATTGTTTTCCTGTCCAGTGAGTTCCTCTCTACAGAGAGAAGCACATCAAATCCCTGTTGTCTGCTGGAAACCTGGGTCAGAACCTACAGTGTTCATGCCTGAGATTCAAATTCTGAAAAAAACCCAAAAGAAATAGTAAAAAAAATTACACTCAAAGTTAATGGGTTTCCACATTTTTGTTCTCTGTTGAGGGACTGATTGGTGCTTAACTCTTTATCATTTTTGTTTTAGATGAGTGCCAAACCAGTACTGAAATCACATTACATTGGCTTGTTTGTCAGCTTTGATCAGAAATTAAGGTGAGTGAAGGAAAACTGGTGATGCACTAGAAATGCTGACAATTTCATCTCACTTGATGGGAGCATTTGTGTCTGCTGTCATATTACAAGTTAATAACTGTTGAGCAACTAACCTCTGGGTAGTTTTCAGGAAAAGTGTCACATGTGAAGGTTAAGGTCTTCCAAATTTGGAAGAGCAAACACAATAGAAGTTCATGGCTAAGATTCATTTCACTTGATGTCTTGCACTGAGAGAACTGAGTTAAACACCCAAGCAATGCTATTTTTAGGAAGGTGTGGTCACCTGATCCAATTCAGCATCACCTTAGAATGTGATTAACTCTGAATTGCAAACAGCTAAAGAAGCAGCCCAGGAAGTTTTGATAAAATACGGATGTGAGTGTTTAATTAGATGGTGGTTCAGGGCACGTGACCTAGGAGCAGAATAAGAAATGTCCCAACAGTTTTCTGAAGATTCTATTAGGTAAGAAACCTATTTGTGGAAAGCTTCCAGGGACAGACCTTTATGGGGTGAAAAGAGAGTGCATGTACTGGTGAGATCTTGGGGTTTCAATCTTGTCCAGACCATAAGAAGCCTTCCCTTTGAGTACAATATTGTTTAAACAACGTTTGGCAAAATGGGACATGTGGGAATTGGACGTAATAAAACTAGACAGATAAGAGCAGCAGTAATACTGTGGCTGTATCCTCTCCATTATACTGTAGAGCCTTTGTCCTCTGGTAATTGCTAATACCTTATATCCATATGACCACTCTTATTTCTCCTCTCATTTCTTTCAGCTGGGTGGATGATACTCCAGTGAACTACGTTGCCTGGGCTCCAAACGAACCAAATTTTCTGAATGATAATGTAAACTGTGTGATTATGTCAGACAGTTTTGGTGAGTAAAACAGCAATAAGAGATATTTGGTTGAAAATTTAGCATCAAAATCCAAACTTGTTTGCAATACATGTAACCTTGAGGCTACCCCACTATTAGGTAGATGAAGCAATACTGACAGTTGTTCAGAACAAGTATGCTGAGGCCACCACTAGGACCCAAAATATGCCACAGATGGATGAGGAAGATATTTGGGTTCATGTGTGCATGGCAGCTGTTTCACACACTTCAGGAAGGTTTCATCTGTGCTTTGTGTCCATGTCTAGTGATGACTATTGCAATGATGGTACAAGAGTGATTCTCGGATTTCATTTATTTATAGGTTTTTGGAAAGATGTAAGTTGTAATATGAAAAATGCCTTTATCTGTGAAAGGCACAACTCAACTCAGACAAGATTTTCTCCTACTGAACTTCCACCTCTGGGAGGATGTCCTGAAGCTTGGCTTTTGTTTAACAATAAGGTGCAGTAACAAATCTCAGCTACACATTTGCTATAAGTAATGAAAACATCTGTTCCTTTTATCTCACTATATAAATTTATCTTACTTTATCTATCAGTTTATTTAGTGATGTTGTAATTAGTAGTGTATCCAATTTTCATGTTGAAAAGCCCATATGAAAATCTCTAAAGAAAAAGAGGAATGTAAATGTTATAGATTATACTTTTTTAGAAGTCCGTGTGCCTATAGTCATAGCCACTTCTTCCATTTCTAGATTTTTCTCTTTCTTTGAGGTATATTTATTTTACAGGAAATCTGTTCCGCTATCCTTATGTGTAAGTGGAAGCCCCTTTTTTTCTGAGTAACACCTAAATGAAAAAATGAAAGGTCACCTTTTTCATGTGTAATCAGCTATCACAACAAGTCATCTGAAAATGAGTAACAGAAACAACAATAAATGTCAAATCTAATACAGAAAACAAGCATGCATTGCTAAACAAAAGCATACCTGCCTACATGAGCTTCAAAAGAAAACCAAGCGCAAATCAAAACCCAATCCCACAGTGCAATCAATATGAAAAGGTTTTAGGTGTTCAGAGAACATAGAAGGATAGAAGCAGCATATGCCAGTTAAAAAACATGACCTCTGTCCCTTGAATATACACAACCACAAAGGCTATTTGTCCTTTTTCTTCCCGATGCTGTTCCACTCATGCCGAGTGATCAGGCTTTAGCATGATGACTGAGGTGCATACCTGCAATGACTTGACCTGAGAGATGCCTGCCCTCCCAAATCATGTTCCTAATCAGGAAATAGTATCTATCTCTCAAAAATTCTACTTGGCAGTAATGTGAGACAAAATATATACCTGTGCACCTTGGCTATCTACTACCTGGGTCTAAAGCTTCAGGAGGTTGCCTGCTTTTGCCCAGCACTAACCTTGGACATCCCACAGGTTTGTTCAGAGACACATGAATTGCATATGCATCTCTGTGTTTATCTGGGTCTCCTTGCTGACCAAAAGTATCTGCATTTCAGTAGATTCCCCCATCTAGTGCTCTTTATGTGCAGGGACTAGAACTGAATTAACCAGTATTAGTCTTGAAAACCTTCCAATATCTGAAATTTTGTCTAACCCTTTACTCTCATCACAGTGTTATAAAATATTTGGATCCAGAGATGAAGAGAGACTGAGTTGGCATTCTGCAAGAAGTAATTGTATAAGATTAGGGGGAAGTCTGGCCTCTATACACAATGAGCAAGTACAAGGTATGACACTTGAACCTTTTGACCCTAAGTATAAAGCCAGCACATGCTACCATTTAATGACAAGACCAAGCTAACCTCCGGATCAAAAACCATAACCTATGAAGGAAGACTTGGAGCTGCTTCATTCAGAGAGAAGAGTAGGATACATGGATATATACCATCTCTTGGAAAAACCATCATGCGGAGGAAAGGAACAAAATAATCTGTTCCCCTTGGCCTTGGAACATGATTCATAGTGATGAAATGCCCTAACATACACAAGTCAGAAACACATCCACCAGAAATTACACATGTACATTTGATGCTACCTTGGGGAAGCTACATTAATCCTTTTGATGTCCTTTCCAGCTCTAATTTCTATAGTACTTCCAAGAAGTCTCTATCATTTTAATCAAAAAAATATTTTGGGGGTAATATGACTGTGGCAGTTAATTTTTTCCTTTTTCTTCATGATTGTTTTCTTTTACCATTAACTCACAGTCTAATGGTACTGGATATTTGGAATATTTCTAAAGGCTGATTGGTTATTGTCTTTGGAATTCGGTTTAGAGTAAATCTGAAGACAACTCCTCAGCTGTCTATTTCTCTGATTTTGTTTTTAATAGCCTTCTTCACCTTCTACTTAAAGGATATTGCCAATGGAACATGGATTGGACTGAATGATATTAAACAAGAGGCTGAGTATCTTTGGACAGATGGAAGCTCCTTTGACTATTCAAAGTGGGGAAGACAATACCCATTCAGAGATAAATACATCCGGGTTGGCTTGAATATTATTCAAATAGAGGTAAACAGAAAAAAAACATCTGAAAATGCATAACTTAGATAACATTTCATTTAGCATACCAGCCCGACTCTGTCAGCTAGGATTCTGTAGTTCAGTGACTTGAAGCCAAGGGCAGCTGAATATTCTAGAGATGAAGTCTTAAAGCTGCTCAGAGACCAAGAGGCCTGTTTAGAGACTGTACGTACTGCACTTCCTTTGTATAAGCTGACAACTGCAGATAAAGAGTGTTGTATTAAAATTTGCTATAGATTTAATTAGAATTATTAGATTATATGGAAAATATTCAGTATTACTCACTAGGATTTTTATTGTGTTGTATCGCTTCTCCTTGAACCTTCATTTGCATTCATATTGTACAACAGATTCAGTGCAGATTTACCATCAACTACTTAGTATAAATAGCTTTGGAGCACTCCAAGAGGTTTTAATAATATGACAAAAGTTCTTGCAGTAATCCTCCAAGTACATTTGCTTAAGATGATGTAAAACAGTGAGTTTATTTCCCAAGAAACAATACATGAAAATGAGTCAGAAAACTATTAACTTTTTCCCCACAAACATATTCCTACTATTTTGCCAGGCATTTTGTATATCATCAGCTACAATTACCTTTTTTATTTTTTCCCTAGACTGATTGCGTTGCAATGATGGAAGGAGGGTACTGGGAAAACACAGACTGCCAGCATAACAAAAGCTATATTTGCCAGATGAACAGCAGTAAGTTTTCACCTCCTTTGTTCAAATACATTTACTGAACAACCTGATCGTATCACTCCTCAGTTATAATTGCCTGGCTGTGTCTGTAGCAGCCAGGGTGACAAAAGCAGGGCTACTTTCCCAGGTGAGCTATTCCAGACACATAAACCTGTTCTGGGATGAGGATTCTAATAAAAATGTTTGGACTTTGGCCTCACCCCTACCAGCACAGCACAGCCACCAGCACTCACAGTGTGTCACGTCACCTACCCTGCAGAGACGTACACTTAAATCAGTTGCCTGAACATGGGAGTAGATGCTTGGAGGGCAATGTTCATTGCCTCATCCTGAGGCAAATGCCCAAACAGGTTACAGAGAGTTGTGCCTTCGGACACACTTTATTGACAAAAAAGTTTATCCCTCTGACCTTGACTGCACTAATACAAATAGAGTTTTCTCAATCAGGTTATTTTGCACTTGTAAATACAAAGCAGAAAGACTAATCCATCTATGACCTCCACCATAGGTATCTCAGCTAGCTCAACAATATACTAAGGGTTGTGTTCTCAACTCCAGATACAACCTCCCTTGCTAAAACCCTTTCACACAGGCCCCGCTGCAAGGTTGACTAAGGTCAGTTAAACTGGTTATTTTGCTCAACTACTAATGATTTTATATCACAAGACCAGCAGTAAACACAAGGGCAAAAGTTCTAGTACCCTTTGTGTGTCATCAGGGTGGGAGTCAAATCCGGAGTACAGCTACACTGCAGAGTCTGCAGTAATAGAAACAAGGAAGTGCTGAGCAGCGAATAAAGATACAGGAAGAAGCCACAGCTGGGTCAGATATTTCATGGCTTTGCCCATGCAGTCTCAGAAAGCTGCATGAGGGTGTCAGTAGCAAAAACAATTACCAGGGTGTTTATAACAGAACACAAAGGAGATATTTGTCCTTTTGTTTCCTGTCTCCATCCACTAGTTCTAGGCACCTGTTTTCTGCTTCTGCAGACACCAATTAAGAAACAACTCTTTAGTTTCCTTTTTCCTATGTAGAATGAAGAATTAGGAGCAGAGTCACAAACTTTGCTTAGAATGATATTCCCTGTTTTGAGACTGAAGTGGTGTGGAGTTTCAGAATCATGTTTGTGTTTGATTGGAATTTCACCTGCACTGCAAGAAGAGGAGCTAGAGATCTCTGTGGCCCATATTGATATTTTTATCTGGTCCAGTGTATGTCTATGGGTATGCTCAGTGCATTCTCCATGATCCACGAATACACTATTTACACTACAGTTAAAAGTAATTTTAAATAGCCATTAAAATACATCTCCTGTATTTTAAATAAGAAATACTTTCACTTGATGCCTGTGTTGCCACACTTCATTAATCGCTCAGAAGTAATCCTGCTGTTCAGGCAGCTAGTAATTTTTCACTGTCTTCTCTCAAATTTCCTCTTTCCTACAGAGCCAGAACTGTTTCATCCCACAGCTGCTCCAGATTTTGATTTCATGCATTATGGTAACAGCAGCTACTTAATTATTCCTTCTAAAATGAATTGGGAAGAAGGAAGAAAAGCCTGCAAGGAGAAATCTTCAGAGCTTGCCAGCGTTTTTGATTATTATAGTAATACATTCCTGATGCTGCAAGCAGTGAGATATGGAGAGCCCTTATGGATTGGGCTCAACAGCACTGTGGTAAGATTAATAAAGTAATAGGTGGTGTGGTTAAACGCTATGCCTGGGTTAATATCAAGAAGTAGAACTGTAGCAGAAACAGGAACCTGGGACTGGTGGACAGCGCTCTCCGCAACTTAACCCATTTTAATTCACCTTAGGGAACAGAGAAGGAAGGGAACCTCTGCCAGTGCTGGCATCTCTTCACGAACTTTATGAGAATCTTTAGACATTTAGATCAATTGATGTGGTTAAATTTTACATGGCTGTTTTTAGGACAGGTGAATTCTACTCAAAGGGACCAACACAATCATTAAGACTAGTACCTTGTGATCATTGGCAGTAGTCACTTCTCCATTGTTTTTGTTCAGAAGGGTTCACAAGACGTACTGTGTGTCTCCTAATGTACTAGTTATGCCTGCTAAATCCTAAAGATTAGTAATAGTGAAAGCTATGCTGTACCAGAATAAATTGAGAGATCCAGGACCACAACTATGCAAGGGAACTGTCAAGTAAGCATCAGTCTTATTAACTCTGTGATTGAGTGTTACATGAGCCTCAGCTTCCCCAGTGATTATGCAGATGCTCAATTCTCTTTCACTATCATGTTTTCATTGCATTGTTCTCTGGTCTTTCACCAGAAATAATCTTAACTAGTGGCTGCTTTTATTAATTATAATTACATCCTGATATGGCAAATCATTTCCAAAGCTTTGGAGGACCTGTACTTGGCCCTTTGACAGATGTAGACACTTACAGAGGTATCATATTTTATCCCTCAGTTCTTAATGTCAACAACACACTGTTTGTGTCTGTTGTTTTCCTTGTAATTATTCTGATAAGTCCTGAGGGAAAGAAAAGGGTGGAGGGAGAAGACTAAACAAAATCTCAAGACTTCCTGCACCTCTGTTCCTTACAAACCATTAATTTTCTCAGATTTTTAACAGTGACAGCTGCAGCTTCCTCCTGAGTGTTTCTTCTCAAAATTGTACTTGATCTTAAAGTGCTTGTTTGACAGTCACTACCTTCTGATACCCACTTCTACCAGAGCTCTTCACAGGTTTAAACTTTCTGTGCTCATGGTGCTCTGCATGGTGACCTGAAGCTTCTGGGACAGTTACTCCATCCCACAATGTTGTCCAAAAAAAGGAATTATGTACCAGCAGTACCCAGGAAGCACCATTTAGCCTGCAAAACAGCTTCATGGATATTATCACGTGGGAGTCATGCTACTGTCTCTTAGTTTTAGATTGCTGATTCCTGATTCAGTTGATACTTCATCAGAGCCAGCTCCGTGTATCTCAGTGAAATTGTGCGTTTGGATAAAGGCACTTACCTGGAACAGCAGATGAGAGTATAGAAAATGTGTATGTTTGTTTCTATTTTAGAGATATGGCTATTACAGATGGATTGATAAAAGGAAAGTAACGTTTGCTAACTGGCACTATAGAGAACCAAAAATGAAAATAGCCTGTGTCTATCTAGAGCTCCATGGGAATTGGAAAACAGCACCTTGCAACCAAGAACATTTCCCTGTCTGCAAAAAATCTGAGGGTAAGCTAGGACAAAGACTTACTGTTTTGTGGCAGAAACCTTGCTGGATCAGCTTTCACTGAAATACAAATTGCTCAGTATATATCAAGGAATAATAAACCCAAGCATGCAATACCAGTGCCTTTACTTTGCATGAACAATGTTTTTTTTGGTGGAGTTCTCATTCACCAGGTTACTGCTATTTTACTGGACTAGAGTGACTAGAGTCATCCTGTGTCATGGGCAGACAGGCCTTAGAGAATGTCTGTGTACTAAACACTACACTTAAAGTCTACAATATGAAAGTCATTGCTGATAGGAATTTGATGTGAAGGACTTGATGTGAGGAGGAAGTTCTTCACCGTGAGAGTGGTGAGAGCGTGGAATGGGTTGCCCAGGGAGGGGGTTGGGGCCCTGTCCCTGGAGGTGTTTAAGGCAGGGCTGGATGAGGCTCTGGCCAGCCTGCTCTAGGGGGGGGTGTCCCTGCCCATGGCAGAGGGGTTGGAACTGGATGATCCTGTGGCCCCTTCCAACACTGACTGATTCTGTGATTCTGTAACTTAATCCTAATGAGAGTGATGGGGCACTGGAGGGGGTTTTGTGGAGGCTCCTCATCTGGAGACGTTTGAAACCCACCTGGACTTGGTATGGGTGATCCTGCTGTGGCAGGGGAATTGGACTGGATGATCTTTCAAGGTCGCTTCCAATCTCTGATGATTCTATGGCTATAATCACTAAAGCACACTGAGTATAAAGTAGATTTTGTTTGTTCAGCACAAGCAGTGCTCAAACAGTGTTTACAGCTTCACTGTTACTAGATTCTAAAAACTGGGTAAAGGAGGAAAGATTGTATCTGGTGGCTGGTGCTGTATTAAGGTGTTCCTGACCAAAAAAAAAAAACCCCTCTAACTGGCCCAGACAACAGTTTATACTTCACAGTGATTCTATAGATGTAACTGAGCAATACCAAATATTAAAAGCTACAGGCAAACATCAGAATGGGACTCTTTTCCTTTGTCATTTGTATTAGATCAACAGCTGTTAGCCCCAGTGTCAACTGAGTTAATGGAAATTCTGAGTCTCGCTTGATCTATTTTTGCATTTTGCATCTTCTTTAATTACTTTTCCAGGCCATGCTCTGAACTTCAACTTTATACTTTTGCAACTTTAATTTTGAAAGCAATGAATTTGCTTTTCGAATTGAGTTTTGAATTGACAATGTTAGTTCCCACAATGACATTGCTTGCAGGAAAATGAAGAGATACTACCCAAGTATTTAATGAGTTTCAAATTCTGTGCATTGTCAGAGTTAATGCTGTCAAGAAATTTTATATAAGGATTATTATCTTAAGGAAAATATTAAATGGGAAATTTCCCCAGTTAAATATTATTTACATAGTTCATGCATAATCAAATTGACATTTGAACCTCTTGAGGGTTTGGGGGATTCTTTTTCTGCTTTTTATTCTACCGTTTACTTATACAGATTTGCTGGTTATCACTAAAATAATCTAGAGTTAAACACCCCTTAACACTCATCCTCAGGGCAGTCTAAGTGTAATTTAACTGATAATAAAGAAATGTGCAGACTCATGCTGAATCTCTCAGCAGTGACTGAGCAGCTCTGCTCTTCTCTGTCACTCTTGACATAGTCACTAATAATTCTGGCACCATGTGCAGAATAATATCTTGAGAAAGGTGGGGTGTTTTTAAATTTGATTTCATATTCAAAGAGCTGCAGTCCCTATGAAAGCATCCAATAACAACTTATTTGTTCTAGATGTATTGCCTTCTGATCCCCCGCAGAATATTGGAATATGTCCTGAATCTGATCACATACTTTGGATCCCTTTCCGAAGCCACTGCTATAGCTTCAATGACAATGAAATGAGCTGGTTTCAGTCGTTGACTGAGTGCATTCAATCAGGTAATTGCTGTATTTACCTAAAGAACTTAAATCTTGGCATTAAAAAAACCACTTACAATTTCTTGAAAACTAATGCTGAAGTATCAACACACTTTAAATGCTGTTTGCTTTTCAGTTATGGTGCATTTAAGGTGATTTGTGCTTTTTTTCTTGTTATATTTCTTCATTTACAAAATTTCTCTTTATTAAAAAGCTATTTAAATGGGTGAAATTCTTTCCAGCCTTTATATTTCTTCTCAGCATGGTGGATGTGATCTGAATAGGGTTGTGTGCTTTGTCTGAAAGCCTTCATTCTTCCCTACTGCCTTGCATCTTGGAGGCAACTGATCCCAGACAAGACCATGAGGTGCTCCTTGGCCCTCTTTCACTTATGCTGATGAAGCATCAGCTACCTCGGCCGCGACTATGAAAGGAAAGCAACATATTGGGTCCTTCTCATATCCCTTGATCCTTTTACATGTTTTGGATCATTGACAGAACTATTAATGCTTAAGTCTGAAGGGCAAATTTGCTTGCTGTTCAACATTACATGCTACTTAGTATCCCATCAGATACTAAGAGATTTGCTCATCCCAAAGAACAAATGAGTAATCATACATAATACTTAGAAAAATAATTTCTGATCACTGGATAAATAATGCACACATAATCTGTTGTTTAAGAACCATCTTTCTCACTGTGCTTTGATGTCTTTCAGGTCTAATAACATCACATAGTCTGTGCTGTTTCCCTACAGCTGAACTACTTTCTCATCTCTATTTAAACCCATTCTTGTTCCCTCCCAGCTGGAAAGATTTTGTTATTAACCTTTTCCTATACCAAAGGCTGTCAATACAGTTGAATCCTATGAGGGGGATCTCTCCAATCTTCTGTTGCTTTTCTTACAGGTGCTATGTTGACTTCTGTAGAAGATCCAATTGAATCAAACTTTTTAGTAGAACATGCAGACTTGTACGCAAGCAGGACAAGTGGTTTTTGGATTGGGATATACAGAAATGCAAATGGTAACTAATTTTAACTTCTGTAATTGTTAATGCACCTCATTAGATGGACAGAAATATGAATAAGATACATTGGGGTTTTCAAGGAAATAACTGAATTACAATAGAAACTAATTAAAACCAAAAAAGCATGGAATCTAAACATTCTTGAAAGTTGATGGGTTTATGCAATAAATGTGAAAGGCAGCAGCAAGCAAATTTTCTTGATTTCAGTTACACATATTGGATATTGCATGCGTCCACTAAAGTGATGCATGGGACTGCCTCAATCAAATACCTTGTCTGGATCTGGTTCAGTAGCAGAGATGTGAAGAGGTAATAGGAATATCTTGTGAGAGGCACAACACCAAAGTTATTGTTCTTTAAGAAAGTGTCATTTCAACTCATTTCTAAATTTGAATGATCCAGGAATTGCTGAAACTACTGATGATTTGTTACAGCTACTTACAGTTGTATCACCAAGAATTTTGACAGAAGACCTCAGCTAATAACACATAACCATCCCTCAAGCTTCCCTGAGGCTGTATCTCCTATTTCTAGTCTTGGGAAAACTTGTCTTGTCTGCTCTGGAGCCCAATGCAGAACAGATCCGTGCCAGCTCTCACCTTCTCACAGCCAATGAGCACCCATGTGAGAGTTGTGAGTGTCCAGACACAGAGCACAGCATTAATCTTCTCTGAATCTCGAACTGTCACAAAAACAACAGGGTGGAAAGTGTGCACCTACAAGGAGACAACACTAGTATCAATCCACAATTCAAAAAGGATTTTGTTTTATGATTGTCTTAAATCATTGAAAATTCAAAATTTGTTTCAGAGTTGATGCAACTCCCCCTAAACATACGTTAAAGTTGCTTTGTATTGAATGCTGCTGAAATAATTCAGATTTTTTTTTAAAAAGGATTAGCTTAATTTTTTTCAGTTTGAAACTTTAGTCCAAGAAACAAAACCAGGTTGATATGTAAAATAAAACTAAGTTATGTTTTGCAAATCTACAACTCATCATTTGGAAAAGCAATTATGATAATAAGAGAATCAGAAGAAATATAATGCATTAGAAAACATCCCCAGATAGAAGTTTTGAAGAAAGTGGTATTACCTCATCAAGCCAAGTAAAGTACTATCATTAATACTAATATTAACTAATGTTAGTTTAGATATTTGATGTGGAATTATTAGTACTGCTACTAATCCTTGCAACATCAGGGCAGCTTGTTTGGCAAGATAACAGTGCCTTAGACTTCGTGAACTGGGATGAAGGACAGCCCTTGGAGGACCAGCTTGAGCACTGTGTGGAGTTATCTGCAGTCTCTGGATACTGGAGCATCATTCCTTGCTCTTCCACAAAGGGTTTCATTTGCAAGACACCAAAGAGTAAGTGACTTCTTTAATATTTCCTCTGAATGTTTATGGCTTTATTCCAGTATTTACAATCATAGAATCATAGAATCTTTAGGGATCAGAAGGGACCTAGAAAGATCATCTGGTCCAGTCCCCCTGCTACAGCAGGATCACCTAGACCAAGTTGCACAAGAACACATCCAGGCAGGTCTGGAATGTCTCCAGAGAAGGAGACTCCACAATCCCCCTGGGCAGCCTGTTCCAGTGCTCCATTACCCTCCCTGGGAAGAAGTTCCTGCTGATGTTTAGATGGAACCTCTTCTGTTCCAGCTTGCACACATTGCCCCTTGTCCTATCACTACATGACCTTGAGAAGGTCCATCCTCCTGACACCCACCCCTCACATATTTAGAGACATTCATGAGATCACCCCTCAGCCTCCTCTTCTCCAAGCTAAAAAGACCCAGCTCCCTCAGCCTTTCCTCATCAGGGAGCTGTTCTACTTCCTTCATCATTTTTGTTGCTCTATGCTGGACACCCCCTACTGTGCTCATTACCAAAGATTGACATAAACCATTGTACTTACAGTCTTGCTTATTACTGTTAGAAATGATCCAACAGACACCCAAATCTTTGATAAAATACAAAAGATTTATTGGTTGCGGTAATAAGGAATGAGCAAGCAGTGCTGGGTGCGTGGGGAGTTAGTCACTCCACCAACCCGCACACCTTACAGTTTAAGGCAGCAACATTTTATACCTTATTTCATACATATTATCACTTCAAAGGATCCCCTATATCAGTCTTCTCTTTGTTCACATCTCCACTTCTTAGTGAGACCCCGAATCCAAAGATAAGGTGGGAGACAATGTTCTTGGCCTAATCTTAATTAAAAGAGATTAGGTCCCCATACATTTCCCAACACTTTACAGGTCTTAGATTGCTCAGCCTCCCCCCATCCTGTTTACCATTTGTCCTGCTGAGTTTCACTGTTTATTTTGTTCATTCAATAGTTTTCCACAATGACAAGGGGGGATATTGTTTTTACCTTGACACGAATCATAACAGCTCACATTACTTATTTCAGCATTCAGACAAAGGTAATATATTAATAATACAAATATATAGAACTATCCTTATAGTTGTCTGCCCTGTTCATGTTTTATTGCTTCATGACTTCAAGCTTTCTTGTCTTCTGTGATGAATATTCAATTATTGACTGAAGATGATCAATATTTTATGAAAGAAGTCTTGAACATTGTCTTTTTGTTCCTCTCAAGCGTATTCCTGTATTTTCCTGCTAACACTGCTGTTCCCTTTCTGTTGCATAAATAATTGTTTTTCTTCTTGTTCTGCCCTGATACATATTGTTCCAGAAAGAGGTGGATGAAGCAATTCCATTTCAATAATAATAGAAAGGAAACACGAACTAGAGTGTGTAATGTGACCTTTGAAAAAAGTGGAAGTGTTTTGGTTAGCTTCTTTTTTTTTCCTTTACGATGTTGTGTTCCAGTGTAACTGAGCACCATCTGCTTTGGTCAGGAAGCAGAAATACCAGAATATCGTGAGCCAAGCAGCCATACGGTGTTTTGGAGTTTAGCTGTTAATTCAGCAAAAGAACTACTATTTCATGCCCTGTTTCGCAACCCCAAAGTTTGGGATGTTTTGAGGTTCTGTCGTTTCTCCTCCCAGAGCTGCTGGTGGGGAAACAGCAATACACGTTTGTAGCAGTGTCAGAGCCTTTTCTGGAAAAATAAAGTCCTCCTTTTTAGGGGAACTCACAGGTTTCTTCAGGTAGTCAGAGCAATAGACACTATACTTCATTTCCAAATATTTCTGAAAGCAAAAACTCGATGTCAGCAGATCCAGTCTCTGAGTGGACCCTATGCCAAATGCCAAAACACAGAGAATGTTCTCTGGCAGCAAGTTCTGTACTGGGATGGAGTTTTAGCACAAGGAAATACAGCATTACAGTGTGCTCTGCATCCTTCCAAGGAATGCATTAACAGCTATGTTTCCTTCATGCTCACAAATACACCCGAGTTCACGTGTTGCCCTTCTTCTGCTATAGCGCCCAGCTCCTAGTTCTTTCCAGGGTGGAGTATGCACTTCAACCTTCCTCTACACTCCCGCTGCCCGTAGAGAAGATCTGATCTTGCACTGGCTCAGCTCACACCCCATGCAGAGATAAAAGTCTTGCAGAAGGCGCCCTCTCTGCTCAGCTGAGGAAAACTGCATAAGAAGGCTTGATCTTGTGAATACAATCACAGATGCAAATGAACTACCGTAAATTAAAATCTGCTGCATCTCAAAGGAACCAGGTGCAGTCCGGGAGATGTGTCAAATGTCCTCAGCATTTGATCAAATTGTTCCCATGCTTTGTAGGCAGGCAGACCCAGTGACAAGGGCGATTTGTTAACCAGAGGAGAAGACAGAATCCATCTAAGTCAGTCAAAACCTCTGTTCTTGAGGCTTCTTAATTATTAACAAAATAAGCAAGCAGGTGGCTTTACTATGCAAAAAAAAATCTATCATTGCAATTAACATGATGCTAACAATCAATCTCACCTTTTCATCTCTGTTAACTTAGCAAATGTGTTTACAAAGAAGTGATCAGGTAATCTTGATGCACAGATCACCAGAGCTTTTCCTAGCTATGAGACTATCAGGATGAAAGAGTGACCTTTATAAGTTTTGATTAAGCATTTGTCTTTATCTTTAACAGCTATTCCTGAAGCAGCTACAAACATGGAAGGTAGGATTTATCTTTCCTTTCCAATAGTTTCAAAGAGACATGAAAAGAAATACTGGGAGATTTTATAAATTGGCTTTTATTATTTATTTATGTTATGTATATTCATTTATACGATTTATATTTACTTAGTTGCTGTTGAATTAACTCCCAGCACAGTGTAGCAGTATCTATGTGATGCTTAGGGAATCCTAAATGCTTTTGTAACCAGATCACCCCTTTTTGCTCCTTCTTTTACATGCTAAGATCTAGGAGGACAGCTGACACTGAGTCACTATGATAGATTCACCCCGTGGTAATTAAACAGGAAATTAGACCAATTAGTTTTCAGTATTCATCATATTTATTTATGACTAAAATATACCCCCTTCTATTTGTTTTGTGTTTATCTACAGATGCTCCAAAGGACAAAGCACATAGTCAAGAGAATATGTGGATAGTAATTACTCTGGTCCTCATCATTTTATTAGGGATGGGCTTCACGATTTATTACTTATTCAAGCTAAAATCTCAAAGTGAAACTGAAAGAGACATGAGGTGGGAGAGCACATTGGTAAAATACAGCCGTGCCCTAACTAAAAGGCATGATGGAAATGATTGTATCAACACCAAAGAAAAGGTTGAGCACAATGTTGACTAATAGGGTAACACAGCCAGCCTATATGGTTAAGCTTAAACAAAAATCTAGGTGGATCAATGTAAGTCTTAGTAAAGGATACATGCACCTAACAGTCACTATGAACTAAACTAGCAGTTACTCCTTTGTTAAGGATTAAGAGCTATTGCTCTATGCACTTCAAGAAATACTCTCAAAACTATGACTTGGTACTGTATAAAATGGCTAATTAAAAAAATCCACAATGAAACTAAGAGAAATAGTGGAAATTTACACTTAAAATGTGCAGATTAATCCCCTAGTATTCAATCCTTTTAGAGATCTGTGTAATTATTACATACACAATGCTCTTTAAAGTCAGCACTCTCTTTGCAGAGCGCTCGGCTCCAAAGTCCGCACTTAGAGAATACCTTTGTCCATAACATACCGAAGTGTGCGTATTGTTAGTCAAGTAAAATGGTGTTTGGAATAAACTGATTTAATTGTTTTTCCCCTTTGTTTCCCCTGTCTAACACTCACTGCACAAATATCCTCCTTCCTATAGTATTTGAAATGAAGTGCAAATAGTCCTTCCAGGTTTTATCTTGGATTTTGCAAAACAAGTAAACCTTTACAATTATTCTCATATTTCTGTGACTCAGAATGGTTTGTATCAATTATGCATGAGATTATATTAATAAAGGATCTAAATATTACGTATTAATATTTCTATGTTGTTTAATTAGCACATGGAGATGTTACACATTACATCTAAGGAGTCATTTACCTTAAAATAGAGGTTAAGAGAAGGGAGAGACATAAACGTGAATAAGGTATATTAATACAAAGAAACATAAATAACTATAAAATAAAGTGGATACCAAGCATACCTGGAAAATTCAATTCTTAGTTTTATTGCAATTGACTGCTTATTTTAAGATGTCTTTACTTACTGTCCTACAAGTCTGATAACTGGACTGACAACTGGGCACTGAATCCATGCTACTGGCAGGTAAGGCAGTGGGGACTACCACAGTGTCTTGGTAATAAAATAGTTGAGGGCTTTGCTGTGCTGTTTGAGTTTTCTATGGATTCTATGTTGTCTGTGGCAGACCAAAGGTACAAAAAAAGTCTTCAGGACCTCTGGGAAAAACTGACCTTAAAAACAGCCTGAGGACTATACAGGGGAGGTCACTAGGAAGGAGAGATTTGTGCAATGTTGGATTGCTTTTTTGTAGATGTAGCAGTCAAACAAAACCTACTGCAGAGCACAGGTAATGAAGGGCATTCTGTACTCAGACTACTTTTACTGATACTTCACTTGATCTTGCACCTCTTTTTTTCCTTCATGTAAGTTGCAACACATGCCCATGCTTATCACTTTTGGAAGTAGTAGCACTGAATTGGATTCAGAGTTCTGATGGCTAATGATAAAGGCAAAGCAAATGAAAACAATAAACAGACTGCACAGAACACCTAACCCCAAATAATATTGTTTAGGATTTTTATATTTTGATAGCTGGTACTGGTAACATAGATCTGAAGACCCTACATTCTCTAAATTAATTTCTTCTCCTACATTAAGTGCTGTTTTGTCCTTGCAGAGTATACTGTGAGCTTTGTCTTCATAATGTCACTGTGAAAAATGAGAGGCCATTCTAAGGGTAATTTCAACTGAGTATTTTTCCTTCTTTTCCTTTAAAACAAATAAGGGATTTTGATCACACCTTGAGTTGATTTCCATTTAATAAAGGGCTGCAACTCATTTATAATGTTTGAGGAAATTCCTCTTTGCTTGTCTCTTTACACTTCATACAAAGAAATAACCCAGCAGACTCTGCTGCTATTCAGTGAGACCTGGACAGGCTAGAGAGCTGGGCAGAGAGAAATGGAATGAGGGACAACAAGGGTCAGTGTAGAGTCTGGCATCTGGGCAAGAACCCCAGGGACCAGTATAGGTTGGGGGCTGACCTGTTGGAGAGCAGTGTAGGAGAAAGGGGCCTGGGGGTCCTAGTGGACAGCAGGATGACTCTGAGCCAGCAATGTGCTCTTGTGGCCAAGAGGGCGAAAGGATCCTGAGG
>VZRI01009708.1:176616-227519 GCA_013397515.1 Upupa epops
CTGGATGATCTTTCAAGGTCCTTCCGATCCCTGATGATTCTATGATTCTGTCAGCATGAGTCAGCAATGTGCCCATGTGGCCAAGAGCATCCTGGCTTACATCAAGAATGGTGTGGCCAGCAGGGCAAGGGAGGAGGTTATCCTTCCCCTGTATTTGGCACTTGTTAGACTGCACCTGGAGTATTGTGTTCAGTTCTGGGCCCCTCAGTTTAGGAAGGATGTCGAGGTGCTGGAACGAGTCCAGAGAAGAGCAACTAGAATGGTAAAGGGCCTGGAAGGTAAGCGCTATGAGGAGAGGATGATGGAGCTGGGTCTGTTTAGCCTGGAAAAGAGGAGGCTCAGATGTGACCTTATTGCTGTCTATAGTTATCTAAAAGGTGGTTGTAGTCTGGTGGTGGTCGGTCTTTTCTCCCTGGACACTGGAGACAGAATAGGGGCTCATAGTTTTTCCCTGAAAGAGTGATCTGGTTTGGGAACAGGCTGCCCATGGAGGTTGTCAAGTCGCCATTTCTGGAGGTGTTCAAGGTTAGTCTGGATGAAGTGCTGAGTGGCATGAGCTAGATGTTAGATGTTAGGTTTACTTGGTTTATTGGATTTAGGTTGGACTGGATGACCTTTAAGGTCTTTTCCAACCTTATCATTACTGTGATACTGTGAAAGAATTATGTAGCATTAGAATTAATTTGTACTTTATTGATCAAATAACTTTGAAAGGCAGGGTCTTTTGCCAAAATCACTGATAAATAGACTTTTTAGATACTTGACTAATTTGTTTTGATACTCCTGAGAGTTTTACCAGTTAGTAAATCAGAGAACATTAAAATCAGGTACTTATATAGTGCCTGGTTTGTCTGGTTACCAAACAAAATCAAATTGTTCCGTCTGCTTTAATTATTCACACTGAAATAGTCAACATTGCTTGGTGTACTGACTAAAAGAAAAATATCTTTCAAAGCATTGAAGACCTATCTGTCTGAGAAAGTTGTGAGTATTTTTTATGAGTTTCCTAGGTATGTATGAGATGTAAGCATATCCATTTAAAGTGCAATCACTGCTGCTTTGACTTTGAGAGTCTCGACTTAATAATCCCAGGACAGAACCACAGAAGTTAAGAATAATTCAGTGGAATGATGCTGAACCATTTAAACTTTGCCATTTTCATTCAAGTGGGTGGAAATCTCACTTTTCAGATGCAAACTGTGAATTTTGTAATTACGTCTAGATTTCAAAATACCACATGTGACAGGATATTTCCTTGTTTGGAGCCTGGAGTTTTCTCTTTCAACTAAATCTCCAAAACAGAGAAGAAGCCAGAGTCAATTAGTTCCTTAAAGACTTCAGCTGAAGGAATTAATTTCAGTCACTTATTTGTGAATAAGAAGAAAGAAATGAAACATTTGACTTTTTCTACTGTCTTCATTTTCATCTCTTTCATTTCTACTACTTTTCAGACACTTGGTGAGTCTCAGTTTTTTTATCCCCTGCAAAAGTAGATTTGGAAGTGGGCATTTCAATTTTCTTGCTTGTTTTTCAGGCTCTTTCAGATTTTCATGCTGTTTGACTGCCCCATGTTTTATATTCATTCTACTTTGTGTGATCCAGAAAAGTTTAAAGAAGACTCAAATAAGGGAATGTTAGTTCACTTGTAAGGAGAAGGGTATAGTTGACATGGGGTAAACTGGGAATCAGAAGTCAGGACAGTCATGTATGGAGATCAAGATTTCCTTTTGGATACACTTAATTACTGGTTACATCTGCTCGGTGAAATAGATGAACTTCACTGTGCTACATAGTCCTTGTCTGTGTAGGTGATTGAGTTAGGAAACCTGAAAAAGATAAAGCTATTAAATAAGGTGCTGTATGTTAATTTCCTAGCCTTAGGATTCATGTGAGATGTAATAGTGAGACTGCGCAGCAGCCACAGTATTTGTATAGATCAGTCAAGAACAGCCCTGAAATAACCACTATGACTTTCAGAGTAAGGCTAGGAGATGTGAAGCTGACCAAGGACAGATCACAGCTCTGTTTTGTTGCAAGGCTGGTGATAAAGTACAAAGGTATTTTTTCCCTTCTACTCTTGAATTCATTAGATTTGTAAGGTACAAATCACAGATTCTGAAAGTAGTCACTGCTGTGTGAGCTGTGCCAGGACCAGACTGTACGAAAAAGGGGTCGCCCTCTATGAACTGAGACCTAAACCATGTGATAAATCAAGCAAAAGCTTTCCATGAAGAACTCATATTATTAGACTCCAAAATACTGCAAGAGACTGCAGCTGTAACTTAGGGCATTTACACTTAGTTGTCAGTAAGAAATAAAACATTAAATGTTTAAAGCTTTCCATCTAAAGGGACAAGGAAACAAGAAATGATGTTTTAGCTTCAAATTTAGATATCAAGAAGTGAAACTTCCGTAAATTACTAAGCTGGTCAAAGTTACACAGGGCCTTGTTGGGAGAGTTTAAGCATTAAATAGATATGCTAACAAGAATTATTCTTCCTTTCATAGCTTCCCAGAATTTTCCAGACAGTTTCTGCTCTGTTCTCTACTCATCATTGGCTATGCCCTGTGTTGTTAGTGCTTGGAAGGGTTTCTCACTGTTCCTTATGTGGTTCTCTCAGATGGATGTGGGGGTGATGCTTTATTTCATTTTTGGGTGGGAATTTGAGGCCCAGACATGACACCTCAGGAGTAAATCCTTGCTCTCCTGTCCCACAGATTCTAGAATAGTCCAGATTTCACTCCATTGTGTCCCAAAGCTGGTGGGAGCTGCACACTACTTGATGCTGTAAAAATCAGGCAGCTATGTTCACAGACTGATGGCCAGCAGTGCATGTCAGCAGTGAAGCTGTAGTACTAGGCACCCCTTCCCATCAGGGCCTACTTGTCTTGATGGACTACAAAATTAGGAGGACTACAATCCTTTTAAGGGTGTTAGCAAGCTTGTTCAGCTTTCACGTACTGTCTTTCTGTAAAAACACACAGACATGCACCTATGATAACTCTACCCTTTTATACTGCCTTGAGCTGAATCTGGTGAAAAATCTTCCTGATTTGATTATGTGAATTGTGTTGACTTCTTAAGATAGAAGCGTTAATGAGAAGGTGCTCAAGGTTAGTCTGGATGAAGTGCTGAGTGGCATGATCTAGATGTTAGGTTTACTTGGTTTATTTTGATTCAGGTTGAACTGTATGATCTTAAAGGTCTTTTCCAACCTTATCATTGCTGTGATACTATAACAAAGCAAGATAGTAAATTACTGCTCTGCAGAACACGTCAGTTACTCCGTAGCCAGAGTCACAGAAGGCTCACTCACTACCTACATGAAGTTCAAATACAACTTCTGCTTCAGGAGGGATTTTGAAAAGTGAATTCCAGTGTAGTTGTGAAAATTCCATTACAGCAATGACATTTTTGAAGCTGTTATAACATATTTTATATGCTTTTATTCCTCTGCATTGTGTTTGCACAGACTGTGCCTACTTTTCCTTCTCAGAAAGTCTTGAAAGTGCTGTTTGATGTATTTCAAAAGTGATTCATAACTGACATGAGTCAGATCAGTACAGAATCAACAGCACTTCTGTTTCCTCACAAGCTCCCACTGCCATGTGCTCACCATAAATACATTAATCTGATGATTTTGCTTTACAGACTATGGCAATTTTTTAATACACAATGAGGACACTAAGCTCTGTTTAATTACTCAGAGTTCTGGTGCAGTCACAACAGCTGCTTGCAAGAATACCACTGAGTTACAGAAATTCAGATGGGTGTCTGATCACCAGCTGCTGAGTGTGGCATTTGCACAATGCTTGGGGGTGCCCTACAAGCAAAACCAGGCGAAAGTTTCTTTGTACCCCTGCAATGAGAGAAGTGAATTCCAGAAATGGGAGTGCAGAGATGCAACCTTGGCAATCCAAGGGGAAGATTTATTTCTCAATGCTGGCAAAAGTGAAGATGCTATTGTGCTGAACACAAGATCAGGGACGATGCATAAATGGAAGATCTATGGAACCATTCATGATGTGTGTTCTGAAGGCCATGAAGGTAAACTTTAAAAGTTAATATCAATGGTGAACACATTTGTTTGACATCCTTTGATTTCTGCTCTCAGTCTAATGTGAGCTGTTATCCCTGGCCACTGGGAAAACATGGGTGTTGATGGAGTGGAGGATGATTACTTCGCATATTCATGTATGCCTCCATCCTAGAGAAGTTATTTAGCTTCAGATAGACTGTAATAAGTTCAAAAGATGTGCATTTTTTTCTTTAAAGCAGAGGTATTTCCATGCTTTTTTTAATTGTTAGCTTTCACTGAAGTACAGTACTTAACTTTTTATTTACAGCTCATGATATCATAAGCAAACTGTAAGACAAATCCAGAGCTTCCTTTTAAGACACTGCTGTTGACAGTGAGTCACAGTTGTAGCACTTGAAACACTTTTTCTGCATAGCCTTATTGGAAAGTATAAATTTGTAGAGAACTGGGTTACCCAAACTCCCATACCTATGTCATAATTTCTCTTCTCTTTCACCCCCTCAGATGTGTTTACGCTGTTAGGAAATGCCAATGGAGCTCCATGTGCTTTCCCCTTCCAGCTGAGTGGTAAATGGTATGCTGGATGCACAGCTGCTGGCAGGTCAGACGGCTTGCTTTGGTGTGCAACTACTCCCGACTTTGACACAGACCATTTGTATGGGTTCTGTCCAGTTGGCAGTAAGTCTCAATTGCTGCCATAGATGCTTTAACATGTCACTCTTAATAATATGGATTAATTAAATACTTTTAATTACTTCCTTTTACTCTGGAATGTTCCTGTCATGTTGTAACTTTCCTTTCAGAAGAAACAAACATGCTTCCTGTGAGTCTACAATCAGTTTGACATTTGTCTAGTTTTCTTTTTGTTGGAAAACACCAGTATGCTTTAAGTATAACTTCCTTCAGCATAAAATCATCTAAAACCAGGGATGCTACTAAAAGTCTAATTCTCCTTGCTTTGTTGCTGCTTGTGCTAAGTATTACAACCTTTTCTACACATGCAAATACCTGTTTGTTTTCTGAAAGACATAAAATAAGAGGACTCAATCAAAGACCTTACTGAAATAGCAGCGTGGTCAGCCTTTCCCATGTAATGTTTCAGATTACATTACAAGACAATATTATCTACACAGATAAATGCCTGTGTATGTGAGTGCAGGGCAGAGGACAGCAAAATACAGTGCTAATGGAAATACTAATACGTCTCTCTCAGACCTAATTTTCAGTCCTTGCTATTTATCTTTTTGATAGGAGTATTGCACTGGGAAACAAGGTTCAATTCATTAGAAACCACTAACTGCCATCAACGTTTCGTTTTCACTGATATTCCTGAAGATTACTTCCTGTTGCAATATTACATGCAGTCGCTTGAAAATTCCCAAAACATTGGTATTATAAATTGTTTGGCATTATAAAATTATGTAAACAATTTTTATAAAATTATAAATTGGCATTATAAAATTATGTAAACAATTTTTATAAAATTATAAACAATCATAAAATTGTTGTGATACAAGTTTACAATTCAAAATTAATGTTAAAGATATAAAGAAAATCAGCAAATCGGCATCTTGCACTTGTGACAGAAGAAAAGACTGACACCTGCCTCACTACAACCTCCTTTCAGGTAGTCATACACAGTAATAAGGTCTCCTCTCAGCCTTGCTTTCTCCAATCTAGACAACCCCAGTTGCCTTGGATGCTTCTTATATGATTTGGTTTGAGCTCTAGACCCTTCACCAGCTTTGTTACCCTTCTCTGGACATGCTCCAGCACTTCCATGTCCTTGTTGTGGTGAGAAGCCCAAAACGCAACACAGTACTCAAAGTGTGGCCTCACTAGTGCAGAATACAGGGGGACAATCACTTCCCTGTTCCTGCTGACCACACTGTTTCTGATGCAAACCAGAATGTTCCTGACTGTCTTGGCCACATGAGCACACTGCTGGCTCATGTTCAGCCAGCTATCCATCGACATCCCTTCCTTCCAGGCAGCATCCTAACCAGTCCTTCCCCAGCCTGTAGCACTAACGTAATGGATGATGGCATAGTTTGAATGCAAANGATGCAAACCAGAATGTTCCTGACTCTTGGCCACATGAGCACACTGCTGGTTCATGTTCAGCCAGCTATCCATCGACATCCCTTTCTTCCAGCCAGCATCCTAACCAGTCCTTCCCCAGCCTGTAGCACTAATGTAATGGATGATGGCATAGTTTGAATGCAAACTTTCTATCATTGGAAAGATTTGTGTTTCAGTTGTATTTTAGTCTAGAATTTGAGCATAGTCTAGGCTGCTGAATCAGAGTTGGTAATAACCAAAGTGCAGTATTCCTTTACTGATTTTCTTAAGCTGTCTTCTTTTTCACCTGGAGGTGATCACATTTGAATATGTGAAAAAAAAGATCGAAAGGACTATCTCTGCTCATGTAAAAGGCAAACCCTTTCTTAATTAATGAAGAGTAAGCTAATGGATGACTCTGGGTTTTGAGGGTCTGAGATTTCACTGTTCTGGAACCAAATAAGTGTGACGTTATATTTTCTTATAACATTTTGCATATGTTGTTTATAATCAACAGCCAAACTAAATTTCCTCTCTCTCACACAGACAGTGACAGATTCTGGAGTGCAGACCCTTTGACAGGAACCTACTACCAGTTAAACTACCAGTCAGCCCTAACATGGCACCAAGCAAGGAAGAGCTGCCAGCAGCAGAACGCAGAATTATTAAGTGTCTCAGAGATACACGAACAAATGTTTCTAAGAGGTGAGTTAACAATGAAGACTCAGTAAAAACAGTGTCAAAGAGGTTTTTTTGTGACTGATTAAATCACACTACAGTGCATAGCTGAAGTAAAAGTAGTCTATATAGTACTAAAGAAATAACACCACAATAAATTAAGCTTTTTATAGGAAATTCTGCACTTTGTGGAATTGCTTTTCCCAAGAAATGAAGAACTTCCAGATAATTAAGTAAAAACTGGCTTGAGCTCAGAAAACATTAGAAATGTTCCAGCAAAGGGCCTTACAAAAAGGAATGGCATTATAAGAGGCAGTCAGTATATGACCTTTTTTGTTAAGGAATCAGTATTCTTCATGGGTACCTAATGAAATAGATTTTTGGAAACTCTATATTTTATACAAAACACTGCTAATATCTTAAGACTTTCTGAATTGACGCATAGAATCTGTAGAACGAAGGCCTTGTATCAACTGCATTGCAATCAAGGTAACTGGTAGCATAAATATTGACAACAGCAATTCAGTGTTTCAGTTTGAAAAGCATATTGAGAGTATTGCTTACATTGATATAACTGCAGAGCAGCGCTGAATTCAAATAAACCAACATGCTAAAGCCTTTTGCCATTCTCTACCCTTTACCGTACAGAATAAGTTCTCAGAGTTTATGACCTGCAAATGTGGATTCTGTACTGAATGTAAAAATCACTAAGACGATTTCTATTATCTTCTAATCTTTGAAAACACTGAGCATTTCTGAATGAATCTTATTAGAATTAAACTCTTTTGGTGACCTAGATTTGATTGACAGCAAGAGATCCTCTCTCTGGATTGGTCTTAACAGCCTGAATCTCAACAGCGGCTGGCAGTGGAGTGGTGGCATTCCCTTAAGATATTTTAACTGGGCACCAGGTAGTAATTGTTTTTTCCATGTGATTTGTTATGCTTCATCTAAGACAAATGCTGTATATTTTGTTTTAGGATTGCCATTTTTGTGCTCTGTTAGAGACAGGTCTAGAAAACAAGCCATTTAACATGATTCCATAAAGAGGAAGCCTACCCTGTTGGCCTTTGTCCAATGTTCCTCTGACTCCATACTTAGATGCCAATGTATTCCACAGATTGGAGGCCTTTTTGGTTTCCCTCATATTTTTAACAAATATTATTCAGTTACTGAGCTTACTCTAACTCTACATTGTTGAGCTTGAACTTATATTCAGGTTTTCAAAATTCCTTTTATTGTCAGCAAATGATGGTCATAACAGAAGAAATCCCTCACTCTCCAAAACAGTACCATTCCTTGTCTGAATAGCAACTATATTAAGATGCTACAGATCTGTGGATGACCCCTGTGCTGATTAAATGGGGAAGGGGGGCAAGGAAAGGACTTGCCTCAGCCTTTCCACCAGTAAAGGCTCAAAATTTAGTCCCTTTTCTGTGCAAGCCAACAATTTTCTCAGAACACTTATAATATAAAAACTTATACCTTATTGATAAGACCAGTGTTCTGCAATCAAATGCAGCATAAAGTATGATCTATAAAACAAGCATCTAAAGAAATGTTTTGATGGGTGCTTTTAGATTACATTTCCTTCTCTCCAGTAGAACAATAGCTGTAGCAAGGAAGTTAAGAGTCTGTAGTTGAAGTAAATTTCTTTTTTAGCTGTTGACTCAAAACCTGTATTTCATAAAAACAATCTGGTTTTTTATTCTATGAAGGAAGCCCTAAGCCTGAGTCTGAGAAACTCTGTGCAGTACTAAATCCCAGAAGTGATGCTAAATGGGAGAACCAACCATGTGAGCTGAAACTTGGCTATATCTGTAAAAAGGAAAACTCCACACTGAATACTTTCATTTTTCCATCAGGTATGTCAAGCAAATTAAAACCATTTGATAAAGACAGGATTTGGATCACTAAAATAAATTTTCATGGCTATTAACATTTTTAAAAAGCATTGTCTTTTGTTCTTCTGCTTTGATGAGTAGCACAGAAGAAACCATACTGTTATTTCTTTAACCAAATGTTTTTAAATACCAGAAATGTTCCTGGAACCCAGCAGCCACACAAGAATGTTTTATTTCATGCGATTATTCGCAATTCCAGAGGCTTTGGTCTAAACTGTACCATCACAAAAGCATCACGGACTGCAATGCCATGAATATAAAATTCAAGCTTCCTCACGCTTCTGGCAGTGTATTTTAATGAAGACATCAAGGCTTATCAGTGAAGGCTTGGAAAGCCAGCAGGCTCAAAGCACCCATTCAATGGGATCACTTGTAAATTAGAAATACAGCAAACAAAAGCAAGGTTTTTTTATGACCAATTTTTGACTACATTTTTCTCTGATTTATTTAATGACACAGTATAGAAACACGTGTGTGCGGAGAATTACTTGTGCTCATTGAGAATGTCTTTATGAAATCTGCAAAATGTAATTGTGTGGGGTATACAGTGTGAAAACACTACACACAGAATTACAGAACGTTCTTTTGTCCAAAAGTGAACTTTATACACTAGAGAAACCCCGTAACTCCTGGCTTTTGCCAGCATTTGCTTCTGTTGTTTAAATGAAGTATGTTTTTTGTAAGAATACAGTGTGCAACATCAAGCGGACTAAAATGTTTATATAAAAGAAATTAAATATATAGATAAAAGAAATTAAATACCGCTTATAAATAGTTGCTCTCTTTTCACCCCTATTAGCTTATTAACTGATTTCAAACGTACTCGCATTTATCCTAGATGTCAGTTTGCACTGTTTAAAAATTGAAATATCCATTGATTTTGAGGGGATGCAGAGCCTGTTAAATGCCCAGAAGGATGGTTGCCCTATGGAGATCACTGTTTCATGATTCATAGAGAACCCAGAGTATGGAAGGAAGCCCTAATTTCCTGCAGTGAGAGCAATGGCAGTCTGGCCAGTGTCCACAGCCTGGAGGAGCACAGCTTTATACTATCTCAGCTTGGCTACAGTGAGTACTTCTACAGGATAGTGTTTGGTAAAAATAGAGAGCTGTATTTTTAGAAATCTTACAGGACTTTAAAAATGAAATCTTATTTATTTGATACCTATGATCTTCCCTATGAATAGGTTAAAAAAAAACCAACATCAAAAACTTGCAAGAGGACTCGTTAGTGCTCTCTTAATTTTCTTTCTTGATCTTCACTTATTTTTCTCTTTATGACATCACTTTAAAGCAGTAACAGCTCTAGCTGCTGCAGGACTGATTCTGTGACTCAGATACCTTATAGTTGTAGATACAGCAATAGACCTTTGCTGATAAAGCTAGGAATCTCATTTCTTGCTGTTATCTCATTTTTTAACTTCTTGAAATAAGAATGTAAACTGGGTCTTAAAATAAGCTTCACTGTCTTTCAATCTAGATGAGTTTCTTGTAGCATAGCAATTTCATCTCCATAAAAGCTTGCTTCTACAGACTATTTTAATTTGGATGCAAACAATTATTAACCTCTGTTATTAGAAGCTGTGGATGCTCTGTGGATAGGTCTCAATGACCTCAATACTCAAATGTACTTCGAGTGGAGTGATGGGACTCCTGTGACATATACCAAATGGTTGCCTGGAGAACCGACACATGCAATGAATGGGCAAGAAGATTGTGTCATTATGGCAGGAGAGGTAGGACTGCTCCACATTTGCGTGGCACTATACTACTTGGGTTTTTTTTGTTTTTTCTGGTTTTAGAGTTTTTTTTAATGCAGCTTTTAGAAGTAAATCAGGGAATGGTATCTATACTCACAGAGGGTGGTTATTATAAAGTATATTTAAAATTAGAGAGAACTGGATAAATGTTCAGATCTGATGGTGAGTGTACTTCGTTTGCCAACAGCCTACTTGTGACCCTTAACATAACTTCACAACTGAGCACAAATACTTGGAATTCATTAAATAGGACAGATCTTTATTCTCCTCTTGAAATGCTATTAAAAACATTCAAAGAAATAGCCATAGCTTTTCCAAAGGAACCAGGAACCTCACTACTTTTCATCTCTTCCCAAACTTCATCTAGGATGGATACTGGGCAGACAGTCCCTGTGATACTAAGTTAGGTTACATCTGCAGAAGAGATCCACTACAAGGAGTTTCTGGAACAGCGAAGACTGATCCTGCCTGCTTGAAGGTAAGAAGAAATCATAACCAATACTGCTTAGCAAAAATCCATTGCTTTTCCAGTCTCCACTTGATATTCAAATATCTTTTTTTCTGTTCCCTGAGAAGTGTGGCTGTGCATCAAATTCAGGGTAATAATTTTCATTACATTCCCTTATTGAATATAAAGTTAAACTGATTTTATTTTTTTTATTCAACTTGAGTCAGGCCCATTATTGCTCTTAACTGCCTGTGAAAGAGGATAAAGACTTCACTGAGGTTTTTTGTTATATTGTTCTACAACCATCTATGATTTTCTGTGACAGACAGGAGACTGGGAAACATTTCTGGACTACACTACATAAATCAAGATGATAACAAACCTCACAATTGAAGCCAAATCATAATCAAATTGTATTTATGAGGGAGTTTATTTTGACCATTATTGTATCCCACCACTTTTTTTTAATTCTTCTTTTAATTTTCTTATTTACTACTGTTCTATATTTAATCATAATGTCCCACAAGCCAATATGAGAAACAGAGCTGAGATTCACTGTGCCAGATGAAAGTAAGTAGCAGGCAAATACTGACACACAGATATTATTTACCTTTCTTCGATGCAACACACAAATCAGGTTGCACAGAAAAGAAAAGTGACTTGGAATTCAGCTGTAATTGTGAGGATTTTACTCATCAACAGTTTTTATGCCTCTTCTTCAGTCAGACTTTTCAGGTGAAGTGATGAGTTAAATCAATTCATTTGTATGGTTATCAGTCTTTTAGTCCTGAAACACCAAGTATCTCCTGCCACACACTCTCCAGTCTGTGTGCCTCTAAGTTTTTAATGATAAATTCACCAGACACTAATTGTCAAAAAAAAAAAAAGAACTTAATACGCATTAAATCTCTCGCATGAAATCTCTCACTGGAATTCCAATGGATATGTTATTACATTGTTACATTAAAAATGCTTTGATTTTAGAGCATATACTCTTATATCAGGTTCAAGCACTGTAACCAATAGTCTTTTACTTCTAGTATATTTCACATGCTCTTGACAGGGCTGGGAAAGACATGGTTTTTACTGTTACCTGGTTGGACATACCTCTGCTACATTTTCAGTAGCGAAGAAAACCTGTGAAAGGAGCAGTGGTTATTTAACCACTATAGGAGACAGGTATGAAAAGAGTTTTAAAAATGTATGTATGTATGTTTTAAAAATGTTTTTGTGTGTATACATATATATATTAAATAATATAGTATTATATATATATATAATACTATAGTATTGGAGTTTTATAAAGTATTTGAGAACTTTTTGGAAAATAATGTGATACCAAAACCAATCTTTTTTTTTTTTTGAGGAAAAATAATAGACTACAGATGATTGTCTTCTCTAAGGAGCAGGTTTTCAGTATAGTGCATCTTGACCTGCTGTTGAAGAGATTTCATCTGGTACCAAAGCAAGAAACTCAATTCTGTGTAAAAGGAAACTTAATGGAGACCACACTCATTCTAGACTTAAATGATTTAAGAAGCTGAAAGATAGAAGACTAAAGGAGGCTTAAACTCCATCTGACTCCTGTCATTACAGATATGAACAAGCCTACCTGACCAGCCTTGTGGGTCTGAGCTCTGAGAAGTATTTTTGGATTGGTCTCTCAGACACAGAAGAGCAAGGGATGTTCAAGTGGGTGACTGGTGAAGGTGTTCTGTACACAAACTGGAACGCAGCAATGCCTGGTACTCTACCATTGGAGTAAATTTATGCTACTATAGATTTTTCTGTGTTGTAATTTTAAACTCTTTCCCATGTTTGATCAAAAAATCCATAATGATGTGTACAAACACTCTGCCTATGAAACAGGACTGTTTGATACTTGTGCATGGCACTGGTGAAGCAACATCTTGAAGGCTCTATTCAGTTTTAGTTACCTCACTACAAGAAGGGCATGGAAGTAATTTTATGTCCAAAGAAGGACAACAAGGATGATGAAGGGTTTATAACAAGTGTCAGAGGGATCTGGGGTTGTTGAGTCTGGAGAAAAAGGAGCCTGAGCTGAGACCTTATCACTGTGTACTACTAGTTGAATGAAGGTTGCAGTGAGGTGGGGGTCAGTATCATCTCCATAGAGGCAGGCAATAGGACAAGAGGAAACAGCCCCAAGTTGTGCCAGAGGTGGTTTACATTGGCTATTAGGAAAATGTTTTTCACTGAAATTGTTGATGAGCTCTGAAACAAGCTGCCCAGGGCAGTGGCGGAGTCACCATCCCCAGAGGTATTTAAACAACATATGGACCTGGTTCCTAGGGACATAGTTTAGTGGTGGACATGGCACTTCTGGACATGGTGATCATAAAATCTATCTAACTTAAATAATCCTGTAATTCTACAACTTTGTAGCGTGTCATGAAAACATCTATTTTCTGGCTCATTATTGCTAACAAAAGTAAAATCAAACTGTGCAGAAAGGATGGAATTCCTTTCAGCCCGCCAAATCCTTGCAAGGAGTGTCATAGGAAAGAGGCAGGCAAGTGGCTGCTCATGCACTTGTAAAACTTTTCAAAAGGAAGGGAAGATGATGAAGGACTTCACTTGCTGGTTTCCAGGTTTTACAAAGCTGCTTCTTTGAGCTACACTGAGTATTTCAGTCTTTTGTAATTGAATCACATGAGCTGTAAAATTGACAGGGAGCCACTTTAAAATACATTTCAATTTTCTTTCATCTCAAAAAGGGAATGAAGCTGGTTGTGTTGCCCTAAGGACTGGAAATGCAGCTGGACTGTGGGATGTTGTGAATTGTGAAGTAAAGGCAAAATTTCTCTGCAGAAAACTAGCTGAAAAAATCACTCTTCCTGTTACTCCTGAAACCATTTCTGATTCCATATGTCCCTTGGGCTGGGATACAAGCAATAGCAGTAATTCATGCTTCAGAGTAAGTAGGTTTTTTTTCCATTAATATTACTCAGAGACAGAAGAGCACCAAATAGCACGTCCGTACTTCACGGAATGACACTTTATTACATAAAGGCAGTAAGCTTTTACATAGGTATTCATGGAAATCACAGCAGTTATCCCTCTATCAGTGATACATAAAATCATCCAATTAGCATATCCTTTAAACCATATTATGGTGCACATATTCATATTAAGATGTAGGTATGCACATATTTAATGTGGGAGTGCAGCCCAGAAGGCCAGCTGCATCCTGGGTTGCACCAGGAGAATTGTGACCACTCAGTCAAGGGAGATGATTCTCTTCCTCTACCCATCTTTTGTGAGAGCTCACCTGGCGTACTGTATTCACTTCTGGAGTCCCCAATATAAGGAGGACATGGAACAAGCCCAGAGGTGTGCCACAACAATTATCAGAGTGCTAGAACACTTCCCTGAAGGCAGGCTGAGAGAACTGGAGCTGTTCGGCTGGGAGAAGGCTTCAAGAGGACCTTGTATCAGCCTTCCAGTACCTGAAGGGAGCCTATAGGAAAGATGGAGAGAGCATTTTCAAGCCAAAAGAGGGGAGATTTAGATACACTCTCAGAAATTCCTCACTATGAGGGTTCTGAGGTTGCCCAGGGAAGCTGCAGACGCCCCTCTCCCTGAATGTTTTCAAGACCAGATTGGCCAGGGTTCTGGGCAACCTGGTCTAGTCAGAACTGTCCCTGCCCATGGCAGGAGCACTGGAATTATATCGTCTCTAAACCTAAAGCATTTTGTGTTTTTGTGGTCTATGGTGTTATATGTGATAATTGTAATGGAAGAAGGGAGATGGTTAGCAGATAGAGAGAGGTTCTTCTCCTCCTCTACTCTGCACTAGTGAGACTGTATCTGAAGTGTTGTGTCCAGTTCTGGGCCCCTCACTTCAAGAAGGACACAGAGCTGCTGGAGGGTGTCCAGCGTAGAGCAACGAAGGTGATGAAGGAAGTAGAACAGCTCCCTTATGAGGAAAGGCTGAGGGAGATGGGTCTCTTGAGCTTGGAGAAGAGGAGGCTGAGGGGTGACCTCATGAATGTCTCTAAATATGTGAGGGGTGGTGTCAGGAGGATGGAGCCAGGCTCTTCTCAAGGTCGCCTAGTGATAGGACAAGGGGCAATGGGTGTAAGCTGGTACAGAGGAGTAAGCTGGAACACTGGAGGTTCCATAGAAATATTGGAAGGAACGTCTTCTCAGGGAGGGTACTAGAGCACTGGAACAGGCTGCCCAGGGGGGTTGTGAAGTCTCCTCTGGAGATGTTCCAGACCTGCCTAGACATGTTCCTGTGCGATGTGGTCTAGGTGATCCTGCTGTGGCAGGGGGATTGGACTGGATGATCTTTCAAGGTCTGTGATTCTATGAATGTTTTCCTATTTTTTATTATACAAAACAGCCAGTAGACGCATTTTTATGATGCCATACACAGTGTTCTACCTGTGTCTATAGGTTTTTCTGAGAGAAGAAAACCAAAGGAAAACATGGTTTGAAGCCCGAGATTTCTGCAGAGAAATGGGAGGAGACCTGGCTGCCATTAGAAGTGAAGAAGAGCAAGCAGTTTTAAAAAATTTAATAATGTAAGCAAGCACAATATGCAATAACTGCGTATTGGTGTAACAATACAATACAGATGAATATATATTAGTATTCTTGAGCTGCTCCTGAGATAATGATTTGAAAATGTGTATCTGTTTATCACCATAGTCATAATAAGAACTGAGAAAATGTTTCTCATGGGTTCCATTTTCAAATATTTTTTCGAGTTCCCAAGCATTGTTTGCCATCTGCAAATACTTTACTTTTAAAAAAGCCCTCAAAAAACCAAACCCACAACAAACAAACTGATTGATTGTTTCTCCTTCAGACCAATTTCTAAGGTTGGCCATGGAACCATTTTGAAATAAAATTGTAACTTCCAGAAAACCCCAACATTTTATTTCTCAAACACTGCTATAATGATATGACAGGAAGAGTACCAGTGAGGAAAAACTGTTTTCTGTGTTTTCATCACAACCAGCTGCAAAGTTATAAAATTTAAGGTGTGAACTTCGCATTCATGTTAATGAGAGTTTGCTGGTGAACAGCATTTTTGTCTTTTTAGAAGTTTTACTCTATCTGAAGTCTTCTCTAACTGTGAAAGGTATAGTCTGATGTAGCTTGTGACATTTGCAGTGCTAATCACATCCATGTGTCCTTCCACGATACTTTTTTTTCACTAGAAAAAAGCCTCTATCATCTCAGCCCTTCTGGATAGGTTTGCAGTGTTTGGATCCTGATGCTGGGCCTTCGTGGAGTAATGGATCACCGGTGAGTGATTGACATTTCCAGATTCTTTCTGTTATGATTTTCATTGTTGGAGCTGTTTCCATGACTGCTGTGGATGAAAATTGTGTAAGAAAATTCAAACGTGTCTGCTTTGCCAGTGGGTACATCTGAATCATTATTCTTCAGACCACTTTGGAAATGTAAAAGATCAATAAGTCCTAGGTTTATACCATCATACCATAGCAACATGGAGTACTGTTTAGTTACACAGGCAATTATCCAAGTGACAAATACACGAACACAATTTCTCTGGGTTTTTGTTAACGATATGTTGCCATGTTCCTTTCCCCTGCTATTAATTTAAAATCTAATTTTATTCAAGTTTTCATGGAACTGCTAGAGTCTCTCAAACGCTCTGTAGACTCAGAATCTTTCTTTTTTCTTGTGGGGTGATTGTTTTGATTTAATATTACATATAGGCTTCACAGCCATACAATGGAAGTAAGGAGTGGCTTGAAACTTGGACAGTACATCTCTTCCCTTCCAGAGTACAACTTTCCCCTCTGTATAATAAGAATAAAACCAAAGCTGTGCTTCTTCTGCAGGTGAATTACATGACATTTTATTGTAATGCATTTGAGAATTGTGGAGTAATCATGGAAGAGTTATGGACTGATGTGCACTGTGAATACAGTCATAACTGGATTTGTGAAATAAAGAAAGGTCAGTTGCTTTTTACTCTACATTCAGAAGAAATTTAAGGAGAATCCCATTCTATCAAAACACAATGTTCTGCAAGTTACATCTTGGCAGAAAATTTGATTGATTTTGGAGGAATATAGGTTAATACAAAGAAATACTGTCAGACTATAGGATTTCAACTTTTAATTATAAACTTCCTTTTGTGTTGTGTTTTATAAAGACAATGCATGGTAAGATTTATTGACAATATCCTTATTTAATCTATTACTAAGATACATAATCTTAGAAAATAAGGTGAAATAACCTCAAAAGTTTATCTGGTAGAATCCCCAGTTCTTCATCAAAACAGAAGTTTTTTGCCAAAACAACAGAAGTATTGGTTTTTCTTGGATCACAAGGGCACATGCGTCTATTACTGTAATCTAAAGAAGATTACTAGCATACTAGATTCATTCTTTTTGTAAAATGACATGGCGGGGAACTCCCATAACAACAGCCTTGCTGTAATGAAAAGATGGTAATCCAAGCTTCAAAAATTATAGACTTCACGATAGTAGGTAGTCTAACATTTTCCTCTTACAGTAGTTGCAAAAGCTTCAATGTTCATACTTCTGGATTGTGGTTTTTTCAAATTGAACTCTGTTGAGAAAGACATGCAGCAAAATGAGAGAGGAATCTATTATAGCTTTGTATTAAGTTACACCTTAACAGAAGTATTGGTTTAGTGGCTTCTTCCACAAGCACTAAGGGTCACCATTTAAAGCTATGCTTTTCTGAAAAAGATCATTTCTATGATAATGGATTATTCAAAATTATCTGATTCTAACCAAGGAGCAGTCTCAGCTTTCACACTTAAAAAATAATAGTCACAGATATCTATTTGAAAGAGACATTGTAAACATACCTTTCCTGCTATCTTCCTTTTGTATGGGCTCATCTGCATGATCAGTGCTGTTAATTATTATTAGTGTATGAATAGCAGAAAATATAGTCTGAAGAAATGACTATTGTTAGTCAGCAATGTATAATGTCAAACTGAAAGATGCTGAAACACTCATACTTTGTACTTCCAGAACAGAGATTTGTTTTGTTGTTTTACATATTTAACCAGTCACACAATAGATTAATTTGAAAGGATTACATGATTTTTTTGTTACCCGAGTACATATGTCACACAGTTCCTTTGATATAATTACACATACAGCAATGCAAACATTACAATGAATTCCTGTTAGAAGAACATATAAAGGTCACATTTGTTTAGCATTTCTTGGCCTTATATGTTTAGAAGAACTTTGCTCCGCTATCTTGCTCCATGATGTGGAAATCGTTAAATTATTTCTCTGTTTCTCTCAGTATTTCTCAGATTTTCAGTTGAATTGATTCTTCACAGAAAGTTTCACAAACAAATGAACGTAATTTAAAACTACTTTTCATGCAATATTTGCTTAGTGTTTGAATATCTTATTCAGTTACAAGACAATGTTCATAAAGAATCCACCAACATTCCAATAAAGTATTTCCTATTTTCCAGTTTTCTTTCAGAAACTAAAGTACTCATTAAGAGTAACAATTGAGGATACCCAAGATGCACTGAGCAAAAATCAACCAAGACAGAGACGTAGACCTGTAATGCATCTGTTATTCCCTGAAGATCCTTTTTTTAATCTTTCCTGTAGATACTATATAAATATTTATTGCATTGAACACAAAAAATAAGAAGTGTTTATAGACATTGAGATTATTTCTACTAATGAAACACTTATACTGACTCTACCTTTGGAAAACAACTTACATCTGCCCTTTTTTTCCTATTTCATTACAGGGACACCTTTGAAACCAGAACCACTGACCCCTTCTGCCAGTAAGCTTCTGCTTATTTTCTCTTATCTAACTGGTAGTATCGTATAACAACACCTACTTTGTGGAGAATTCAGAGATTCCTCTTCTGTATTGCAGCATATGAAGTCACAGACGATGGCTGGATTATGCAAGGAGACAAACAATATTTTTTCAGCACAAAGGAGACCTCTATGGAGATAGCAAGAACATTCTGTAAAAACAATCACGGAGATCTTGTTACTATTGAGAACAACAGTGAAAGAAAATTTTTGTGGAAATATGTAAGAGGAAATTTGGCTATGTTATACAATATATGGTCTTTATACTTTGCAGCATGTAGCGTTACATAATAGTTTAAGATGGAAAATACTTTTATGATCACTAACTCCAACCATTAACCTAACTGTACCAAGCCCACAGCTAAATCATGCTCCTAAGGTCTGTATCTTGACTTGCTTGTGACGTGGAAGAGAATGTGCTTGTTGAATAATATTATATTTGTTGCTAATATTTTATTGGCAGTAGATTTAAACAATCAATGAAATTATACTTATTCTACAGAATAGAGCTTCTCTTTAAGAAAATAAATACATAGATAAGTAAGTAAATAAATAAATGTTAGTGTTTAGTAGGGTGGGTATATTGTTGCATATTCTAAATGGAATAGTTTTGTCCATTACCAAATATATATGAGTCATGAACAGGCATATGAGCTGTGTACTGTCCTTTTGACAAAGTAGTTACATCTCATCTGAGCATCATATTTTAGAATACAGTGTAATGTGTAGTTGTGAGGCTACTTCCAGTGTAGTTTGACAGTGGCATTATGTTGCTGACCAAAACAAGTTGTCAAAACAAAGTTTAACCTAGTCCAGGTTAGGGATGAACTAGCACCTGCATGAATTAGTTTTCCTGCAACTGGTATCAATAATATTTATGTATCCCAAGGGGACTGCCTACACATTACCTGAGATAGTAATGATGGCATACATCAAAGCCAGGGGCATGCTAACAATTTAATAGCATAGGTATTGCCTCAAACGCCTCCCATAATCCTGTTTGGTTAACTAATACCAAAGTACTAGTACACACAATCTCCTACTATCAGCCACTCAACCTCTTTTCTGCTTCACATTATTACATGCTTGCTTCTATTACGTGGGAAAAGACATGAAAGGAGGAGAGGACAGACAGCTTGAGGACAAGAATTGCATGGCTGCTTAAGAACAAGACAGTAGCAAGAAATTTTACAGGTTTTTTTTTCTCAGGTCTTTCTTGGCTCTTTTTAAATGGAGAACACTACTTTGAATTTAGATCACACTGGTAATGCAGCCAAGACAGCAATCAAGATAATATGGCAACAGTACTTGTTGTATGGTATTTACTTCAGCATGGGTCCTCTCTGATGACTACACATGAATATTTATATGCCTATTCATCTATTTGTTAGTGCAAAAATAACATGTTTTCATATTCAATAACTATTAAATATTAGAAAGCACTAACTAAAAGTACCTTTTTATGTTCAGATCTTAAAAGCTGGCAAATTTGACTCGTATCTCATAGGATTATTTCAGAATGCTGGTCAACAGTTTAGGTAAGTAAACATGTTGCATCAAGATCCATAAAGAGCAGCTGTAGAAGTTTTATACTGACAGAGTTCTTTTGTGAGGGAGCAATGCAGGCTAGTCAAAACCAGATTCAGAGTTAAATTGCATGTGTAAATGTGTGCTTTGCCTTGGTTTAATTACATTGTAAAAACACTGATTTAAATGGCATTTGTGTAGAGAAAATACATGTCATGCGTAACACACATCCACAGTATCCATTAAAGGTAACCTCAGTCTTTGACTCGACCATGCACAGATTACATTACCTAAGGTGTTTTAATTGTAATAGAAACTCAGTTTTCACATAGACTGAGCTTTAATATTTTGAAAAATATTTTTAGCATGTTAAGGAATATTTTTTTCTGAACTATTCCATGAACACTGTCTGAGCAACTGCTAACTGATGGTTGTTTTTTTCAGTTGGCTGGATGGAAGCCCAGTCCACTATGCAGTCTGGGCACAGGGTGAGCCCAACTTTGCATACGCTCAAGAAAATTGTGTCGTCTTAAATAAAAAGGATGGTGAGCGATGCAACATTTTTTTAGAAGTGTTTTTATGGGGACTGCTGTTTCTATTTGTTAAAAATGTATTTCCAACATGAACCGGTTCTTTCCAGCACTTTGAGTAAACAATTATAGAATCATAGAATGCATTGAGTTGGATGGGACCTTTAAGGGTCATCTAGTCCAACACCCCTGAGGAGGGACATCTCCTTCTAGATCAAGCTGTTCAGAGCCTCATTCAGCCTGACCTTGAGTGTCCCAAGAGATAGGGTCTCTGTGGCTTTCCTGGACAACGTATTCCAGTGTTTCACCACCGTCATTGTAACAAACATCTTCCTTATATCTAAGCCTTAATATGCCCCCTTTTACTCTAAAAGCATTACCCTTTGTTCTGTCATATCAGACCTTACTAAAAAGTCCCCCATCATGTTTCTTGTAGACTGAAAAGTTACAATAAGTTGTCCTCAGAGGCACTTTTTCTCCAGGCTGAACAACCCCAGGCCTTGCAGCCTGTCTTCATAAGAGAGTTATTCCAAGCCTTTGATCATTTTTGGGGCCCTCCTCTGGAACTCCTCCAAAAGGTTAATGTCCTTCTTGTGTTGAGGATTTTAAAGGTACTCAAACATTACATTCTTTTTGAATCGATAGCAGAATGGTCTTTAGAAAACTAATGAGAGAATAGTTAGCACAGAAATAGAAAGATGTGTGTTTCACTGTTCATAGTTTTTTCACCTATACAGTGTTATTACTATACACTTGCATGCTGTAGTACAGAAAAAGCTGTTTGAGTGGGCCCTGCTCAGGTGTCACAAGAGATGCCATATCAGCCAGTGACCAGTACTCCCAAAATAAGTGATGCTGGGAGGCAGAGCTGATCTCATTCCAAAGTAGCTTTCAAAGTTTCATGCACAGAAGCCAGTTCACTTTTTCATAAATTTCAATCACATTCAGTGTATTATTATCTATATTTAAATTTATTTCAGGCTTGTGGAATGATGTCAACTGTGGTTTTTCAAATGGCTACATTTGTGAGAGGCACAGAAGTTTCATGAACACAACACTTCCTTCAGCAGTACCTTCAGTTCCTGGAGGGTGTCCTGAACATTGGCTTTTATTTAAAAATCGGGTATGATACCATCTATCTAAGCAGAATGATACTAGTCCTTGGGAAGATATGTCAAGATATTAAAGAGCCCTTTTAATCTCAGTTATTATCCAAGGTTGCATTAAAAATTGAACTGGTTGCCTAATCCTTACAAGATGGTAGCATTAGAGATTTTTAACTGGTCATCTGAGATACACAATACAGCAGTTTTTCTACTGTATCCTTTCAACAAAATTGAACTGAATTCATCTGAAACCACCAACTGTTCTATAAAATTAGTCATTTGAGATGGAACAAGTCGGAAATAAGGTCAAATTATTCCAAACAGTCTTCAGTGTAACGCGTGCATCTTCCAAAAAGGGACTAAATTGATGTGCTTATTATGCAGGGGTTCTATTTTCTAATATGTATGCATTGTTTTGAAAGCACCCATGGATACTTAACCAAGTGAACTTCATGCCAGTACAGAGTTTTTGCATTTTTGCCAGTCATCACAGTTGTTATTTTCCACAAAATTTTCAAGATATCTTTCTGACTTTGTAGAGGTCACAGTAGTCATAATTACCAAAAACATTTCAGGGTATATGTATATAAATTGTACACTTTCATTAATAAAAGAGCTGTAAAATGGAAAAGGCTGAGTACAGACATGAGAGTATATTAGGCTCTAGATCACAAAGATTTTTCAGAAAGTTCAGGTGATTCCGTATGAAATCCTAAACTGAGCTTTTCTTACAGAGTCAGCACTAGTTCATCTGTTATTAATGCTGGAGTACAGCCATCAAAATCTCTGAGTTAGTTAACACATTAGAGTTTCATCAGACTCCTACTGTTCTGTGAATTTTTGTTGTGACTAGTGCCATTCAAACCTAAATTCCCCCACTGTCACTCAGTAACAGTCTATAATCATTTTTCCCTAGTGTTACAAATTCTTTGGTCATTCCTACGAATACTGGTTTACTGCAAGAAGACATTGTATGAACCTTGGAGGAGACCTGGCAAGCATACAGAATGAACAAGTACAAGGTATAATATAACAGATCTCTAGGTCATAGTGGTCATTTCCTGCAATGAAGAACATGACAAAACGAAATAGTATGTAAATATTTGTAGTATATAACATGTACACTCAGCATGGTTATATGACATCAGTATGAAACATTTATAGGATAACTGGAACCATCTGTCTACACCATGCAAGTGATACTGAAGGTTTCTTTATTCTGTTTCATATGAACTCAGTTCATGTTATTAACAGAGTATGAACCAGCATAAAATAACAAATTCAGACATGGCATTTATAATTTTAGACACAAAGAAAGAAAAGGAATCCATGATCTGCTTCTGCCAGATACATAAAGAGAAATGTCTGCCTAAATTCAGTAACTTAATTCAGCAGCAGGATGTCAGAGGTTGACAATCTTCCAAGGCTTCCTCTTGCAGCATCGTACGGCTACACATTTCCATCAGTCAATCTGCTCATCCTGACCATTGAAATAAGTGGGTTAATTAGATAACATGGTGGCCAGACAGGTTTTGTCTTTCCTCTTCCAATCTCATTTCATAGTTCCAAATACTTTCACTTTGAGACTGGTCACAGGCAAAAGCTTGGCATAATCTTGAAATAATAAACTCAGAAAATAAATTTGATCAAATGCTGATTAAATTTATTCACAAGACTTTAAAGAAAGAAGGATTTGTTTATGAGCTGATGTCTTAACTGATGATCTGTTCATTTTCATTGTTCATTAGAATTAATGGCTTTTTTTCCAGCTTTTTTCACTTACCATTTGAAGGATGCTTCAAACAGTCCGTGGATTGGCTTAAATGATAAAATGAAAGAACTCGACTTTGTTTGGAGTGATGGAAGTACTGTCTCCTACACAAACTGGGCTTCATTCTCCCCAAAACTTACTGAACCTATCTTGTATGAGAGTCTACGTCCAGAAGATGGTCACAATCGATTACAGGTAAATTACTGCTAGCATTTACCATCACATTAAATCTGAGGAGCAATATCACTTCAAGTGAACAGCTCACTTTGTTACATATGTTGTCTCAGTTTTCTCTCCAAACTGTTAATCTCTCTTTACACTGGGATTAGCAATAACAAGCTTCAATGGATGGATTTAATAAAGTGTGTGTTTTGAAGTAATTTGCTGGTATTTTTTCATATACTATAAACACAACATTAGAATTTTAGCTATTTTTCATCTTTGACAGCTCATGTTTGAAAGGGAAGGAGGAGAGGATGCAAGAGTTATTTTTTTTCCTAATTCTTCTCTATTTAATATTGTTATTTAATTGCTAAGGGCCAATAGATGTCAACTACTTTATCCACTGCTAGTACTAAAATTAAACCTCAGAATGCTGTAAGTCAGGCAAATATAGTCTGACTTGCACACCCACATTGTCTTCTATTTATTTCCATTTCTTGCTTTCAGAAATTTTACTATGTCATTTCACACACTGACTATCCTCCCCTCGCATTTGTATCCACACCTCTGAGGAACCCTCAAATCATATCTCTAGACAACCAGCATAATCTGCACCTTTCTTAGTAAATACATTCTGCTCTTGTCCATGAAGCCATTGGCCAAGGCATACAGGAAGACATCTAACATCCAGTACAATACACATCTCTATTTTACTGCAGCTCTAATAACACTCCTGGAAATTACCAAGCAGGGGACCAATCCTCTACGTTTTAGATACCAGCAATTACCTTGTTCAGTTGATCCTTTTCAAAGGAGTGAAATAACATTCAAAAGTTACTCAAGCCTAAGAAACTAGAGTCAAGAGACCCTTCAGGAACACATGTTCCTAAATTTTCTGCACAGCAGCTTAACAGACTTTTGAAAGCTGTATTAGACTCTACATTGCAGATTCTTAAGCACTCAGCAGCTGGTCTGGTGTAGCTGAAAGAGAAATTCTAAGCGCTGAAGACAACTGGCAAGAGCAATAATTTAGATGGTTTTGTCCTAATAAAAATTTACTCATAAGTTTCCCATTAGTCAAGACAAAAACTGTGACAGAAAGTTATTGAAAATAATAGTGCTTTCCCGGTAGTATCCTCAAGAATAACCAAGTGAATGAGCATGCTGAGCCAAGGTAAAGATTTACATGTCAGCACCACAGTTCATCTGGCCACCACAGAGGACGACAGAAAGGGACAAAGACAAGGAGTTTCTAGATAGGTTATACAAATCAGAATTCAAATACAAAAGGAATGAAACCAACCAAGGTTTACAGTACTTTATTCTATAACTTCTAATATCAGTGTGATTCTATTTCCTGTACTCCAACAGTTTGATTGTGTTTCTCTGAAAAGAGGTCCTGCTGATGAGACAGGAAAATGGAATGATGAGCCGTGTTATAAGTCCAGAGGGTATATATGCCAGAAGAATAGCGGTGAGTTCTGTGTTGCTAAGCTTGAAACTTACACAACACAAGGATTAAAACAACTTGTTTAAAATGCTTTACATTTGTTTAGGTTTTGGAGGGTTTTTTTTAGATAAAGGAGCAGTAAAACCTAAGGGTCCATCTTGGATACCAGTGTTACTTAGGAACGTTTTGGAGAAGGGACTGATAAATAACATTTAAAAGTTAGGAAAGCAAAATTACTTTATTGTTAGAAGTGTAATTAAATAGCTAAATCTCACAATGCCATTACATTAATTCACAATGACCTATAGATTATCATAACTGGGAAATTTTACACTTATCCAAATAAACCTGATAGTCACAAAGCTGTTAAGCCACAAAGAGGATTTTGAAAACACACAGAGCAGGTGATTTACTTTTGACTGATGGGGTGAATTTACCTCTGCAGTATAAGATAGTGCAAATTTACTGACTCAGAATTTTTACAGGCTGAAAAAAATTAATTCATCCTTAAATTTCACCATTGCTTTGAAGCTATCTGTTGTAATAAATAATTACTTGGAAGGTGTTTCATTGCATTATGAATATTCATTTGTTTTGTGAATAATGAAGATGTTATTCAGTCACTCAAGTCAAATAGGTGGCCTCTAAATGTAACTATTCTTGGGGTGGGTTTTTTCCTTATTCCTGCAGTGCCTGAACTCTTTAAGTCATCAGCAACAGAACTGGACTTCGTTTATCACAATTCTGATGGCAGTAGCTATTCTGTCACTCATTCCAAAATGAACTGGGAGGAAGCAGAGAAAAACTGTAACAGCAATGGCTCAGAACTTGCCAGCATCTTAGATCCATATAGCCAGGCACTATTACTCTTAGTTGCACTGGAATATGGAGAGCCCCTGTGGATTGGTCTTAAGAGCAATGTGGTAAGAACACGTACATTCCATACACATTGCCAAACTGACACTGGACCTGATTATACTCTTGTATACTTTAACACAAACTCTTGTATGCTCTAACACAAAGAAGTGTTCCTGCAAATCAGCATAAACAAATCCTCTGTGTTCTTCAGCGTAATTAAAATGTTTTAAATATAAATTCTGTATTTATATAAATTTAAAAATTTCCCAGATTTTGAGTTTATTTTAATATAAAAGATATTCCAGGAACAATATGCATCTTGCCCTCCTGCCAAGTGTTTATGTACCTCAGTGATCTGTGACATGTTATCTCAGGACAAAACTTTGGTACCTGCAAATGGATGGTTTTTATGTGTGTGTGTATACTCACATATTCTCCTAGAGTAGTTTTATTTATGATAGCAAAATGCAGTTGTGGACAGAAAGGGGGTTAAAAATTAGTTAAAGGAATCTGAAGGTTCTATGATATGGTACATATTGACCAAGGATATATATTTTTATTTAAACATTCAATTCATGTAACTGCTTTCATTAAAAAGTTAGAATATTAAAACAAAAAAACCAACACACCTTCATGTCTATATCAGTTATATGACAAAGGAGGCTGAACATTTTCATGATGAGTCAGTGATCTTTATGAAGAACATTCCCACACTTCCATTTTCCATGCAGACCTCTGGGTGGTCATACCAACATGATACTTTATCTGACTTCTGGTTTTATTCCTTCTCTTATGCCTCATTTATTCTTTTCCCTTCCATTTCCTAATGGTTGAAGCATTCTCTGAATTTACATTAGCTGTTTTTGGACAGCAGGAAAATAAATTCATTCTGCATTTACATTAGTAGATAATTGTGGATTTAGTTGCAGTTAGGATTTACAAGCACATAAAAGGCACATGTGTAACCATATCATTCTATACTGGCTACATCAGAGTCCACCTAAGGATCCTGTGTAATACCTATGTCACTCTCAGCAACCCTGAAATTACCATATAGATTTTGCTTTCAGACCAATGGCAAGTACCAATGGGTAGGCGGATGGAAATTAATTTACAGCAAGTGGTCCAAGGGAGAACCAAACCAGACATTAGCATGTGTCTACCTAGACACTGATGGCACCTGGAAGACAGCTTCTTGCAAGCAAAAACTCCTTTCTGTCTGTAAAAGATCAAATGGTGAGTAATTGAATATGTTTTAAAGTAGAGTTTGTATAGATTTACTAACTGCATTAAATGTACTAAGACACTTGAAAAATACTTGTATTATACTCCAATTACATGAAGACATGAGTAGCTAACTAATTAGCTGTAAATATTGACATGAATTCTTCCAAGATGAAAATAAATTCATAATAATTCATAATTACCAGCTGATAATTTCTATGGAAATAAGCATATATATGATTTTAAAATCAGCGATCTTCTTCCTTCTGTCATTATGTCATTATTATTCATGACTATAAATACCTGAAGACTGGGAGTAGAGAGGACGGAGCAAGACTGTTTTCCCTTGTGCAATGACAGGACAAGGAGCACTGGGCACCAGCTGCAATACAGGAAGTTATGAGGAAAAACTTCTTTACATTGCAAGTCACAAAGCACTGGAACAGGCTGCCCAGAGAGGCTGTGGAGTCTCCTTCCAGATATATTCAAAACTGACCTGGATGCAGTCCTGTGTAATGTGCTCTAGGCAGTCCTGCTTTGATGGGAGGTTGGATTAGATGATCTCTAGACCAACTACAATAATTATGTGATCCTGTAAAGAACGTGAATCATTACAAACATTCTGGAATTAGAAATGTTCTAGAAATCTAGCTTGAGAGTTGAATGTTCCTTAATAGGGAAAGAAATAGGCTGCAGGAGATTCACAGAAAGAAAATGTATTTGAGTAGGACATTTAATTTTAATTTCATTTGTATTTATCTTCTCATCAAAAATCTTCCTATTACGTCAATCACTATGGAATTAATTCAAGATGCAGTTTAACAAATATTCATGAAAGCTATGTTTAATTACACTAACACTTTCACTTATATTTCTTCTATAACGTTTTGATTCTGTCAAAAATGGAGGCTGAAGACACTTTAAAGACAGTAGTTTTAACTAACTAGGCAGATATTTATGCCACAAAAGTAGCTGGATGTTGTATTAGCTAAAGTATTTTTAAAATTATAATTATACAGAATTTATCCTTTCTATCCTTTTTACTCTATCCTCCTAATCACCTTGGTAAGTAAATATGAAGCAAAGTATGCTATCAAGGACAAAAACTGAAGCCATATTTAATCACTTCATAGTCACAGAATGGTTTGAGTTGGGAGGGACTTGAACATTTATCTAGTTCCAACACCTTTGTCATAGGCAAGAACACCTTCCACTGGACTAAGCTGCTAAAAGCCCCATCCAACATGATATTGAACAACTCCAGGGAGAGGACATCCACAGCTTCTCTGGGCAACCTCTTCCAACATCTCAACACCATCACAGTAAAGAATTTCTTCTTGTGATCTAATGTAAAACTACCTGACCCAGGTGCAGGACCTTGCATTAGGCTTTGCTGAACTTCATAAGGTTGGCAGGGGACCACCTCTCAAGTATATCAAGGTCCCACTGGATGGCAACCCTTCCCTCCAGCCTATCAATATTGAATATTACTTGTATCATGGGAAAACCAAATGTTATAAAATGACTGGATTCATATTACCTGATCTCTTGTCAGCAATGGCCCCTACTGAACCGCCACAACTTCCTGGAAAATGCCCAGAATCAAGAGGACACATATCTTGGATACCATTCCATCATCACTGCTATTACTTTGAGGCCTCCAGGAAAAGAAGCTGGTCTCAAGCTCATCAAGAATGTACCAAACTAGGTGAGTGTTTTGTTTCACAAGGATTGACATTCATAAAATAATGGGTAACACTGCCAAGCAAACATTGAATTGCTGTTACACTTGAGACTTAAATTATTTCAGGTCTTTTTCCAGACTATTTTTTTTTCACAATAGAACTAAACATTGTCAGAGACAGAGGTATCTGATATCTCAAATACCAGGTGAAATATGAACATCTCAAAAATAAAAAATTCCTCCTAGATTTATAGCCACTAGGTTTTAGTAGGCACGGTGGCATTGGATTGACAGCTGAACTTTGATAATCTTGGGGGTCTCTTCCAACTTTAATGATGCTATGATTTATGGAAATCTGTATTTGGGTAGGGAGATAAACACTTTTAGAGTGCCACTGCAGCACAGAATGCCTGGTTAGCTTTCCCTTCCCCAAATAAGAGGGAATCCACTCATAGTGTAATCAGACAGACACAAACTCACAGGGAAGTTCCAGGGCACCGTTTATTAAACGGATCTCACTGGTTGGACACCAAATGAGATGGTGTTGTTTCTCTTTCAAGAAACAGTTAAAACACACCATCCAGGTAGACCATCCTCTGGAACAGCACCCACTGCTGTCAATGATCTAGAGAGAAGAGCTGTAAGACAAAGACACTTTACACTACATTTCTGATTTCTACTGAGAACTGTGGTGATGCAGTATATATTTCAGTATGAATAAGAATAGGAAACATCCCATAAATTAGCACTATGCATTGAGTAATAGAATTTTAATCATAAGAGACAATACAAGCAGAATTTCTAGTAGCATTTGCTTGTATGTGAAAACACTGACTATGACCGAGTAAACAGAAGAAGTACCTTTGCAAAGGCATTCTCCTCTACAGACGTGTGACAACAGTAATGGTCCAGTAGAAAGATCAATCATGTAATTACCAAAACATGTAAACATTACATTCATAATCAGAATAAAAGGTCAAATTTGGACACTGGCCCATGTTTTAAATTCCTACAGTTTTGCCTACATTTTACCCACTGGCAAGTCAGTGTCACATTCTGGCTTGTAGTTGAACATGTACAAAAAGAATTGCAGGAGAGCGATTACTTCTCTAGAATCCCAGAGGCTAGACAAAACTCAACATATTTGAGCTGATCTGTATCCATACAGCTCACAGTCATGCTCAAAATACAATGCAGTGCTATAATTACCTTAACAAGACCAGTATATGTGAAACAGTCAGTGTCTTTCGTATCTTTTTGAATACCTTTTATGTATTTATTGACCTAAGCTGTAAAAATTGAGACAGTGACGTGTTCATTAATATTTTTTTCAGCTGCTAATTTGGTATCAGTAGGAGACTACACTGAAGCCAACTTCCTGTTAGACACCATTAAGATACTCCATGGAAAATCACCAAACTTTTGGATTGGGATAAAGAAAAATGCTGAAGGTAATGTCTTCAATATGTAATTATACATAATCCTATTACACAAAGTGATGATATTAGAAAGAAGGCAACTTTGCATACTTGAATGTACACATAAATAATTTAATTACCTATTAATGCTATAAACAATGTTCTTAAAACAAATAGTTTCTTAAAACTTATTCTCTCTAAAACCCCACATTTTGTGTACATATTATTTCCTCTTTTTAAATATTATAAGAGTGGTTATGGGCAGACAAGTCTGGAATGGATTTTGTCAACTGGCAATTTGGAAAACCTTCAAATGAAAGGCATAAAGACTGTGGAGAAGTAAGTGCAGTGTCTGGCTACTGGAACAACAACGTCTGTCTTTTAAAAAAAGGATACATCTGTAAAAAACAAAAAAGTGAGTAACATCCTAATACATTGTGAATTGTGTCTGGTAATGTATTTTCATTTAACATAAAAGGCAAAATATCATAGGTTAGTGCACAAAATAGACCCTTACAGCAGAATTCAGCTGCTTACATACTGAAGAGACCCACATGCCTTCCAGCTGATTCCCTAGAAGTCTGCTTCTCCCATAAATGCTCCAAAACAACCATGCAGGCATCATGAATACTTCTGAACCCTACTTTTAAGCAACAAACTGCTCAAAGACTACTCATTGTTAATAAAAATCCAGTTGTCAGAACAATTTTCTTTGAAATATCAAATAATTTAAACTCAAAAGCCCCTTTTTTTAATTTGAAAAAAAAACAAACAACCCAATCTTGTCCTGATTAACACAACAAATCTCCTTGTAGAAATGCTAGAATTGATGACTCCATTAATTACTGTCCTCTGAGCTGATGGACTAGAGTAATATGACAGCATACAACCTTGTTGCATGCCTCATCCCACAGTATGATAGAATTATGTTCACTGAAATGCTGGTACTGTCCTAATAGCAAAATTATCATCTGCAAAATTAAGCAGGAATTTAGCAGGAGTTTGATTACCCACCAAGATTAAATAAAAGCTGTCCAGAACATGAACATTTTGGTTAAACTTCATATTTCCCTTACCTGCTAAATCTAGTAAGTGCAATTACCATAAGAACCACATTCACGTGGTTGTCTCTAAGAAGAGGCTAAACTCAGAATCACAGAATAATCCTGGCTGGGAAGGACTTCCTAAATCACAGAGTCCAGCCATACCCATAACAACAAAAAAAAATCAATACCTGAGAGACTGAAAACCTACAAACTAACTCCCTCCATGCCTGCCACTATAACAGGTCACGAAGCACCACATCTACATGCCTCTTAAATACCTGAAGATATGGTGACTCAACCACCTCCCTGGGAAGGCCGTTCCAGTGCCTTACCTCTCTTTCTGTAAATAACTTGTTACTAATATCCAATCTAAACCTCCCCTGACTCAACTTCAGATCATTGCCCCTGGTTCTGTCATGAGTTACCAGGGAGAAGAGGCCAACACCCACCACTCTACAACTTCCTTTCAGGTAGCTGTAGAGGGCAATGAGGTCCTCTCTCAGCTTCCTCTTCTCCAAACTAAACCTGCTTAGCTCCCTCTGCCTCCCCTCTCTAAACTTTTCACAAGCTTAGTAGCTCTCCTCTGCACCCATTCCAGCATCTCAATGTCTTTCATATAATGAGGGGCCCAGAACTGAACACAGTACTTGAGATGAGGCCTCATAAGGGCATGATAACTTCCCTTCTCCTACTGACTACACTATTCCTGGTACAGGCCAGGATCCTGTTGGCCTTCTTGGCTACCTGGGCACACTTCATGTAACCTGCAAAGAATCATCAATCGTCATGATACATCTACAACATTCAAGACCTCCATTCAGGAAAGTTTTCATGTTTCAAAAAACACCTTGATATTATCAAGGATGCTGTAGGCAGTTTCTCAGAAACCAACATATTTAAAAAAGCTTTCAGAAACAAAAGAAATCTGCCTAAATTCATGTCTTGCCTGGTAACTCAACTGAGAATGTCAGATGCACTTAGAATGAAAGACACAATCATCCTACTAAAGGTTTACGTAAGCTTAGCTCCATCTCTATAGGAAAGCAATAGTCATCAGCAAGTGGATTTAGGGGGAATTGTCAGGTCATCTGGACTTAGGAAATACAGAGTGCCATATTTGTTTCTTTTAAAGCATAAGTATAAATATTTTCTTTTCCTTTCAAAAGCTCATGAAAAGACAGAGAGGTCAACAGAAAATACAGGTAAGCATGCTTCCTGTTAAGTAAAATTATAAAGAGGAAGTCAAATACAGGAATATAATTCAATAATTTGTATCATTGTTTTTGAGAGTACTTGAAAAGAAAAAGGTCCATGAATTCATTATGTATCTAGGTGTTGAAAATAGAGGCTATTTGGAAGTCAACTGTGTTTTGATCAGATTTAATTACATTTTACTTAGTTTTGTTAGTAGAAGAATCCCAAAGAAAAGCACTGGAACTGAAAATCTTCACATAGATTGCATTTCTCTGACTTGTACTTAGAGAAATCACATTTATTATTAGATTCTAAACTCTCTTCAGATGAAAAGTTTTGATCCTATGTCATCCACTTACAGATCGTAAAATGGAGAAAGTACTTTCCACTAGCACCATCTGGCTGTTTGTTCTTCTAGCCCTTTATATAGCTGGAGCTGGAATTGCAATTTATTTCTGCTTGAGGAGGAAAAGACAAAGCTTGACACATATTTCAACCAGAATGAGCGCACTAGAAGCAGCTGTGGAGACCCAAGAAAAGGATGCACATACTGACACACAGTGTGGCAAAACGCCTGTGTGATCCAACTAGAAAAAACTGCCTACGTATAGGTGAAATCTTATTAAAGCTTAGCATTTTCCTACCTAGATAACAGTCTCCTCACTTGACAAATATGATGTTAATGGATGTATGCAAATACACACACAATACATGGTTCCTCCCAAATTAACTCCAAAGTGTTACAGAGTTTCTTTCATTTTGTTTGAGGAGTACACATACATTGCTCACATAAACGAGCATCCTGCAATCACGGTCCAGGGGTGTTACAGGAGAGTTCTGACTGGTATTTACTGTGTTGAATTATTTTAATAACTCAATGTAGGAATTCTCCTTTATGCACACAGGGGACATCATTAATCATACGCTTACATTATTTTGTTCTACTCTGTGACACCAGTGTTATCTAGACTACAATGGGAAATACTGATCATTTCATAAAATCACAGAATGACAGGGATTGGAAGGTGTTGCAGACTAGCTTAAGGAGAAGGGACATGGGTCCCTAGAAATGTTTTACAACCTAGGCTTTGAAGGTAGTCATGAAAGTATAGTTATGAAACAGGCAGTTAAGTATAAAGAGGTAAACAGTTAAGTTGTAGGTTTTAGATCCTTGGCATAAGTCAGGCTGTCAACGGGGGTCAGGGCCCAACCTGGATACCTGCCAGCAGGATCGGCACCTGAGCAGAAGCAAAACCTGGACATGAGAGGAAGTTAACCCTGGCTAAAGCCGCAAGCAGGAGGGGTATGAGAAGATGATGACTGAGGCCATGGCCAGTGACATGAGGACAGCTGTGGCCAGTGATATGAGGACACCTTTACATTGTAGCCAGTAAAATAAGGACAAGTGTCAAAGGTCTGCTATAAAAGCCGCTGTACTATGCTAATAAAGTTGAACTTGCTTTATCACTCACATTGAGGTGGCCTGCATGTTCCGCCATGGGAATTTCCCCCACAGGAAGGTACTTCTAGAATCATCTAATCCAACCCCCACACCAAATGCAGGATCACACATGGCAGGTCACACAGGAACATGTCCAGGTGGGTTTTGAAAGTCTCCAAAGAAGGAGACTTTACAGCCTCTCTGAGCAGCCTGTTCCAGTGCTCTGTCACCCTCACAGTAAAGAAGTTCTTCCTGATGTTGAGGTGGAACCTCCTGTGCTCCAACTTGTACCTGTCACCCCTAATCCTACCATGTGGCACCACTGAAAAGACTCGTCTGTTCTTGATACACAGATATTTATACCCTCTTGATACCCTCAGATATTTATAAGCATTAATAAGATCCTGTTGCAGCCTTTTCTTCTCCAGATTATGTCCCAATTCTCAGCCTTTTCTCACAGGGGAGGTGTACAAGTCCCTTAATCATCCTTGTAGCCCTCTGTTGGGTCTCTCTCCAGAAGTTTCCTGTCCTTTTTCAACTGGGATGCCAGAAATGGACACAGTACCAGATACAGTTGCACCAGGGCAGAGTAGAGAGGAAGGAGAACCTCCCTCAATCTGCTGGACATACTTTTTTCTTGATGCATCCTAAGGTATCATTGCATTCAAGGACACATTGCTGCCTTATGTATAACTTAGTGTTCACCAAGTCACCAAGGACTTTATTATTTAAAAGATATCTTTAAAATACAGAAGTATCTTCGGAATAAGTGTAATAGCTTTCTGTACCAGGACATCTGCCTGAGCAGCTTGAGAGCACACATCTTGAGTATCACCTCTACTACTTACTTTTTTCTAGATACCCAGTAAACAGTAAAGGTTCCTCAATGTTGTTGATAGCTATTTAGAAGCACACCCTTCCTATAATAATACTTATTCCAGTTTTATTATCAAGTGTTACCTTAAAACTTGGGGCACTCCTACTAATATGTTTCTTCCTGAGCTTTCAGTTCTTACCCCTGGACTCCTTAGCTGGATAGACATACATGATTCTATACCTTTGTCAGAATTTGTAAAGAAGTTACAATAATTAGAGACAGAAAGAAGTCTAAAGATTATATAGCTTTTCTGTCTCTGGTATGTTTGCATAGTATTACTTAATGACAAGACCTGGTAAAAGAACTAAAACCAATGAAAAGAGCCCCTACAAGTTCTTTAAAATGGAATTAAAAATTAAGTAAACTACAAGTAATTTTTGGACACTTTGTAAAGACCAGAGAGAAAAGCCCTTAGATAAAAAGAAATTCCTTAAGTTACTATAATAGTCCTGTAAAACCAAATCCTGCTTCAAAAAAAAAGAAGTGTCGCTGCTATTTTCAGGAGGAAACAGGAAATAGCTGAGAGAACTTTGCATAGAACTTTGCAAATGAGAAAAACACCACCTGCTTCCCATGGAGATGACTAGAGATAAAATTGTTTCCTGGTACGTGCTACATAGTTACATTCGCCTTTGAGATGAATTAATCATAGGATCCTCATGCCTGGAAAGGACCTCCAGGATCACCAAGTCCAGCCCTCATCCTAACATCTCCACAGCCCCTAGAACATGGCTTCAAGTGCTCTATCTACTCGCCTTTTAAACACCTCCAGGGATGGTGACTCCAGTGCCTCTCTGCTCCAGCCTGTTCCAGTGCCAAACCACTCTATCAGTAAAGTCTTTCCTAACATCCAATCTAAGCCTCTCCTGATGCAGCTTGAGGCCATTTCCCCTTGTCCTATCACTAGGAATCTGGGAGAAGAGACCAGCATCAGCCTTACTACACCCTCCTTTTAGGTAGTTGCAGGGAGCTATAAGGTCTCCACTCAGCCTCGTCTTCTCTAAACTATGCAACCCCAGTTCCATCAGCTGCTCCTCACAGGGCGTGTTTTCCAGAACTTTCACCAGACTTGTTGCCCTTCTCTGGACCTGCTCCAGCACCTCAATATCCTTTATATACTGTGGTGCCTAAAACTGGACACAGAACTCAAGGTGCAGTCAAACGAGTACAGGGTACAGGGGCACCATCACTTTCACTTAACACTGAAAGTGCTTTTCCTATTCTATAATTATAAGCAGTATACACTGCTGGATACTACTGTATGTATGCCCAGCTTAGTGAACCTGGATACAATTAAAGAGACTAATTCTTTTTTAAGTTATTTATGAGTTAATTGTAGAAACTGGGATCTCATAACAGAGGTATTCCGATGACCAAATTTAACACAGCCTAAACGGGACTAAAGTAGGACAGTGGCAGGTATCAGCACCACATGGGATATACAAGGAGCTCAACAGCCAGAGTGCTGTGCATGCCAGCTATCTATATTACCTGCAATTGTCTTTTGGGCTCCACACTGGATGTCTAAGATGTTGGTCACACACCTTGTGCATTGCTCAGACAAAAAGGGCTGGGATGCAGTAAGTTAAACAGGACCAGCCATGGAAGAATCTTCCCTTTCTCAGTGTCTAATCCTAAATTCCAATGTTACTGCACAATACAGTAGATTGCATATCTCTCTTTTCTCTTCAGAAAGTCCTGTACACTTAAAACCATCATCTAGTCAGTGTTGGAAGCTTAAATTTGCTTCCAAGTAGAGAAGTCCTTTCCAGTCATAATGATTCTGAGACAGCTCCAGTACTGCTGGTAAATGTGTATTGATGTGGTGTGTATGTATTTGTGTAGTATTTTTCTAGTTTTTTTCATAATTAAATCCTCCCTGATAAAATTTCACACTTGGACAAAGCATAAAGATTGAATGCAGGTGTTAAAATGCTTATTACAATAAATCTGTAATCTTCACATTTATACACATAACTCTACAGCTTCTTAAGATGAAGACAAGATTTGTGGAAAGGGTTTCACACTAGTTTCAGCTTACGCTCAGTGTATGGAAAGTTTCTGTTGATTTAATTTTTCAGACTAATTCAGAATGGAACCTGAGCAGATAGCATTTCTCATTGAAATGTTCACACTGACGTAAATTCCTGTGAAAGCACAAATTGTTGGCCCTAACTACAAAGGAAGTACATCAAAAATAAACTTTCAAACCAGCCATGTGCCTTTGTGCTCTCATGGACACTTCTCATTCCAGGATTGGTAAGAAATCAGTGAAATGTGTCTGCTAATAGTCCTGATACAATCTCCGTACTTTGAAAATACCCCAAATTCTGCTTCAAGAAGCAAGCTGACTTGCCATCGGTGAAGCCTTGAGAAGGTTAAGCTGTGCCAAGTATTCAAAATGAGGGCTCTGTCATAGTCTAAAGAAGAGAAGACTTCAGGATAGCTGCCTTAAAATACCTAAAGGGTATCTACCTGAAGGCTGGAGATGGTCTTTTCACAAGGGTATCTAGCAGTAGGACAGCAGGAAATGGTTTCAGACTGAAGGAGAGCAGGTTTTGACTAGATTTTAGGAAGAAGTTCTTCAGTACAAGGGTGGAGAGACTCTGGAATAGATTGTCTGCAGAGGTTGTGGTTGCCCCCTCCCCAGAAATGTTCAAGGCCAGGTGGGATAAGGCATTGAGCAACCAAGTCTAGCTGAGAGACATCCCTGCCTGTGACAGAGAGAGTGGAGTAAACAATCTCTAAGACCCCAACCTAAGCCATTGTTTGATGATTCTATGAATCTAGCTCTGCCACCAATACACTTAGAGCAAGAAAAAGTGAGCATAGAAGGCTTGAATCCTTATTTAACAGGAACAGAACTTGGTTTAAATTATTCTGCACTTTGTTTGTGCCAAGTCCTGGGTATTTTTGCACTGTTGCAAAATGGAGAAATGTTTTTCCAACAAGATCACACAGACATCGAGAAGGTGATGGATGCAGTGGCATGCCAGTATTCCATGAGCAAAGGACTGAAGAGAGGACTTCATCAAAGACCAGTCATAGCTGACAAGGCAGCTTTTATTTCTGCATCCTAGATCCACAAAACAGCTGAAGGCCTTGGGGAAGGATTCTCCCTATCCTGAACCACTTCCTAGATGTCCTCCATGGCTGGTAAACTGAGGAATGACCACCAGAGAGTGTCTCCTTTACACAGTAGAAGAGGTCGGAGTTGGCACAAGCTGCTCAGAGAGGCTGTGGGCTCTCCAGGCTTAGAAGACATTTATAGCCCTGCTTAGTGCCAGGGGCTGGACTACGTGACTTCCTTCCCACCCTCGGCCCTGTGGGGACTTGGCCACGCTTCCCACGAGCCTCCCCTCACATCGCAACAGGCCCTCGAAAGCATGGCCCTTCACCCCTGCTTGTCTCCACATACTTTCCGTGGCACACACCTTGCTACCGGGCAGACCCCCTCTCGCACGCCCGAGGCCTTCCATAAGGCTAGGAGTGCCCTGTGCCCCACTCCATCCCGGGACTACGCAGCCCGTAGCCTCCCGCTGGGGCTGGGGCGAGGGCGAGGGCGCTGGAGCGCAGAGCCCTTGGGCTCAGGGGAGGAGAGGACGGGCAGCCGAGCCAGGGCGCCATCTAGCGGACGAACGCCGGCTCGAGCCAAGGGGCGAGTCCGGCCCGGTTCCTTTGCTACGGTTCGTTTGGCTTTAAATGGAGCGAAGAACGGCTCTGAAGCTAGAAACGGCTCCTGTGGCATGTGGTTCTCCCCAGCTGGAGCCGTCTGGGGCACACCGGCAGATAAAGGCAGGCTCTGCCCTACCGGGAGAGGCCTGGCTGGAGCAGGGACTGCCTCAGCCTAAGTTAAGAGAACTGTGGTGGAGATGAAAGGGAAGTGATTCAGATTTCATAGTCAGTTTTTTGGATGATAAATGAGGTAATGTCTCACTCTTCTCTCTCCAGTTACAATTATCCCCTTTTTCTACTGTAATGTGGCATTTGCTTTTTGTTCCTTATATTTCTAGTATGTGATTTGTAAGTAAGTGAAGCAGTAGTAGGAAAATGCTGATCATCCACTTGGGTATCTCTTTTATTTCCTTCTTTTTATTTCTTTTCCTTCCTACAATTCTTTTGGAACCATCAGTTTAATGTTTGAGGTAGGTATTTGTCATCACAAACACCATTAGGGTCAGTTAGTACAACATTAACACCCCGGGGCGTGTGGGTGATTCATTGTTGGTTCTGGTAATCAGTTCATTACACGGCAAATCAAAAAGCATGTGCCTCAGCAACTCTCTCACTCATAAATGGATAATAATATGTGTTTATCTCGCAGAAGCAGTCTCAAGATCAGTTAATTGCTTTTGAAATTTAAAACTGAAGTAACTAGAAAAGCGTAAAGAACATTAGCTTATTATCATTAATGACCCAGAACTGTCGGGAATATTCCTGGCTCTGGTTCAGAAAATTGTTTACACACCAGACTTGCCTCTCTTGAGGATATAAATGTATTTCCAACTTCATTGTCTTACTGTCAGGATGAAGACATCACTCCATTACTAGTATTTCTGTAAATGGCCATTTTCTGTCTTTCAGTAAATGTCCATTTTGGTCTTTTGTGTTCGTACAGACTGTAATGAGGTATGTTTACTTATTTAGAAGTGAAATGGAATTGCACTTAGAAGCAATATAACTTTGACACATTAGAGACCATCAGTGTAATTGCTAGCCGTGCTTCTTCTGGTTTTATTGTCTTTTTAATTGCTAAGATGCTATTGACTTGAGCAGATTGAAACTTCAAATGAAGAAATTAGTACTCATGCATGATTTCAATGACCTGCACATAGACCTGTATATATTATATAGGCTATCATGCAAACAGCACCACTACTGGGTTTTGGAGTGAAGACTCACAACAGTGGGTTAATTCATCCCAAGAATACAAGGCCTTTCTCCTGATGTGTTGTGTAATGATCATTGTAATATGGATCATACTCTTTTAACTTCACATACTTCAAGAGGAAAAAAAAGCAAAGAAAAATACCCTGGAAGTTGTTCCAAAAGTATTCAGAATTGCTGTTTGCTCTTGTACATAACCTGTTTCTGAAAAGAGATTCAGCTCCAAAGGAACACCAAGTCACAAATAATACATCAGTCTCTACAACCATCTCTAGTTTTCCTGAGCCCTGTAAGACAGCTAATTTAATTTTCTTCAAGTCAAATCTGTAACAGCAGTAAGAAGGTATTTAAATATAATTATTAGATGCCTGAAATACTTCTAAAAGTATGTTACTGCATGTGGACCCTGTTGTTTTTGGAAGCAGTGATGTTTGAGCCATGGACTGTTGTCTTCATCACTGCTTTCACAAAAGCAGGTGTAGTGTCCTTTTTGAGATGTGGAGAGATTGAATTCCCTATGGTGAGTGTCTTGGAGGGCTATAAAATTTATCACTCTGCCTTGCATGTGTTCACCAGTGTGATTCTAGCAAAGTGTTTCTTCTGCTGTGTTAAATACTCCCCTAACTTTCCTCTGTCTGCCACTCAGGAATTATGACACTTCATAGCACTGTTAATTTCTGCCTTGGCAAAGAAAATGTAGTCTTTCATAAGTCACTGCCAAGTGTGTTCTACTGAAGAAAATATGCATTTAAGTTCCATGCCTGCTTACTTACAAGGTTTTCAGCTTTTGAAGCACAAACTTGAAATATGTTCTGTTTTCAGTTGTATGGAATTGTTCAAGGAGATGGACTTCATTGACTAACCAGAATACGCCCTCTGTAACACTAGAATTCATAAATACACTTCATCAGGAGTGGCTTCTACCTCTAGTTATGAAGAACAACTCCATGCCTGGGCATTAATAATCAGACCATGCGTAGAAATCCATTTTTTGAATGTTCTGAAACATGTTGACTCTTTGTCTTTATTATACTTAAAGGTATTGCATTTTCTGTGATTCAGGTGCTTAGCAAGCAGGTAGGTCTATGCCAAATTGCTTGCATTCAAATAAATATTTATATAGTGCAAGTGATTCATAGATTGCAGGTCCAGAGGCCATCATGGTAATTACCTGCTTTAATCAGAGACCAGAATTGTAAGGATTATCTAAATCAATTCTTATCAAGCTATTCTGCCACCATATCTCATGGATGACTTTATAGTACTTATCTACTACTAGTGTAGTAGTGGAATACTACTGCTATCAACAACTGAGCCAAACATTAAACTGTCTCCCAGCTTTGTTTTTGTAGCTCCATCTTTCAGAAATAAGTTTATTTCCTGTAAGATTTTTTTTTTTTTATGGGTCTTTTGTTTCTTCTCACTTACCTTAAAAACGTCTTGTAATATTTGCTTTAGAGTCTAACTAATGAACTTTCAGCATTGTCCTTACCTCTGCACCATGCTGAAAATACAGAACGGCTAATTTGTCCTTCAAATATAAGAATACTTAAAATGGCAATTGCTTAACCTAGGTCTTCATGGCAACGAATAATGCTTTTCAGCATTGCAGTCTTCTAACAATCATCTATTCTATCACCTTATCACTGATTCAGAAGTGCATGGCTACTGATTAGGTGATGTGCTGATACTGATTCTTTTAATATTTTTCGGCTGCTCTGTCATCTCTGTCATTTCTTGAGCTTCACAAGAGCTAGCTAGCTGTTCTACTAAACTAACGATCCTTTCTGAAGGAAATCAGCCTCAGCTTCCTCTTAACCAATAAACTTACAGCCTCCTGTGAACAATGTGCTGGCTATCTATAGCTGTGTGACCACAGATGCTGTCCTTCAACTGTTGTGGAAATGAGAGCTATGTTAAAGCTGTCTGTGTTATCAGAAGCATCAATGGCCGTGTCAGCACTTCTGTGCTTTTGTAGTAACTGCAGTTACAGGGCGGTGTGCAGCTGAACAAGAAATTTCCTACCCTTGCTGAATAATATGCAGTGGAAAGTATGATATTGCATCCAAAGGTTGTTACAGAACTAACACAGCCACAGCATTTTTATTCTCATTTCTCCCAAAATGTCTGTGGCTTTTACCCTGTCAAGCAAATATTAGGAAAAACATGTCTTAGTTACTAACCAAACCATACGGTTGTTTTGCTGTGTACATAATGAACTGTCAGGCTTTCCAGGCACTCTGGGTCCACTTCGCAGTGATCAGTATATTAGAAATGTTCCTGGAGTCCAACGAGTATTTCACTATCCTAGGAAAGCCTTGGTTTGGGAAAAATGAGAGTCTAAAAATTCCTATCTGCTGAAACTTTAGTTATATCATCACAACTTTACATCCAAAATTCTCACATAAGGACTTGTACCAATATAGGAATGGGCAACAGGTGACTAAAAATCACTCCAAGCCAAACTGAATGCCAAGGAATAGATGTTGAAAGAGTTTACAGCCATAGAGCGGCCTCTACGTGCAAATGCATGTGCAACCATGCACATGTACTGTAAATTTTACTCAGCTCAGAAGCCTTTATGTTAGTGAAGCTTTACCTCTGCAACCAACAATTTATACCTCCTGCATGCCAGAAGAATTAAGTACCTGGATTTATGCAGTCTATAAATCTCCTTTGTTCAGCTGAAGTTTATACAATCTCGTGCAAATGCTTGGAAGATATAAGCCTGTCAAGATTATTGACATCTCAGAAATGATAGGTAAATGAAACCACTGAAACAACTACTCTGAAAAGGCTTCTCCATGCTTCAACAGGCATATGCTTGTAGGAGAAAAACGAAAGGAAAACCGACTAGATGAAATAATCCCATTGAATAACTTAGTGGGCATTCCTGAGTCACATGGAAATGATTGGGTTTTGTAAACAACTAAGAGGGTTTAAACAAATTCTCCTTAGGGTGCTATCCCTTTGTTGACTTTAACATGTTTGCTGATCAGGTTTGACTAAATACTAACAATACTGACCTTATCACAGACAAAACATTCAAGACCAAAGCAGAAATTTTGAGACAAATTATGTGTTCAAGGGAGACACTATCTTCATCTCATTTAATTCATTAGTACCTCACATGTTGCAATTTTCTTTAGATTCTAGATGTTTGTTATTCTATTTGAGTATTTTGACACTCTCATTAAATCAAAGACTGTTTTGTCATAATAGGAATATTTAAAAATTAATATGATTACTAACTGTGGTGGTTTGGCCCTGGCTAGAGGCCAGGTGCCCACGAAAGCTGCTCTTAGATGGACAGGGGAGAGAACAATATATGACAGGCTAGTGAGTAAGGACAGCAGTTTAATAAAGCAGAAAAGCAAAATCAATGTGCAAGAGAAAAGGCAAATAATTAAAGATTATTCTCTATTTCCCATCAGCAGATGATGTAAACTGCTGTCCTAGGAAGCAGTCATTTCAAATTCCAAGTAGTAGAGAAGAATTATTTCCAGTGTTGCTTGCATTCTAAGAATGTAACACCTGCTGCTTGGAGTCCAGGACTCAATACCATGCAAATGAGACAGTCCCTTTGAATGATTTCCTGGTGTGCTGTTAACTGCTTGGCTGTGAAAACTCAAGTCATGAAGTTTAATAGGCAGTTGAGCCCAGCCATAGAATTGCTGAAAGAAATGATGTTTTCACATGAATGTAGAAGTAACTCTCAAAGCAGTATTTTAGGATTCTCTTTGGTATCAATATATTTTTTGCAGGCATATATTTTCTTACATGGTTAAGGGGTTTGTTTTTTCTGGGCAAGAGGTTGGGGAAGATTTGTTTTTTGGGGTTGTTTTGTATCTGTAAATACAAAAGAAAGAGCATCTTTGGGGCAAACAAAAAATCCCCTTGACAATATCCTCTCTTCGGTTGCTATATTTTTCCTGCCTGAAAACTAAAGAAGTCTAGGGATGCGGACTGCTTCCAGTTATATTAATTACAGGTTTTAAACTTGTTTGTACACTAAATCATATCAAATGTTAACTAGGTTCCTCCTACTGCATAGACACCCTCATATTCTTTGAAATGTAGCTTGAATTTTAGTGTAGAATGAAAAATGCAAAGTTGCTTTATGGCACAATAAATTATTTTCTACCCTTTTTTCCCTAGGTTTTTTTTACAAATATAGCAAAAACAGTTTAAATACCATGTTCAATGGTGAAATAAAAAATCTACATGCCAACAAGCCTGTAACAGCAGCAGTATATAAATATGATAAATGAGGTGTATTAATGAATTCTAGTCCAATAATGCGTGAGTGCCTCGCTGATACCCTTTCCTTGAGAAAATTTCTCAGGGAATTGAAATGTGTTGTGATGGATTTTGCACAGCAAATATCAGTTACAACCAGCCAGTTATTTTCTCTATTTAAATTGCTTTTGGAATGGTAAAAATTGCACCTAAACAAACAGTTGTCAGTGTAATTCATCATGGTCTTACAAATTCGGAATTACGGGAACTACTGCTATCTTTTGGGTATGTCCCAAAACAAACAAACACTGTTAAAAAGCTATAATAACAAATAACTATTACTGGGGGTTTTGACAGGTGAATAGCTTATGGACACAACTCTTTTCAAATTGCACATTGTAAGGCACTCGTTATTCAGCTGTCTGTTTTTTAGAAGACTTTTTTGGTTTAAATATTAATCCAGTGCTTTATACGAAACTATCAGAGTTATTCTCAACCTGAAATAATCATTATGCAAAGGTATTGCACTTGGTACATTCAGTAATGTTGCTGGTTTGTCGTTGGTTTATGTTTATGGTAGAAAAATAGTGGGCAATTGCAAGTGCAATATTTTTCAGTGGAAAAAGTAATGCCAGTTCTCTCAATTGTGGTGAATCAGAGAAAGGGACCATTAAACAGAGCTCTAATAATGAACATCTATAGTTGCTAGTTACTTTCCCTATTGAAAAAGTCCTGAATTGAAGTCTGAGTGGGATCTTCAGCAGAGTGTTGTAGGGACTATAGGGACTAAGAGGCCGTATGTGAAGAAGGGAAATTTGCACAATCTGCTCGTTTTCTTTGACATTTTTTTGTAGTCTAGATTTTCATGGCAGTGCTGCAAATCGCATCGCTGACAAACGGTCTGCAAAACTGCTACAAGTTTGGGATCATGAATATTCATGACTCAATTACCAAACTTTAAGCTTGGTAGGTTTTAGTGATGCTGTTACAGCTATATTTTGTGTTTATACAATGTATGCAATTAAATTCTAAATGAACTCTTTGTCTTGATAATTTTTTATTATAATGTTCTCACCCGTAATGTTTCATGTATGTTCCTCTGTGAAACATGATTTAAGAGCTTCATTCTTAGCAAATTAAGTGGATTCTTTATTAAACAAACTACTTATGAAAGTGTTTTATATATCAGTTTCAGATTATTAGTCTTGGGTGATACCCTGGATAAGCTCCATATTTGAGTTATATAGAAAATTATTTCAAAAACTCTTGCTTCAAAAGAACCTTTAAAGAAAACATCACAGGACAAATGTCCAGGTCTATGACTGGTATCTCCAGTCTGCTGCCTGTGGATAAGACTGAATTCCTGTTTGAGCTGCTGAGATTGCATGTTATTACATACCGGGCTAGGTTACGGTCAAAAATAGCTAGAAATAAAAATGTGAATGGCCATTTTCTTGATAAAAAGAACCTTAAAAATCACATCAGCAATTACATTAGTTCATCCCAGTCAACAGACTATTTTATGTTGCAGATAGTTTACAATACGTTGTTCATCATCAGCCAATGTCTTTATACAGACAAAGACTGCATTTTACGCAGGTTAATAGAAAAAGGGGTTGGCTATGTTGAGATTATATATATAAATTTACCACCCTCAAGCAGTTAGGTAATATCTAGTACTGCTAGTATTTTCTCAATCATGTAGTACTTTGCCTGCTGTCACACTTCTGCAATTCCATTGGCAAGGCCCCCTTCCTCTTGTCTGCATCACTGCTTCAGAAGCCCACATCCCTCACTGTGGCTGTGGGTGTCTTGGTGCTTGTCAGTTCTGCTGGGAATTCAAAAACTGTGTTGGTGTTTTTTGGGTATTATTAAGATTCTGTGACAAGGACCACATAGTTGCCTAGGGCTTTCATTAACTAGACACATGAGTAGTTTAGTGTGTTTGGTTATTCAGACACTGGAATGGACTGTCCAAGGAAGTGGTAGAGTCCCCATGTAGTGCCATGGTCTAGCTGATGTGGTGATGTTAGGTCATAGGCTGAACTTGATGATCTCAGGGGTATTTTCCAGCCTTAATATTTCTGCCATTCTGTGTACTCATAGAACATACTTGCAAGGGTATACTACCTCACCAATGTACTTGAGCTACCCTCTAGTGCAAGTTACATCTTTCCAGATAATAGGTTTAATATTGTTGGCAGTGTGCTGTTCAAGAATAGCAGTTTCTCCTAGATGGATTAGAAATAAGATGGATGGATTGAAAAGAAGAAAGAAATACTGGAGGAAAATTTTACTGAGAGGTGAGTATGAAATCTCTGATTGTTCACGTTGGATTTTCTTCTGTTCTTAGTGCCTCCTGATTTATAACTTTCATTGCAAGATGGCATTTAACAAGACCTTAACATTATTGCCATGGATGTTGCAGCACATTTTAACTGAGTCAAGTCAAAATACACTTTTCAGTCATTCTACTTTACAAAATAGATTTGAGATGGGGCACTGGAGGGGGCTGCCTAGGGGGTTTGTGGAATCTGTTTCTCTGCAGATGTTTGAAACCTGCCTGGACTTGGTCTGGATGATTCTGCTGTGGCAGGAGGATTGGACTAGATGATCTTTCAAGGTTGCTTCTAAGCTGTAATGTTCTGTTCTGTGACTTGGTCTAGGTGTCCTGCTGTGGCAGGGGGATTGGACTAGATGATCTTTTGAGGTCTCTTCCAATACCTAATGATTATATGATTTCTTTAATGTGTCACCTTTCATAATAATTTATTTATTTTGATAGTTCTAAGTTGTACTGAAAAATTCACAATCCTCTATTGCCAAATAATTTCACTGAAAGTTCAAAGAATAAACAAAACAAATCTGCTATAAGCACTAAAATAGCTGTCTCTAAAACTACTAATTCACCAGCCTAGTATGAAAGGACAGCCCTTGGAAACTGTTGCATACAGCAGAGGGCAGCAGTGGTAAGTAACCATATTGAATAAATGACTAGAATGCATCTGCTTTAATAATCTTTAATAAAATGTAGCTCAAACAATAAAAATAGCAGTTAAATAAGCCCAAAGTTAAATCTTTTTTGTCAGTTTTCTTTATAATATTCATGTCAGCATTTATTTTCATTAATAAGAGAAAATCATTCTCATACATAATTTCCAAATTCAGAGCTAGATTACTGTGGTTTTCACTTCATAGGAAGATCTCCTACCCTATTAACTTTGTCATTTGCTTTGAACAAACAAAATAAAATCTGGTTCTGAATTCGCAAATGGGCTTTTTTTTTCCTAAGATGGTAAACTGCTAGTTCCACAGATGCATTTTATTAAGGATTGCATCATCACATTCTGGTGGTCAATATCTTATGTTGCCTCTTAATCAGTGAATTCTTTTCCATGATTATAAAAATTACTGGAAAGCCTTTATAAAATACACAAATAGCAGATGTAGTAAAGATTGTCAAATGGTGTTTTCTTTTCTCTGAATTCATTTTCAGCAGGATGATTTATGTATGAGAATGATAATGTTTCTCATATAGCTTCATTAATGTCTTTAGCTGAATCTTGCATCTGCTTTTTTCCTGCATGTAGATACTAGTAAAAGGATCATTCTAGCCCTTGTTTATGCACAGAACCTGCAGTAATTAAATATCTTTTTGGATCCTTCTCTTCTGCCAAATATATTTGTAAGTTTCAAAGTTGTTAAAGACTTAGTGGGGTGGAAGGAGTAGAGAAAATCATACAGAGGTAGGGAGTGATTAGGCAATATGTAGTTGATTATACAGATGTTTACTACAAAGACAGTCTCTCAAAGAAGTTACAAATATTATCAGAATACAGAGCACAATTTTTTGTATCCAAATTTTTATTCTAGAGTAGGCCAAACAAACTGTCTATAAACATGCCTTTCTCTGCAATAACCATATCATGTCCCTCAGCACTAAATCTGTACGTGTTTCAAATACCTCTGTTACTTTCCTTGTTAGTTTGTTCCAATATCTGATAACACTTTTGGAGAAGAAATTCTTTCTAACGTCCTATCTAAGCCTCCGCTGGCACAATTTGCAGCCTTTTCCTCACATTCTATCACTTCTCTTGGTTGAACAGACAGTTTCCCACCTCTACAACCTTCATCAAGGTAGTTGTAGAGAGCAGTAAGGTCTCCCCTCAGCCTGCATTTCTCCAGGCTGAGCAGCCTGTGGCAGGTATATCTAGGGCAGTTTATTGCAGAGAGCAAACTGGAGTTTATACATACCCAATAAGCACAGCGTACAGTCAATATCCCTCTGTTGTTTATTGTCTTTAATTGACAAGACAGGCTTCTAAAAGGGTTCCATGTCACTCAGAAGGAGCCATAGTAACAATGCACTGAGAGTCCTTACTCAGAAGATGGGAAGGAAATCCAGAATGCTTGATGTATCTATCCATGCTTAAGATTTTATCTGAAGGTGCACACAGACTTGCACTTCCCTTTACTTCTCTTTGCCACTGTTACATGAAGAATTGTAGTTTTTATTCCTCTTAAATAAATTTGCCTCAGATTCCTCCAGTTCTTTTCAGGATTGCTGAAAAAAAAACCCAAAAAACCCCAAAAAAACCAAAAAAAAAAAAAAGAGTTTTGGAAAGATAATTCTGGTTAAAAATCCCACAAACCTCCTTGTAGCGAGTTAATGAAAAAAAAAAAAACCTCAGTGCACTCATCTTCTGCATACTAATTCACTTGGGCTTTCTTTTTCAAGCTTATGTGTGCCAGACATTGACTTGTTCTACTTGTTGTGGGTATTTAACACGGTTTGAATTGACAACAATTCAAAATTTATGGTCAGTGTAAAGTAAATTAAAGGGTTGATTTGTAGCAGCACTTAATGATTAACCACTTCAAGAACTAGCAAGTGACTTATCAAAGTAAAATAGTAACTTGATAGCAGATTTGTGAATTTCAGGGCTCTCACTACTTACTACAAGGTACTTTAACTAAAAATATGGGCTGTATACAAAACGAAACCACACAGACACACGTCTGGACAAACCAAAATACTTGGATTCAAGCCCACTCTCAAAGGTGTAAAGCAAAATACCTGAATAGGTAGAAAGACGAGAGAAATGGGCTAGCCTGTAGTCAGAATTTCTCCCTTTGAGTTTAGGGTGAATATAATGCGTCAGCATTACTGAGCAGGCAGTGGTTGCATCTCAAGGAGATAGTTCTCACCCAGGCCTTATTTTGATTCTGAGAGGCTGTCCAGCTCAGAGAAGATGCTGGTCACAGCTTGCTGTAATTGAGCACAGCTCAAAGGGATCTCATTTTGGATTGCTATTTATAGGGTCTGAGATAATTGGCTTTTGTGCAGCACTTTTCCACTTCAGCCTAACTTGAGTGATCTAAGGTTTTCGCTTGTATGTGTCAGATCTCATTGAATCTTAAGGTTCTCACATTCTCCCTTTGGGACACAAATGTGCCAGACCTGGTACAAGTGTCCCAGACCATAGGGATAACTTATGTTTAATCATTTGCAGCTGATTATTATATAGCCGGACCCATTGGAGTGATACCTATCCCACAACCAGCTTCTTTCATAGATTCATAGGTTCAGGTTGGAAGAGACCTTAAAGATCATCTAGTTCTAACCCCCTTACCATGAGTAGAGACACCCCCCACTAGACTAGGTTGAATGTTCTCTAGTGTTTGACATATAATAATCATATATTAATGCAGAACACTGTACGGTAGCTTCATTCTTTTTCTGGAGAGGGCACAAAGTATTCAGGCAAGGAGCTGAAGTTTTAGAGATGATTGCTTTCCAACTTAGAGTTCTCTAATGATATCAACCAATGCCGTCTACGTAACTAGTAAGTATGGGCAATGAGCATTGTATATAAAGGAGATAAAACAAGTAGAAACCATAAAATAAGTTTGACAATGAGATGGAGTCCTCGTTATGCTAGCCCTGCTAACTTTAAATCTTGAGCTGCATTACATTAATAGCTTTTTAGATCTTAAGAAACAGCAGCCTAGTGGGAATTAGGAGTAAAATTGTATTTGTAATTTACTATTTACTTGGTGCCGTGGGCTAGAATTAGGAGCAAACTTCGATTTCAGACTTGGCTGCTTATGTATATAGTTTTACTATCTTCCAGCTGAATTTGCCAGAAAAATTACAAATATTTGCTTACCTAGGAAGAGTCTGAGTACAATAAAAGATCTTTTTCAATCTGAGAAAATGCTTTTACTGCCAAGTGTTTTGATGCAGTATCATTGCATGTCAAATTAAAGCTTTTCTTAAAAGCAGTGCAGAATATAGATTATATTTTCAGTTTGTTCAATATTTCGAACACTTAGTATTTCATTGTTTTCAATTGTATTCAGTGCATCTACACAAGTCAAAAGGACTAGTACTGAATTCTGTCAGTTTCTACTTTTCTAAAAGTAAATGTTAATAGCTAAAATGAAGCCATTCTTTCCATTCAAAAGCTGGTAAAGAGGAACTAATTAATAAGCTCTTAGGAAAGTAATCTTTGTTTTTAAGTAACTGATATTCTGGAAAGAACACATGCAGCTGATCGGATATGTTTAGGCATTACTATATATAAAATAGATATACTATATATATATGGTGTGTATATATNTAGAAGGTTGTCTGAAAAGGGACTGATGCTTAACTTGGAAAGATGATTATGGTTACATTCACACATACTCATGGGATAAATTCATTGCATAAGAGAAAACCCGTTTTGTTGACCAGAATAAGCATGTTGAATTA
>VZRI01009708.1:227717-252041 GCA_013397515.1 Upupa epops
TATATACTGTATATAAATAATATAGTATCTAAATAAATAATATATATTAAAATGTATATAATATAAATTTATATAATAGGTTTTATATATAAATAATTACTATGTGTAATTAACTGGTGCAATAACAACTGGGAATTTGCATGTTAAACTGAAAGAGATGGAACAATTGACGGTGTACAAAAATCTAGAAGGTTGTCTGAAAAGGGACTGATGCTTAACTTGGAAAGATGATTATGGTTACATTCACACATACTCATGGGATAAATTCATTGCATAAGAGAAAACCCGTTTTGTTGACCAGAATAAGCATATTGAATTAGACCAAAGGTGATTTATTGTTCTTTCATATTCTTAGGATTCATTTATATGTATGTTAGTGTACGGAGAACACGCAGGCACAATAAACTGCTTATATAGTCAAGTGGTATTGTTGCCCTTTATGAGACAATCTCCTATACATCTCATAAACTGCTTTGAATATTTATTTACTTGAGAGGAAACCAGCGAAGTACCAATATCTCACCTCAGTATGGTGAGTATTCTGATGCTTCTTAGCATAATATACACTGAACTCACAAACTTTTCCTCCACAGCTGAATACAAACCGCACAACCAATGGCAAACAGATGCTAAATTCACTGAAGTGTTATTAAAATACAGTAACTCTGTTCCAGGAACTAGTGATACAAACAATTCTGTGGCCAATACTGAACAGAATGAACAGTGTGTCCTCTTGAAGATAAAATAAAAAGTGTTCCTAAATTGAAGAGAACAATGTTACAAGAATATATAGTGTGTTAACTCAAACTGTATTTCCAAAGCTTAACTGTAGTTAATTTGTACTTTTTGATATGTATACTCATAGGCTAGAAAAAGCAAGAATTATATAATCTAAGAGTTACATGAGTGCATTCATTTTCAGTACTAGTATTTAGGTTGTCAGTGATTTTATATCAATAAACAACTTTTAAACTTAATGACTTTTTTTCCATAAGATATGAGCATGTCTTTTGCTAACAAAATCCCCTCACTGCTCTTGTTAGGAAGCACTCATACAGTGCATGTAATACTGGGTAATGTGGAGGAGATACTGGTTGGTCAGTAGCTTTACTAAAGGTAGAAAGCAAGTTCACTGTAATTTGATGAAGTTTTTACTTGATAAAATTTGTTTTCCATCAATAATGTTTACCTTAATGTCCCTCTATTCTAGGATTCCCTTTTTCATTTTCAACTTCATTATTTCAAAAATAGTTACCGACTCTCTCAAATATTCTCTAAGCTGCAGTTAGTGTTGATGCTACCTGCAGACTTTCTGAATTTAAGACAAACAGTTCTTTCCTTTCAGCCTGGCCCAGAACCTTTAGAATTGTCAGGGTTTATTAGATAGGCTAGAAGGCCCTGAGAAACTCTTATCTTCTCTTGGGCAACAATTGCCAAGATGCTTGCTTGATTGCAATGACCCTTTTCTACCCTTAAGAAATTTTTGTAGAATAACTGAAAACTGAGTCATAGTAAGCTCTTCTTATCTTAATTAATATTGAAAGTATTGAAATATTTTAGGAACCAAGACAAATTACACAAAAGGGCTTTCAGAAGTTTTCAAGCATAATATGGCAATCAAACAGGGAAGGGGCATTCCAGTATGTTCGGGTTAGCAACCAATAGCTGAAGAAGCACTATAAGATACCTAAAATCTGTTTCCTACAAGGTGAATGGCTTAACTGTCTAAAGTTTTTTTTCAATGTTAAAAATTTTTTTCTATTAAAATATCAGTGTTCCGTGTTGTAATGTTACCATAGTATTTCATTTGGGATACTTACATTTATACCTTTGCATATGTGACTGGATGATAGACACTTGGACTGGATTAGGCATAAATCAGCCTATGTTTTCTGTCTTTGGAAGCTGAAATGAGCAGAAATAAACAATAATAATAATAACACTCCATCGTAACACAACAATAAGCTGTGAAAAGCTACAGGATGCTGTTGAATACTCTTAATGGTAAGCAATATATCCCCATGCTTAATTTTGTGTTTTGAAGCAGGCAGATACTCATCAATGGATAGGTTTGTGAGGTAAAAGTCTGTAGGAAGACAAAAGCAATTGATGAAGTTTTAAATCACACTTTTTGTGTCATTGAACAATTTGTTTTTGTTAACCTATATAAGTTTTCATGGCAGGAATATTTTAGGACAATAAATGTCACAGATTAATTCTTTAATATGTGAGAAGGTATTTTTGAAGGTATATTTCTCAAAGCATAAGAGGCTTTGTCTGCCTATAGTGGAAGTAATTCATGAGTACTTCCTGTTCTATTTTAATGTAACTAGACGTTTCAGTCATAGGAAACTCTGCTGACAAACAGATGAATTTTGCAATCAAGTTCCAGAGACCCATATTTATGTAGAAGTCTGTACATTAATATAAGTGGCTGAGATAATTTCAATAGCAGACATTTTTAAGAATGAATTTGCCATCAGTGCATGCAATAATAACCCTAATAAACTGTCCAAATGGTGATATTTGATGACTGTTACGTAAAGCTGAATAGACTAATAAATTTAAAGTACCAACACTTTTTATTACAGTACTCTGATGTTAATTCAAATGCATTGGAAAAGATGCTTTATGTAATGAAATTCAAATTATAGGTAAAAATACAGTCCTTTAATATGTCAATCAGCTGCCTATGGCTGTAATTATAGCAATGTGCACACATGACATTCATAGAATGGAGGAAATCTAGGGATACTCTTCAATTTGCTTTGTTTAGTAAAAAGGCAAAAAATGTACTTGCTTAATCCATCATACCAAGTTACACGATATTTAAGGAATAAGTTATATAGCTGCATTTCTCAGTAAGCTCTGACATTCAGCAGGGGTCTTGCTAAAATTATGCCTGTGTTCTCTCCATTTTGCTGTACAAATAAACATTTATCAGGTTGGTGCAACTTAAAGCAATGTCCTTGTGTTCTCAAAAGTAAGCTCTCTAAAGGCTCTTCCTCTTTGTATATAAGTTATTCACCACCTTGAAAAACAGTAAATTGCAGAGCGCAGTTATTCCTGGCGTCTGTGAAGGGGCAACTTTTTTTTGTTCTTGCAGCAGGTGTGTAGGTGGGTGGAACAAGAAGATAAGCTGAGTTATGTCTTACCGGTTCATTGAAAATTAAAACTAAATAATTAATCCTGTAACTAAGTCTTGTTGCATGTGCTTATCAAATTCTGCATCTAGTTTTGCCATTTGGAAATTGCTTTCACTCCTGTTCACTAAGAATGGAAACGAGGGTATTACTATACGCAAGCTTTAAGTTTCAAGAAATCACATTTGTGTGTGCAGAAAACTTGGTGTTTGTTTGTCTGAGATCATCACTTTAATCATTAAATGAATGGCTGTCAGCAGTCACTTACTCTATTCTAAGTGTCCTGCCAGAGTAAGCATTCAAGCTGTTTATCTCTGGAAATTCTTTAGCTTGGATCCTTGCTTGATCATGTCGATGTCCTCTACTACATGCATAGAATTAAAAGCATCCCCCAGTTTACCAGTTCCACTGATGCTCTTTTCTCCACACATATTACCCGTGTTGTACTAAGCATAGTCACTGGCTTATGATCATTGTGTATGAACTGTTTTTTCCTCTTTATTAAGAATCACCCAAAGATATATAATCGAATTTGAGCTAAAATGGAAGTGGCTTGTAGCATATGAAAACACAATAATACTGATAGGTGCTTTGGGAGGTTTTAAGCCATCAAACTGTATCAGTTTATTTTCTGTCTGTGTGTCTCAGCAGACTTCTAATAAGCACCTAACTATGCAGCTCTGTTATTTCTCTCCTGTTGTACCAGTTGACACAAAATCAGGATGGGCAGGTAGTAGGGGAATAATGCTGAAGGCTTTGGGAAAAGGACTTAGCAACTGTTCCTAGCAATTGTTTCCAAAGTACTGATACAAGTGCTGTGTGGACAGAAAAATGCTGTGTCAGTGGCTGGAAAGCACAGGTAGTGCTCTGGTGTCAGGGGTAAAAGCAGAGGTTGTGGTTTGAGTCACTATCAGTGATTTTGCTATGACTGAGAAACTAATTTGCAAGTCAGAGAAGACTGGCACCATTTAGCCTTAAAAAGGGAAGTGAATTGTCCTTTGAACTCAGCTGTAGTATCAGGTAGCAATTATTATCAGTTGATTTTTAATATACTGAATGTTTTCCTTTGTTAACATCACTCTGTAAGATGTTAATGTAAAATATAGCCAGTATTAACACATATGTCTTCTGTCAGCAGATTTCAATAGCTCTAAGTCACCAAATGTTTTTTAAATATGAGTTTATCATGATAAATTGAAACAATTAATCCTCTCTGCACTTTAACTGGGTGGAATAAATTCTTAGTTTCATTCTTTATTTACATATAAAACACCAAATTATACCCAGATAAACTGATTCTATGTTTGTTTGGAAATTGAGCAATCGGTGGAATTAAATGCTGGAAGCTATTTCCTCATTATCTAGAGAATTATTTTTATTAGTGGAACAAATCTGGAAGGATTTGGTTAGCTTTCTTTCAAAAAACAAATTACATAAAAGGTAGAGAAGATGTGCACTGTTCTGTGTTTCTGCTTTTCAGTCATTCATATAAAAATGTGGTTTTGAGATTAAATGTGTGTAGTTCTTGCATGCATTAAAGTTGAATATTTGGCAATGCTAGTTTTGATAAATATCTTTGTAGTTTATCACGTTAAGAGAAAGCATCATCTTGTACAATCTGTGGAGGTTTCTTATACATCAGTGTCTAATTGTGGGACTGACTTTTAAAGCGCTTAACCTTGATCACAACAGATTTAGTACATCCATGTATACCTGCACTTTGAATTTTTGAGAACATTTGTTTACATTTAGTACCTCTCTCAAGTTCCATTTTAGTTTTGTCAGTTCCATTTTAGTTTTGTTTTAGTCTGTATCAATTGCCAGTGTGCAGCCTTACAAAAACAAGGTTGTTCCCTTGCATTACAGGCATTTTAGAACCCAAGATTATTTTTTTTCAATCTAGCTTGTAAGAGAATGATGACATTTCTATCACTACAGGCTTACTGCTTCACAGGATTTGCTGAGCCAGCTGAGATGCTAATTCTTCATTACTGCACTGAAGATTTGGAAGGTGGGAGAATGATTTGACTGGAGTACCTATTGCTGCAGAAGTCTTTCAGTTGTGACAGTTTTCACTAACTTCCAGTGCAATAATAATATAACAGCACAGTCATATGAATGTCTATTTCATAACAGCGTTCCTCTGGAAAATCTGAGTGGGTTGAAGAGATTTCTTTTTCACTGCAGTCTGAGCTATCCCAGCTTTTTTAATTAGTGCAAATGTGGCACAGAATAAGTAAGGACGAAAAAGCCTGTTCTCTATGGACTGTGTTTCCCAAATCAAAATACCATTTTTTTATGGAAGTGCTTGAAAAGATCTCTATTCCGTTCCATGTGTTTATAAAAAGAAGTAATGTTTTGATGGGAAAAAAGAATCAAATTAATGTTTGTTGTAAAATTGATCAGATAATGTAGTAGAGGACATTTAGAGTTCCTTACCCATTATAATGCAATATGTTCTTAGCAGTGTATAAAATCTAAAATAGATGGTTTACATAAAATGATAACTAGAAAAATATGTGAAGTACATTCAATAACATGATGCCTAGAACTTGCCAAGAAGAACATGTACTAATTCCTTTCCACCTCCATTGTTACTCTAAGAGCAGCTCTCTCCATAGCAACTGAAAACTTTTCAAAGCACCAATAAACTAATCCTCTCCAGCTTCCAGAGCACCGTCAAGGAATTTTAAAAACATTGGACTTCCAGCAGCTAAATACTTCTGAGGATTCAGAAGGCCACAAAGCTAGATACACAAGCATTCTTTCTTCCTTGGGAAGGTAAGAAAATAATGCTATAAACTCCTAACTACTTATAATAGAGTATAGCAAAGCACCAAAAGATTTTAACACGTACAAGCATACTAATCCTTGTCTAAGCGGTTGCCCATTAGAATTCAACATGTGTACTTTCATTTTAAATGCTTCTTCAGCAGAGTTTCTTTTCAGATAAGGCACCCATGTACAGTTACAGAAGCTGAGCTTAGGTGTGGCTGTTTAATGTATGTGCATTGTCATCTGAAAATGTATATCACTGCCCTGCCAGTATCTGCCTATCCAAAAAATTGCAACCTCTTTGTGAAAAACAGAAGTGAACTTCTACGTTTCTTGTGCTTTGAAATTGAGATAAATAATCTTTAAAGCATAGGCAATGGTGTGTTACAAAGGATAGGGACAAGATAGATTACAGTACCAAAGGTCTTTGTGTCTAGAGTGAATGAGTTAAGCTTGCTGCTTCTGATGTGTTTGTCTTGTTTATTCACTGAATTTTATGAACAAAATTATTAGGTCAGTTTTGTAACACTCCCATCTGATCATAAAATACCACTAAATTTTAAGTACATTCTATTAATTCTTGTTTTGTATTGTATAACTCAAGTCCTGTAATGTTGGTAAAGTGTTTTGAAAATAAAACCTACTCTATATCATTGCTTTGTAACAAAATTACTGCACAAGCATATCAGAATTAGACTAGTAATGTTTATTTACAGCTATTTTTGCTACTGAAAACCTGTTTCACAATGGAATGAAAGTGAAATCTATGGTGTTTTTCTGCTCTAACTGAAGAGGATTATTAATGAATGCAATAATACAATGCTGAAATGAAAAGCATACACTGTATTTTTATGCAGAGATAGGGCACTTGGAGTCAACGTCTTGTTGGTAATTCTACAGGAGTTTTAAGGCCATGGTTGTCTTAGTTTCCTGCTGTTCTGGGCTGTAAAGCTCTTACAGGCTCCCTGTTGTTCAAAACCAGCTTGTCACTGCAAATCAGCTTAGCCTACCAATTAATAAATCCTTTCAAACATATTGCACTCACACTAATTAAAGGGTTGGGGTTTTTTTCCCCCTTTCCCATTCAGATTCCTCAGGTTTCAAGTTTAAGCTGTGAAGTGCAAGCAACAGCCCAACATTCAGTGCAGACCACACACTACAGGAAGAGGAGATGTGTTTTCTGACCAAGCATCCAGCTCTTGGGGTGGTATGTTCTGCTTTCATATTCAGCGCGCTCATTGCTGAAGGACAGCCTGGGGAAGAGCATGGGCAGGATGGCAGCTATACTTCCAGCCAAGGCTATCTGATGGAAGTTTTACGCGTTCTTTCAGCTGGCAACACTGAGCTCCATGTGAACCACTCACGAGAACTGGTCAAAATGTTGCTGGAGAGAGCTGAGTGTCCACAGAAGATTTATGGCATGCAAGAGGATTGTAATCTGGTTAGTGCTTCACTTAATGAGGGATATCTTTACAGGATCATCCGTGAGTTCTAAAATTATTTGTTCAAGTGATACTTTCTAAATACAAAATATAAGCATGTAAAGAGCTTGTCATTGCAGCAAAAAAATTCCCAATGTTTTAATAATTCTGAATTATTAATACATATATTGTTTGAGTTGGTTAAGGGGTATTCCGAATGTGACAAGAATTCCTTAAAAATATCATGCTTCTGTTATTTGACAGTAATAATTCTCCGCTTACAGCTATCAAGTGTTAATTCTCCAACAAATACTTTCCTGCTGCTTCCCAATCTAACCACAAAAGCTTGAACTTGGAACACAGAGGATTTCCACTGTGAAAAGACATAGGAAAAATCTAGGACCAGTTCTGCCACTTCCTTTTTTCTTTTTCCCTAGATTTTAGTTCATAAATATAAAACCCAGGCAGATTTGTCTCAGATTTATATGCCACTTCACTGAAATATTCAAGATTTAGGAGAGAGTTTTGGTAAGCATATAGGTCAAGGAAAATCAGGGGCAGAACAATGAGTCTATCAATCAAAATTGAAATTGGAAATACTCTAGGGTACAATTTCACAGAAGGTTTGATTGTCTAGCTGTGCTGAGAATATTTTTAGGCCTGATTCTCAATTAGGTAAAGAAAGGAAATAGTGCACTAAGATCATAGCTTATTTTAGGGCAGAAACAGTGGTAGGAGAGAAACTTAGCTGAAAGGAACTACAAAGAGCTTTGGTCAGTCTTGGTTTTGATTAATGTTACTCTAGCTCTGGCACCATTCATTGATCTATGTACAGCAATGCCACTTTATATCAGAATTATAAGAATGGTCATAAAGATGGATGCTTTCATAATATTCTTAGCAACTCAAGCTGGTGAAATGGAAATCTTTGTCTCCTGTGTAGTAAACTACTCACTTAATTGGCATGGTCTGCAAATGCTTCTATTTGTCATATGCCCCAATGTCAAATTTCATACAGAACTAATGTAGCTACCTGTTACTCCCCAAATGAAGGAGATTGTCTGTGTCTTTGCGCATATGAACAATTTATATGCACCAGATAAGGACCCAGATCAAAAGCTGAGACTGTATTTAACAGTAATGGTCATAGATGACTCAAAATGGGGGTCTAGGCCTTCATGTTCTCTCTCATTATTTTTCTTATTTTGTTTCCCATGGTTTTTTCTTTATATTTGTGATGTAGTTTTGGAGAGCAAGCGCACCATGTCCTCTGATGTTTGAAATCTAACTGAAATCTATTTGGGGCTTGCTTTAGTTGGAACTTCTACTCTGGTTAGATTTCATTTTGGGAATTTACTGTGAGAATTTGAGGACTTTCACATTTCCCATACTTCAATTGACTCAGTCAGCAACCCTGCACATGTTCTGCACTGCCAGTGCCACATGAGCACATATGAACATGGAAAAACAGTGAGAGGAAATGACATTGCACTCACATGCTGTTGACGTGGCACTGTGCCGAAATATTCCAAGACGATTTACCAAGATTTGGTAAACCAAGACTGCAAAACCTGTGCAAGAAGCACTATCCTTCTAGCACAAAAATTTGAAATAGAATGCCCCACCCTAGTTTAACATTTCCTTTCCTCTACTTTCTCAGAATAACTTAGATGATTTTAGGCTCAGCTTTCTCTTCGAAATCCAGGATTCCAGTCACAGGATCACAGAACATCCCAGGCTGGAAGGAACCTGCAAACATTGTCCGGTCCAACATTTCACATGATTTTTTCATATCTTTTAATATTTTTTTTTAACTTTTAATGATACCTCAACTGGGTGTAAGAAAGTTTAACACTTTCTTTGACCCTGTTTTGTTTTGTTGTGTTGTCATATGCACAGGCTCCAAGACTCTTTGGGCAGAATCCAGCAGCTATTGAATGGCATCTGACGTTGCATTACCTCTTAAGCTCACGAAATACATGTATTTACTGTGGTAGTAAGAATTTTTTCCAGCTTCTGGCCTCTTAAAAACAAAAGGTCAGGATTTGGTGCCTGGGTGTAAAATTGGGTCTCTCTTTAATAGTCCATAAGTACTTCTAAACCAACTCTATTTGCATGATTTAGCCTGTAAAATATTAGTGACAGCAAAGTAACTAGCAATGAACTGATTTGAGTCATCTTGTTATTTTGTCAAAGGTCACTTTCCCAAGGCTACTTAAATGGCTACTTGTGGGCTATGGAATAAAAAACGTTTTACAACACACTTGTTTCCTTCCAATTAGCAATTTTATATTCAGTCCTCTTCCTTGCAAGAGTAAACAACATCACTGATATTGTTCATCCTTACAGCATTTTGAAGTGCTATAGAATTCTTTAAAAATATTCCGCCTCATGCAAGATGCTTACTATACTGCTATTGAGTGTTTGGAAAGGCTGGTTTACTAACTTAAGGTCTTTGGGGACAAAAAATAAAATAATTGTATTCCCTCCAGCTGAAAGGGTACTGCTTAGAGACATGTGTTACAAAAAGTTTGAATTGCAGATCGTGATAGAAAATGTAAGCAGGGCACAGTGGACTAGACTTTAATCTAGTTTATTTATGAGTATAAATAATTAATTCAGCAATTACCATCCACAGTTCTCTTGTCTTTGACTGAGCATTTGAGAGAAATTTGGTTAGAATTATTTCTACTGAAGAGTTGCAGCTCTCTCTGTTCCTTAAAGGAACTTGACGATGTTTATTTGATTCTGCTCAGGTTCTGTGCAGGAAAATGGACTAACATGCAAGGTGTTAGGCAAACTCACTAACACATCTTAGTCTGACATCAGTCAGTTTAGTGTGACAGTCTGGGTTCTGTCTGGATTCAGTAGTTTATTGCAGTAAATTTTGATCCTCCCATGGTATCTTCATGAATTGTAGTTTCTTTTCTGAAATATGTCATCTGGCTGCTCTACCATAATAGCTGAGATTAGCTGACATGCTTATAACACGCTTGGGAGGAGCCAACTGGAAACAAAACAGCTACACAGTGAATGGCAATAGGTTCATAATTGCTTCAAGAAACTTTCTCTGTTCTGAAATCCAGTATCTTATATCCCACAGTCTGATACAAGATCTATTAGTTTTCAGGTCTAATTTTAACTACTAACTTTTGCTTGAGCTGGCAAAAGTTTCTGGAAAGTGTCTTTGTGTCAAGAAAAATGAAGTGGAGATATGTATATGTACATTTATGTATTAAAAAAATCTATGATCTGACAGAAATCCTTCACAGGGTGAGCATGTCATTTCAGTACCTGTCAAAATGCATTTGGAGAACTAAAATGGCATTGAGACGTTGTGCTCGCTCTCTGTGAAGGACCAAATTGTTCCAGCAAATACAAGTCATTGAAGAAAAAAATAAAAATAGCTGTATGATTGATGGGTCAATGAAGACTCTTAACACTGCTTTGAATATGATATAGCTTCTGTCTGAATTAATACACTCCAGGTAGAGTCTTTTTTCCGTATAATACAAACATATGTAGAATTCACAGATGAAAATATTAGTAGCTCCCTCCCTTATCTAATATATTTGTAACCAGAAATATAATTTGTTGAGGGCCACAGAAGACTTTCAGTACTCTACAGTGATCAATTAGAACTAGTCCTATTTTACAGTAAATTTTATATCTCTTGGATACTTCATATTTCATAAAACCAGAAAGAGATCTGGAAAAACACATGCTATGATCTGGCAGACTGCAATTCATTACCTGCACCTGCCTTTCCATTATTATAGAATAATAGAATATGTTGGGCTGGAAGGGATCTGTAAAGGTCATCTGGACCAACCTCCCTGCAGTGAGCAGGGACATCTTTAACTAGATCAGATTGCTCAGATCTCCATGAAGTCTGACCTTGAATGCTTCCAGAGGTGGAGCTTCTACCATCTCTGTGGGCAATCCAGTGTTCCAGTGTTTCATCATCCTCGTTGTAGACATTGCTCTAACAACCAATCTAAATCTCCCCTGCTCTGTTTCAAAACCGCTGCCCCTGGTCCCATTACTATACATCCTTGTGAACAGTCCCTCTCCAGCTTTCCAGGTAATGGTAAGTCACTATAAGTCTTCTCTTCAGGCTGAACAACCACAGCTTTCTCAGTATTGCCTTCCTTAAAGGGGTGCTCCAGGCTTTTGATCATTTTTGTGACCTCCTGTGGACCTGCTCCAACAAGTCCTGTTCCTTGTGTCTTGAAGGCTCCGCAGTTGGATGCAGTACTCCAAGTTAAGATCTCATCAGAGCAGAGTAGAGGGGCAGAATCAACTCTCTTGATCTGCTGGCCATGCTGCTTAAGATGAAGTCCAGGATGAGATTGGCTTTCTGGCCTGCAAGCATGCATTGGTAACTCATGTCCAGCTTTTTGTCCCTCTTTGCAGGTCTCTCTCTAGCACATCATCCCCAGCCTGTATTGATAATTAGGATTGCTCTTATTGAGGTGCAACACCTTACACTTGTTGAACCCCATGATATTCATATGGGCTCACTTAACCATCTTGCATAGGTCTCTCTGGATGACATCCCATCTGTTTGGCATGTGGACCACAACATTACCCTACATCTATGCAGGTTTAGATTCAATCTCTTAAATATAAAAATTTTGCTGTTCTCCTTTCTAATGATTTTTGCCGGTGACTAGTAATGTATTACTTGAGATGGATTTCTATTCATTTTTTTCACAGTGCCTTGAACCTGATGCTTTATTACGCATAGCTGGTGGAGAGTTAGAAGAGCATCTCAGTGAAGAAGTGTTTGAGAGAATCTGTATTATTCTTCTCTACTACATTCTTCATCATACAGATCGGTGTTCTTCAGAACTCAGCTTGACTAATAAGGATTATAAATTTTACCTGCGGAGTATGCTCGGTTTAAGACCCGATGAAGACTGGTTTTACCTTTCACGGAATGAAACTGAAGATGTCTTGGCTGCAGTAAGACAGCATTTTAAAACTTTAGAAACCCAGGTAAAGAAAACATAATTTCTTCCTATTTGTTACTGGTGAAAGCCTTTTAGTTCAGACACTGTGTCAGTATCCTGATCCTCTCAAAAATTGGCAAATGACAATGTAATAGTGCAGGCTGGCCGTTTGTCTTTTGCTATTCATGCTGCTTAATATTATCTTTCTCCTTGACTTGCTTTGGGCTACCTAGCATTTTCAGTGTTTGCTGGGACATAGGTTCCTAAATTGCATTTAGATGCAGTGGTCCTGCTTAGGGCAGATGGAAAAAAAACCACAGCTGTGTAGACGCATGCTCTTGTACTTGAAGTCAAGGACAGAAAACTTCCTCATCTCTTGTATTTAATAGCAGAAATATAGTAGCAGTGATGGTATTTAAATGGTATAAAGCAGAAAAGGTCCAAAACTGATCTGGTTGTATAGCAGAAATGATTAATCATTTTCCTGGGATGAAATCCTTGCCAGGGCCTGCACTTCCTTATCCATCCAAAGCAGGGTAGAATAAGGAACCCATCCAATAATGTAATGGTTTTCTTCAGTTGGGACACATATGTTTGTGACTAATTATCTGCTAGAGTAATCCTTGAAAACATTTTGGTAGATACAAGTTTAAATTTAAAAAATCCAAAACATATTGACTGTATTCAGCTAAACCCATCCTTTTAAAGTCAGAAAACATGTAGTGAGTTCTCTCAATACTGTTGATTATTCCATACAGAATTATCCCTTATAGAATAATATTGTAGAGTTAAAGATCTCAAGAAAAGCTGTTCTTCTTGTAATGGGGAATAAAAAAAGCTTTTGCTAGATTAAATAACTCCTAAAGTACAGGTGAATGTCCTGTGAAAAGACCCTTAGATCTCTTCATAATATGCAGTTTCATTTGGTTTCTTGGTAAGTTTGAATTTGCCTTTTGCTTTTTCACCTCACTGGATTTTAATTTGCAGCATATTGTAGTAGTATCATACACAAGCAGAAGACAGCAAGGGCTACTGTGGCAGAATTTTAAGGACCTTTCTGGATTCTTCATGTAATTGTTTCCCATCTTAAATTATTCATGGACTCTGGTTCTGAGTCTTAGTGAATGTGATGATTTCTAAGAAAGCCAGTGGTATCTGGGCAGCCATAGAGAGGCATCAGTGGGTATTTGTCATGTCAAGATAGAATGGGCCTCCAACAACCCCTGCCTCCTGCTGTTCTGATGTGGAAGAGCAGCAGTGAAGCTTCCAAGGTAACGTGGAAGCCATAACTGAGGATGTTCTGTGCCTCATTTCACCTGCAGCAGCTATTCCACTACCTGAGAGTAGTTGGAGTGTGTTAGTACTCTGCCAAAGTGGGACCTGGAGAAGCCTTTCCTTTCTGAGAGGTGCTGAGCACTCTCACTGCTGCAGAAATTAGGGGGAGATATTCAAGACCCACCTGAATGTGTTCCTGTGTGACTTGGTTTAGGAGATCCTGCTGTGGCAGGAGGATTGGACTGGATGATCTTTTGAGGTCCCTTCCGATCCCTGATGATTCTGTGATTCTATGAATAACAACCTATAAAGTGCTTTACCATGTGCTCTGTTTGTTTATGCTGGCAGTATAGTCAGTTATGAAGCCTGTTCAGTAACTGAGGCTTGACCACTCACCAGCATGAGAGCAAAAAGGTATTGGAAACATTACAGATTATGTAGTGCTTAGAATCACAACACTTGAGTTGTGGAAAAGGATCAATTACACAGAGCAGTAAGAGAAAAGAAGTATTTTGCAGTGGCTTTTAATGATTTCACTTAATAGAAATTACCTTCCTTGCAGTCATAGCTAAAATATTCCTTGAAATGAGAGATAAAATTTTGGGTTTTGGAAATGTAAATGCATAATGGGTATACAGGAAAAGAAATGCCAGCCTCCTCTCTGCAGTGTTTAAGGCATATGTATTAGAGATGAGTATGTGTAAAATAAATCAATACTGCATTTGCTCATTTAGTTGACTTTTCAATTCAGTTAATATGGGTTAAAGACAAATGAACTTAAATAATTTTTACCAATGTTTTTTGTTTCTTTCAAACCCCAACTATTTACAGTGAAAATAAACAAGAAAGGTAGAAATGGAAGGAAACAGGGAAAAGTTTCCAGGTAACTGATAGAAATGTACCCTGCTTGATGACTTAATCTTAAACTTGAGGGCTGCACATATCCAGACACATGGGTGTACGCAATTGCTCCCTGCACGTGTTTGGTCACTTAGCAAGGAAATAACCCTTTATGTGCAGAATTGTATCTTTCCTTAGTAAGATACTAAGGAAAGTAGGTGTGGAAAGGCTTGGTGTTTCAGTTTACTGCCCCATAACAGATTATTGATCCCATTTAATAGATAGGAAACTAAAAGAAACTTCTTTCTGAAGTTTGAGAAAAACATCGGAAGTCTGTACTATGTGAGTCAATCTGTTGCGTCTTGAAAAAAAATTCCACCCTTTTCTGGAAAGAGATGTGGATGCAATTCAGAGGCAAAAATAACCTGAACGAAGGATTGTACCTCCCTGTCAGACAGGCTTGCTTTATTTTGTTTTTATTCCAGGCCTGCTTTACTGAAAACACCCTTTGTTTCACATTTGTTGTTCTGCTGTCAGTCACAGCTTTAATCATAGTACTTTTTTTGTCCTTTGGCTGTCTGTGAAAGTGTTCTATCCAGTGTCTCCTCCTGTCACTCCAATTATTTAGATGCAGGTGACCAGGGCTGTCTTCATGCTGTTTTCTCCTGATTTCAGTGTGTTGATGTGAGTACTCTGGAGAAGAAAGCTGATATAAAGGACAGAGATGGTGCTGATGAAAATACTCTTCCACGCCTGGCTGCTTTAATCATTACTCTAGCTCTTCAAGGAGTTTGTATGGGAAAAACAAATCTGCCTTCTCCAGAATTCTTTATAAAATATATTTTCCATTCTCTGAACAGTACTACTGAGCTCCAAGTGACAGGTAAGCTCTTTATTCACCACTTGTTTACTTTTGCAATAAGCATTTGATGTAAACTGTCTTTGAATACCTAAAGGACTTAGCATTTACTTTTAGATGCATTTACTTTTAGATACTTTTAGCCTCTTGATTTAGTCTGGTCTAAGTTTAAAAACAAAGAAAATAAACTCCTGATTTTGATAATTCTCTCTATAAACCGAAATGTTACTTAGATTGTTAAATGTGTACTACACCAATTTATTACTTAATTGTAATGTGCACTACACTAATTTATTACTTAATTGTTCAGCATTGTCTGAGATACCTAAGACAGATCTCACAGCAGCCATCTAGCTGTGAGGGCAGAGGTCAGTGAGACCTCTATGAACATCTGTATACCCTGTGAGACTCATTCAGGAGTCAATGGGATAGTTCAGGCACAGTAGCTGGATTAGACACCTTACTCATTTACACCTCAGTGCAGACATACTCCTAGAAGAGATGAAAGAGACACGGGGCACTCAGTCTTGACCAAATGTTCTCTGATATCTGCCAGCTGTACCTGAAAACCTTCTACAGCTTGTGCATCCCTACCCACCCTTCTGATCTTAGTACCCAGTCGGCAAGTCTGGAATATGCAAAGTTCTTTTTCTTAAGGAGTTCTGTTGCTAAATACACCAGAAATTATACTTAACTGTAAATAAATAGAAGTATAGGAGAGTTCTGAGTGTTCCAAAAATAAACGGAAATAAAATAGAAACCACAAATGTTGAGATCTCCACAGCTGCTCTTATGTTTTGTAAAATATTTTGCATGCTTAGCAGTTTAGAATCTAAACCATAAGTTCAGGGGCGTACTATGGATTTACTAAGTTATTGTATGACATCTACTTATCCTTGTTTGTGGTAACTGCTAATAGCAACACTTCTCAAGCTTCTCAAAGGACTTGAAAAAAAAAGTACATTAGGTATGGGTTCAAACAGTATTAAAAGTTGACAAGCATAGGTAAAAGTATTTTTGCACTGAATCACTGAAATTTAGAAAGAACAAACTGAACTTGGTCACCTAGATTGTGCCAAGCCAGTTCTTCTGAGAGAATTGGTTTAAGAGAATTTATGGAGCCATCTGGGCACAGGGCTGCTAAATAGCCATCTATTTTTGGTGAAATCCGGGCCCCAGTGAAGACTTTAACAAGATGTTATGGTTGATGGAGTTAGTGTCACTCAGAGAGACAAAAATTATTCTTCGGTTTACGTTGTAATGAACTAGCTAAGCTAATCATTGTAAGCTTAAGCTAATCAAATTGTCCATTTAAATTTGTTTGAGTTCTTTATAGTAACTGGCAGCATGGAAAAGAGGAAAATTAATTTTAACTGCATTTAGAGATCAAATCTAGCTTTAGCTCTCTTCAGATGTGTTTGCTCAAGAGAAAGTAGACAAATATTGCAAGGTTTTTTGTGAGATTTACCATTAAGATCCTTTTTCTGAATAACTATTTTAAAATAAAGGAGTATCATGTGGCAATATTCTTAGTGTCATTGATCTAAAATCCTTTGAAATTAATTTGTGGATGTTTTTTGTTTACAATGGACAAACTCAGGTTTTCAGAAACTGTCACTATGTCTCCATCCTGAAAATGCAAGGGTGAAGGAAAGTAATAAGTGAGGCAGGGTAGAACAAGCTCGCTCACATAACCAGGCATTTCGTCACCAGACACACACACTGCCCTCAAGCTGTGTCATGGGATACATTCCTGCGTTGTCTCAGGTTTGGATTAGGGATCTTGGCTCCCTCTATCCAAATACCTTCTCACGGTATTTTAGTATGGTATTCCGAACGATGAAGATCTTTAGCAGCAATTTGTAGGTAACTTTGTCAGAGGTCAATTATTAAATGTGGGGGTGATGAACGTCCTTTCCGTTACAACTCTTCCTCTGAGTCACAGCACAACATATAACTGTGGTACTCTAATGAAGAAAAGGTTGAGTATATGGGAGTCTTGAAGTTCTACAGATGTTAAGCAGAAATTACCTCATTACCAAACTGGGGAGAGGAAAACAGTTGACAATTAGTTGAAATAATGTTAAAACTAACAAAATGGCAATGATTACTTCTGATATTATCTTTGTCAGTGTGAGTGTCCCCATGGTAACGTACTTATTTTCTAATGAATTACTAGAAATAGAGCAACTGCTAAATGTGCTTACAGCCAGATTGACCTGCACTGTGAATGGACAATTCCATGGTCACAAAAGAAAACATTATAGTATGGCAATCAGACATACTGGAATCCAAAACATTCCAGTCAAAGGAAACCATCCAAAAGATGACTATCTGAAAGGTTTTTATGAAGATCATGAAAGAAACACGGACTGGGACCAGGTTAATATATTTTTATATTATTTTATATATTTATTTATATTTATAGATTTATTTTATATATTTATAGTATTGGAGCAGAATTTCAGTGATAAAAGTTCAGACTGATTTGCAAGCATTATATTATTTCTCTGGTAAAATATATTAGTTTCAAGAATTCATATAAATACTGCTAAAAAATGTTATAGAATTATTTTTGTTTAAATAGTAATCAGGTGAAGAACTTTGTTGAATGCGTGATCAAAGTAGTAAGGAGGGACTAACAGCATGGTTATTATTAGGTGGAATCAGGTGTTTCCTCGAAACAGGGAGAACTGTAGTACCATGGCTTCAATGTTTTCACTCATTTATTAAGGATTTTTTGTGCTCTTCTAGTGTCCCATAAGTGACCTTATAGAAAAGGGTGTTGTTCTGTACTAAGGAAATAAAGTAAATGAAGCTTTCTGCATAAGTTGTTTCTGAACGGCTTCTGCAAACTGGACATTGGGCATTTCCAAACATTTCTAAATGGAACTGTATGGAGAAAGTATGGAGTCTGTAGAAACCATTACCCAGGGGGGTTTGTGGACTTCCCAGTGAGGTTGTGGAGTCTCCTTCTCTGGAGACGTTCAAGACCTGCCTGGATGTGTTCCTGCGTGACTTGGTCTAGGTGATCCTGTTGTGGCAGGGGGATTGAACTGGATGGTCTTTCAAGGTCCCTTCTGATCCCTAATGATGCTATGATTCCACAGTATTCTGTTTGACACCTTTTAAGGATGTAGCTCATTGCAGCTAATTTTGTCAGTATCCAGAATACTTGAAAGTAAATAAATATTGTTTATAACAATTAAGATGGTGACTGATTTCTATCCTTCAGACTGGCAGATGTTCCTTAGGCAAACCCCCTCCCCTACTTCAAAGTACGTATTTTGTATATATTTTGAGGTATACATTCGACATGCATACTTCAATGAAATAAATGGTTTTGAAATGTTTTCAGTTCTCTACAATTTTAGCGAACTCAGAGACAATATTTCTTCTGCATTTAAATAATTAGGGATGTGCAATTGACTTGTGCTGTGTGGCCATATTATTATGTGGAGCTAAGAACATGCAACAGCTGGTTAAATAACATTCTGATGCATATTTATTTAGAGTCATAGAGTTATAGAATTTTTAGGGATTGTATCATTTTGTAACATTTGGAATATATAATCTATCAAAACATTTATTACTTATCAGTTGACCATTAAAGAGAATTGTGCTGAGGCACTCAATGGAGTTTGAAAACCATTTAAAATGAAAGTAATTTTAAATTTGGTTCATATTACTTTTATGTTATGAAGAACATAAATTAGTAGCTCCACTATCTGTAAAAGAAGCATAATTGTTTTCCAGCAATAGAAGAATTCATAAAACACAGTATTTGATTTACTAAGCTTTTGACACCGATTGTAATTCAAAATATAAGTGTGCAGGAGGAAGTTATCTGAAGCTTGGTAGTCAAACTGAGAGACTGGTAATCTGTGTAGATTAAAATAATCGTGAACATCTGGTGAGAATATAATTTTCCTTCTGTATTGATTTGGAGTTTCTTTTCTTAATTCCATTTCTCTTCTTTCTAACTATGTCTTTTTTCTTTGACATGTCATTCCATTAGAAGGCTTGGTGTTTCAGTGTTCTGTGGCTAATTTTGTCTCCTAATTTCTGCACGTGTGTAAGATAACGACTGTGTTGCATTAATAACAGATGCTGCTACATATGAGGCATTGACTCATTTATGGTTTGTGTTTGCTAATTACATTAAGGTCTGCAATTTGATTTTTGGATAGGAATTGTATATCGAACTACTATCAGAGTCACTGCTGCTTTCGAGTAATTATTGTCTCTACTGATTTAAAAAAATGTATATAAAACAAGTAAGTAGCAGATGATTTAATGAGAGCAATAATATTAAGTTCCATTAAGCTGTATCACAATAGCTATGTGTTAATTCATTATTCCTCATTAAAAAAACAGTTTGGATTCACTCTTCAGCCAGGAGTTTACACATCGTTGTTTTACTCATGGAGAGTTAGTACTCTGCCTCCCTGTGTTAAAAAACTTTAAATGGTAGGGCTTGCAACTGGAAAAGATGCAAGTCCTCAAGTCTTATACTCAAATTAAATATGCATAAATAATTATTTCTTAATGTGTGGTGGACAATATATTTCTAGAGTAGAACATGCTCTGTCTTTTAAAATTCACGATAATAAGATCACATTAAAACACGGGTTCATAATCCTGGACCTCTTCTCTATTCTACCTCTCAAAACATCAAAAGTAAACATCAAAGTCAGATCAGGTTTTCTTGAGCCATGCCCTGTTGAATTCTAGATGTCTCCAAAGACACAGATTCCAAAGTCTTCCTGTATAACAGTGTTTTATTGCCCTGAATTTGATGGGGTTTTAATTATAATAAATTGGAATTTTTCCACACTGCAACTAATATGTACTGCCTCCCTTCCTTTTGTTGTACACCTCTAAGAGGACTCTGTCTCTACTATCTAGTAAATCCCACTAGTTAGTTCTGACTTAAGACATAGCCCATTCCTCCTCTTCTTCAAACTGGACAAACCCAGCTTCCTCAGCCTCATCTTTGGGGCTCTCCATTGAACTTCACCCAGTTTGCAAATGTCTTGTATTGATGATTAATAGACTTAACATCTTACAAGTTTGAACTCATGTCCTGAATGAAGGGTGATAAACTTCTTCCGTTCTTGGTAATGCAGTCTAGTATGTAGCTAGCCTTCATTGTCACAAATGCACAGTGGTGACTCATGCCAGTTGTCTGTGAGAACCCCCTTCAGGGGCTTTTTCTGTAAGGTTATCTTCTAGTCTGTTTGTCCTAGCCCATGTTGATGCATGGAGGTTTGAAGCATAATAAATTTGTCCTTGCTGAAATTTGTGAAGGTCTTGTCTTCAGCAAGTCAAGATCCCTCTAAGTAGTAGCAACACCTCTCAGTATATTGGCTGCTTGTCTCGGATTTCATCTGTGAATGCTCTCTGGTGTGCTGTGTTACATCACTCAGGTCGTTGTTGAAGGTATTAAATAATAGCATTACTGTAGTTACCAGGAATGCTGCTAATAGCCAACCATGACCTAGATTTCCAACTAGATACCACTTGTTGATGTTCCCTGGTGCTAGAGTCAAAACCCACTGCCCGGAATAGGCAAACTAAAGGGGTTTTTCCAATATAGTAGAATCACAGAATGTTAGAGGTTGAAAGGGACCTCAAAAGATCATCTAGTCCAAAGCAGGATCACCTAGGGCAGGTCACACAGAAACACATGCAAGTAGGTTTTGGAAGACTTGAGAGAAAGAGACTCCACAACCTCTCTGGGTAGCCTGTCACTTACCCAGTAAAGAAGTTTCTCCGCATGTTGAGGTGGATATTCCTATGTTCTAGCTTATGCCCATTGTTTCTTATCCTATTGCTGGGCACCACTGAACAGAGATCAGTCCCTTCCTTTGGACACCCCTCAGATATTTCTAGACCCCTTTAACCCCTTACAGCCTTCACTTCTCCAGACTAAACAGCCCCAGTTCTGTCAGCTTTTCTTCATACAAGAGGTGTTCAAGTCCCTTAATCAGACTGGTAGCTCCTGAATTGTCTTCATGCTTCCCTTACACTTGGGGGCAGAAAAATCCATGTGGCAACAACACCTCTTACCCTGAAGACATGAACTTGGTATTTGGAATAAATATGTCCACACTTAAGTCATTCAATTTCAGTGAGCTACAAGATACGCTTTACTTTACTAGTGCATAAACAGACAGGAAGATGTTTCAAGGGGGCAACAATATGAAATATTGTCAGCATATTCATATAATAATTATATAATTCCTATAGCATTTCAGAAATGCTATTTAGAAGTAATGATAATTGCAAATTTTTAATTGAAATCCTGGTGCTTTGCAAAATAAACCTAAACTTCAAAATAAACCTAAACTTCAATAATTAGAAAACCAATATTTAGGAATGCCTCTGTTCTCAGGTGCAGATTAATTTAAATAAAATAAATAAATAAATGTTTCTTTTTAATGAAATCTCATCTGAGTAGTTGCGATAAATTAAAACAATTTATTTAAGTAAGGTAACATTTTGGATCTGGGCTTCTTTTGAAAAGTTCTTACAGAAATTTCCATTAGAACGGGTATAATGCTAACTGCTCATATTTTTACTAGAATTTTCTCTCTAGAGATGAAAAATCCATCAAAATTTTTCAAAATACAAGTAAGTGTTCCCACATCAATTTTTTTTCTTTTTTACAATTAGACATAGCAAGAAAAATTCTGAACTACTTCTAATAATACGCTTGAGTACTTTTTATACAAAATGTATGTTATGTAACCTGTGGTTTGCCATCCCTACAGCTATATGCTATTGTTATATTAATAACTTATATCTTAATATCTTATGTATTATACTTAAGGATATTATTTTAGTTAGCACTGAAATATTTTTGTTAGCAGTGACAATAACATGAGAGATTAGTGTGTCAGACCCTCATTATATGAACAGGCTTTAATAGAAGCTGTTCTGCCTCCTCCCACAGATTCTGATCTTTCTGAAATACATAGGAGAATCAAGTTTTACTCGGAAAAACAAAAATAATGACAAGCAATTGAAGTCTTTTGGTTAGGAAAAAGTATGCAGAAAGCAATTTCTTCTGGCTTGTATAACCCTCGGTTCATGTAAGATTTTATATTTAACCTCAATAATAAATTAGGGTACGTGCAACATACTCAATAACTGGATATGCTTTTCTACACAGGTTTGTTTCTCCGCCAATGAACTCGTGAAGATATTTTTAAAAAACAGTTCTTCTTCCATTTCCAAGGACCACTTCAAGCAAATCAGTCCAGCTATCATTCAGCAGCTGTTAAGTTGTTCATGTCAGCTGCCTGACTCTAAGCAGATAAAGCTTCCAACAGCTTTGGAAAGTGAGTTATGTTGTTCTCAATAGCATATTGTTAAAATTCAGATAAAGCACACAGAGGCTTAACTTCTGGAGATATTTCATTGCTTAAACAAAAGCATTGTGAGATTTATGCAGTCTGTAATTTCATAACATACCTGTCACATTTTATTATTACTGTACTGAGAAGGGAGGGAATTTGATGCTCTCAGTTTTATATTGGGCAGAATACTTGTGTGTCATCTAGTGATAGGACAAGGGGTGCAAGCTGGAACAAAGAAAGTTCCATACAAACTTGTATCCAGTGAGGGTACCGGAGCATTGGAACAGGCTGCCCAGGGATGTTGTGGAGTCTTCTTCTCTGAAGGCATTCAAGACCCGCCTGGATGTGTTCCTGTGCGACTTGGTCTAGGTGATCCTGCTGTGGCAGGGGGATTGGACTGGATGATCTTTCAAAGTCCCTTCTGATCCCTGATGATTCTAGGATTCTATGATATTAGGCAGAATTCTATTTCAATGCATAAGTTCTTAATCTTCGTTTTCTTAATTTCATAGATGTAGGCAACAAGTGAGACATAATAGCTCTGCTCCCTCATCAGAGGGCAGTAATGACTTCTTTTGTGAAATTGGCACCAGCCTCATACCAGAATCATTACAATGCTCTTACATACAGTAGCAAGGATATGCTATTGTACCATGATGTGACAAATGCTTGATATAAATCAGTTCTGTGTGAATGCTGCTGGGTTTTCATGTCATATTTTATAGAGAAGCTTTGGGGATACTACTGTGGGAAAGAAAACAACCTGAAAATCGGTCACATGGGCAGCAGGACTTGTGCAATAGGAGCTGGAACAAGAACTGACTTAAGGGTATAATCAGATTTTTTCCAGTTGCACTTGTAGCCCTCACATGTCACCGCTTCCGTGGATTTCTGACCCACCTGTTCTGCTGTGTCATTTTCCCCTGCAGCAAACCGCTAGTCCACCCTATCAAAAATAAATCTAAATCACATATTACTTAAGGGCTTCTTAACATGTTTCTTGTCAGTTTGGCCTTTCATCTTTAAAGCAGTGGTGTCTGGGAAGTGGCTACAAACCTAGGTGTGCTGATGTATTAGAGGGGGAGCTGTATTCTGGTGGGGTATTTGGGAGCAAAAAGGGATGGATGCGTAGCTATAATCACTTGCATCTATAGCAGCACTTTTAGGGTATAAAATTGATGCCTTCAACAGTTAATGGTCCTGATGGGATGCACCCATAAGTGCTAAGGGAGATGGTGGAGGTCATTGCTAGGCCACTCTCCATCATCTTTGGTAAGCCATGGGGAAAGGATAGGTGCCTGGAGACTGGAGGATAGGAAATGTCACTCCCATCTTCAAAACGGGTAAGAAGGGGGATACGAGTAACTATAGACTGGTCAACCTCACTTCCATCCCTGGAAAGGTGATGGAAGAACTTGTCCTTGGTGCGGTGTCTAGGCACATCAAGGACAAAAGGGTCATTGGGCAGTCAACATAGCTTCACCAAAGGGAGTTGATGCTTGACCAACTTGGTAGCCTTTTCTGAGGGCATAACTAGGTGGTTAGATGATGACAAAGCAATGGATGTGGCCTATCTTGATTTCAGTAAAGCATTTGACACAGTCTCCGACAGCATCTTTGCATCCAAACTGAGGCAGTGTCGTCTGGACAATTAGGTAGTGATGTGCATTGTGAACTGGCTACGGGATAGAA
>VZRI01009708.1:252360-286503 GCA_013397515.1 Upupa epops
CCCCTCAGTTCAAGAAGGATACAGAGCTGCTTTAGAGAGTCCAGTGCAGAGCCACAAAGATGATTAATGGAGTAGAACATCTCCCTACTGAGGAGCTGGGTCTCTTTAGACTGGAAAAAAGGATACTGAGGGGTCACCTCATGATTGTCTATAAATATGGAAAGGGCAGGTGTCAGGACGAAGGAGCTAGCCTCTGCTCAGTGTCATCCAATGACAGGACAAGGGGCAATGGTGTAGGATGAAACATAGGAAGTCCCACATTATTATGAGAAGAAACTTCTTCACAGTGAAAGTAGACAGCACTGCAATCAGCTGCCTGGGGAGGTTGTGGGGTCTCCTTCTCTGGAGATGTTTAAAACCCTCCTGGATGTGTTCTGTGCAATTCAACATAGGTGATTCTGCTCTGGCAGGGGGATTGGACTAGATGATCTTTCCAGGTTCCTTCCAATCCCTAATGTTCTGTGATTCTGTGATCTACACGGTCAGCTCTGGACAATTAGATCTTTTAGGAGCTGGTAAGCTTTCCCCCCATCCTGCTGGCCAGTGATGCTTATGGAATTCCATTTTCTGTGCCTAGAATCTATCTGTATGTTAAAACTACATATGTTAAATAACGTGTGGGAATGACCTATCTTCTCACGGGGTACAGATTAATTGAGCTATTAATGAATAATTGAAATGAGGTAGGAAATGACATGGAAGCTTACTTGTGGGTAACCCAAGAATGGTTATAGGAGCAAAACACACAGAAAAAGAATTATTATGATGCCCCAGAAGGCAGCAGTCCTTTCTTATATCTTGTCTCATTACCTGAATACCTCGCAGGCTTTACTGCTTTTATCTTTTCTATGCTACACAGATATGCCCATTTGTCAGATGCCATTTTTCAAGGGACAAAGAAAGAGAGGAACTTACCTAGGTCATATACAAGAGTCATGGCAAATCAAAAGTTGAGTGAGATTCTTCCAAATCTAAGGCCAGCAGCCCAATCAATGAAAGTTTAGTGATCTCATAAAGGTGAGAGGTCTGTGCAGATGAGAAAAGCTAACCTTTGTAAACACAGACTGGAATTAATATGAGACCTTTTGGCAGACTTTTCCCTGTGCTTTTGGCAAAGGACTATTTCTATGACCACAGAGATGCTTCTGCTGGCTTGAGACAGGTGAAGGACTCCCCATTAAGCCTATGTATGACCTAGTGACCTGAGCATATGCTCATTAATTTTAGTCTCAGTTCAGTTTTACTGACAGGCTGGCTGTGCTGTTTTGGCAAAGTCACGAAGGCCTGACCTTCCCTAAGTATCTGCTCTACCCTTGTATTTGGATGTGCAGTCTGAAATTTACTGTCTGATTTTATGAGGTGCTGAGCACTTGCAGTGCTATTAAAATTTGAAGTATTAACTGACAATTTTGAATATTTTGGCATCAGTGCCTTTTTCTGTTTCACATCAGTGTTTTACCACCATCATAAGACTTTCATACAGATGAATTAGGACACATGTTGCACAAAAGGTTAGAAATGTGAGCAGTATGGAATTCTGAAGAATTTTAAGAGTAATCTTCTAAAAATCATACCAACTCAGGTTGCTGGTCCTGATGTAGTAATTAAGGAAATGTGTATCAAAAGCACATATGTAAACATGATTTGTAGCAATAAGTTTATGCTTACAATCTAAATTGGGTGCCTATGTTCCTCGGAAGTTTTACGCCTGTGTGTTTACTGTCTATCACAGTCACCGTCTATTTAGCTCTTTAAGGTCTGAAATTTGGAAGAACTAACCTGAAAAAAAAAAAGAATGTTGCTTTAGATTTCAATTTCTGTCATCTGGATCACACAGAACTAACAAAATCTATGTGGCACAGTGAATGACTTCTCTGAGTGCTTGCACACAGAGATGGCAAAACATAGCCTCAAAAAGAAATACAAAACCAATAGTCAAACACAAATACTCAATTATTAAAGGTGTTTTTGTTTTATTTGGGTTTTTTTTTCCCCTACAGAATATGGTTACAGCACTGTTGCTGTTTTACTTATTACTATTGGATCTATGTTTGGTACAACCCTTATTTTATTTAACTCATGTCAAGAAATCTATACTCTCGTTTTACAATTGTTTGTTGGTTTGGCTGTTGGGACCCTGTCTGGAGATGCATTGCTACATCTCATCCCTCAGGTAGGTAATACACAACTTATAATATCAAAATGTTGGCCATGAGCATGCACGTGCACTTACGGTCAGAGAAACTAGAGAAAAGTTTCATTTGTATGTGACTAATGCTTCTCTGTTTAAAAACAAAGCTTTCAATGAAGTCTGTGAACCAAATACCCTTGTTCCAATTACATTTTTACTTAGTAGTTCAGATAGATTCCAAGTAGAAGCAGAAGTCAATGGATGATGAACTCAGAAAAAATAATGTTCCTATTTTCACAGAAAACTTCTTAGAAAACCCATAATCCCTGGGAAAGCCAGGTTTCTCTTGCATTATTTCATGAGACAGATTCTGTAATGCATTTTATGAGAAACTGTTTGAAGGTTGTACAAGGTGTTCACAGTCCTCTCAGCACATTGTTCCAAAGAACCAGAGGCTATCAGACTAATTAATCCTGCTGTCTAGAAATGTAGCAAAATGGGTGCTATGTTTTTTTTCCTAGACTAATACAATAGATTTTAAGAACAGGATAGCATGTAAAACAGAACAAACTTTCATTCTTCACTCTTTTTTTGTGTCTCTTCTGGCATAACTATTATGAATAGATTTTAACTGGTCATTGAAAGAGATTTGTGTGTTTGAGATTCTGATGACAATACTCTCAGTGCATCTATGGAAGCAGAACTGGGGGGTCCATTAAGGAAGGCAATTCTCAGTGAATATCAATTGTGCTTGTGTAAGAAACATCTCTTAAGTATGAAAGTCCTCTTGTACCAGATTTAACTAATGTCTCCTTAAAGAACCCACTGCGAGAGCAAAGGTGGGCTACCATGTTGTGTCACTGGGGAAAAACTGGAAGTACACCCACCAGCAGAAAGCAATGTTCAATATTAATTTTACATCTGAGGATGATGCAAGTAAATTTTTAGACTTTAAAGATCAATATAGTTCAAACAAAATATGCCAAATATTTATACATATTAAGGGAAAATTAATAAGACCATCTCTAAATAGAATGTTGCTTTCACCAGTGACAGATGATGCAGTATAGCACAGCCTCCTAATAATTGATTCCATCCATCTACTATTCAGCTGATTGGGTGAAAACACAATTAAAATTTCAAAGAGATACCACAAGGAAAATTTAAGAATAAATTGATTTTACACACTATGGATTATTCTAGCAAAAATTATACCATTTGAATTTATATTTGTTTATATTGTTTTTAGACTCTTGGATTACATAAGCATGAAGCACAAGAGGTAGAACATTTCTATGGGGGGAAAGAATATATTTGGAAACTTTTGGGAATAATTGGAGGAATTCATGGATTTTTTCTCATAGAAAAGTGTTTCTTTCTTTTTGTAACATCACGTGACCAGGTAAAGATTTTGTTCAATTTATCCTTATAAAATATCTAACAATGAAAAAATGTGAAAATGCATATGGAAAATAATTATCATTTGCATGGTTTGAATGAAGCACCAAAAACTGTTTTCTAAAGTGCTTCTACAAGGCTGACTTTCAATTTCTATTTTGCTTTGCTCTTTGGATTTTGTGTATTTCATGAACATGCTCTGTATATCTATAACTCATGTAGGAAATGTTTAATTGAATGTATTGCATGATCATACTTTGATGACTAGCATTAGAGCAGGTGAAGATGAGGTATCCATATTAAATAACCATGCCTACTGTTTACTATAGGCTCTATTTCAAGAAGAGAAAGACACAAATGTAAGCACATCTTGCTATCTTAACTTTTCCCAATTGTTTTTGACCCCTATCACAATGGATCTCAAAATCTAATATTTATGCTGTGGTGAGTCAAACCCAATCTTCCATGAATAATATATCCTTGCTCACTGTTGTGCTTGTAGTAATGGTATTATTTTATTTCAGTGTAACTGCTGCCTGAAAAGTTGATTATGCACGAGAATTTAATGTAACACAAAGTGTGATGGCTCATTAATTTTCTCAGCATGGGAGGTTACCTTAATGTCACTTAAGAAGGCTAAGCTTTTGCTTGTTCTGCTGTACAGAGTGTTTAATGGCTGTTTTGATTTAGATATGTAGTATAGAGTCCTTAGTCCCACTGTCACTGAGTGTCCATAAGACTATTATGTGAGATGAATACAATGAGAAAGTTTTAATGGTAATATTTTGTTTGTGGGTAAAAACTACTCCTTTTTGTTACTTGTCTGGAAGGAAGGGCTTTGTCATCATCCCACACATTTTTAAAGCCATTTTATTGAGAACTAGATGAACTCTCAATTAATTTTTATATCCATCTCATCTTCAAACTAGAATCTTTTTAAAGACAAAATAAATTTTAAAAATTAAGTTTTATTAAAACATTATGGTTGTCATTGATTTAGCTGATACACTTTTCAGGTTGGGGTGGGTTTTTTTAACCAAAGAAGCATTAGGAAATATCAATGCCAACCAACAATACTTTTCAATAGGGGTTTTTTTGAAAAATAAAATAAAATAAAACACCACCAAACCACTTCCCCATCATGAATGCTGAACTTTCAGACAAAGCTGAGAAAGACTGCACCTGTGTTCATTTGGTTTCGGAACTAATCGCAAAGCATCTTCATTCAGCAGGGCCATTCTTTAGTTAATGGGCACTGGGGACATTCCCATGATCTGCCAGTGGAATCTGAGATAAATGAGCATTCAGGCAGAGGCAAATCTACTTCAACCATACAGTTGGTAGGTTACCAATATGACAATGTTCCCTGATTTTATAACCTTTCTCTATTCCTCAAATAAATGAACCAAATTAATGTAATAAATCAGTAAGTATTGTTTTCCAGTCTGTATTGATTTGCCTTTAGTACATGACATGATTGTCAGGAATCATTAGATATTGAAGTTTATAATAAGCTTTCGCAGAGATTTCAGACATGGAGTTTTACAATAATTTTTCTTAAATGTGTGTCAGACTGATGCGATGTGCTTCCTGTGCTACTGCTTGTTGCTAGAAGTTTTGATGATTTTGCTTCTTCCTTTTAAAAAAAAATCATATGTAAGGATAGACTTTCCAATGGGAACAACTTCAGGATCTCCTGCAGTGAGAGTTAAATGCATGATTAGTGAAGACATGAAATGTGGAACTGTTCTTGAGTACGCTTCCACAGATTTGAGGAGTAGCATAAGCTGGATATCTAAGAATGGTGCTTACCTAGAAGAAGTTACATAATTTTCTGTTGATCTCTGGAGAGTATCCAGGCAGATATAGCTTTGCAAACTAAATTTACTCTTTTATGTTCATCTGTTTTCTTTTTTCTTTTCAACAAATCTCTACAGTTTTTATATAGTATCTAGATACATAAGCTGCTGGTTTTTTAAATCCTGATTGTTTTAATCATTATCTTCTATAATTTGAATTCCATTGTACTCAAGCAGTTGTGATAGGCAAGAGCTTCATCACCTACCGCTAATCTCTCAAATGAGTTAGGAAACAAGTGAATGCAAAGCAAAGAGATGAGTAAAGAATGCTTACTAATGTGAGAGCCATGTCATAGCTTCCTGTTTATGATAACGAAGACTTTGTCATTCCTCTCAGCTCAAGATCCTCCTAAAATTATGTATAGATCACGTGAACTAGCCTGGCTTAGCTAGTTTGTGTAAGAGCAGCCAATTTTTCAGAATCATGTGAGTACTAGTAAGACAAACACTGGTTGACCAAGAAAAGCTTTATAAATCCTTCAGGTCAGTGATTAGTCTTGCATTTTTGACTCAGAGTTCAAAGAAGTGGCATGTGAATAAATATTATAAAAGAAGTGGAACAATTACTGGAATTCATAGGACTGGCTGCAATCATGGGAATTAAAGACTTATTTTTTTTCTTTGAAATGTAGAATTTAAAAACAAAATCTTTCCCTTCCCTCTTCATGCTTCTAAAGTACATATCCCACATCATAACCGAGCTAGTACCAGCCAAGAAACATATTCTGTTTTGTAGCTAGGACACATCTCTGCTATAGTTTTTTGAGTGGTGGCTGTTGTCTTCAACAAAGCACTATTTTGTGCTGCTGTTGACCCTACTCTGTACTCTGGGTGCCATAATAGATTTCACGTGCTCCTTTCTTTTCCAAAAAAAAAAAAGAAAAAAATATGGTGATTTTAAATTCAGATTTTCTAGTTTCAAGTAAGCAAGTATTTTTGGCTTTTCTTACCCTCAATCAAATTATTTGAAAAAAATGTCTAATGTTTCACTAGTCAGAAAGAAAAGCCCCAGGGAGGCAGAGAGAGAGAAAGATTCCTCGTGTTTTCTCTTTTCTCCTCACAGCTGCACTTTCTGTTAATTAAATGTTAGGGTGGATGCATCAATTTAACTCTCTAGGATAAGGCCAAAGATACTTTTTCTTCAGTTGAAATGAGGATAAATTTCATTCACTGCAGCAAAGTAGACTTGTTGTTCTATGTCTACCCAGTGATCTCTGATGTTGAGACAAAGCCTTAATTAAAGGCCGAGAGGCAAGACACCAGAGACTGCACTACAAGGAAGAAAACAACCTATATTTTGAAAGGATGTGAAACCTACCTAAGGTTGTCTTTTGACAAAGTAACTGTGAGGAACATGAATTCCAAAAAGACTCTGGTGTTTACCCTTTTTCCATGCAAATCCTACAGACATTCTATCTAGCAGGAAACTCTAATCATCAGGTCCTAACAAAATCAAAAGATACAATTTCAATTGTCTATTTAGTTCTGCATTTGGTTCAGATTTTTGCATATTGAGGCAGAAACATGATTTTCTTGTTACAGCAATGCGTATGAATGTCTTTCTTCATGAGTTAGGTTGCAAGAGCAAGGGAGCTTTCCTTTTTATGTGTTTCTGCAGTATCAATCATAGTGCTGGTGCTCAACCAACTATTCTAGTAATATTTACACAAGTAATTCAAAAGGCTTGAATTTATTTGATATTTTCCTATATTTCTAGCAGCAGATGAAAGTGCCCCTTAACATTTATCCATTATCTTTGCTTTTAACTAGAGAAGCCCAGAAGATTCTGAATCTGCTGAAGCTCCTCCAGAGAGCAAGGTGATCAGCAAAAAAAGTTAGTATCAATAAAAAGACTAGACAAGTAACAGGAAAAGCCTTCAGACCTAAGAAGGAATCAAAAATACAAAGCTGGCTTAGCTCTGCATTTGCTATGTGCTATGTCACCACATCTGATGGCTCTTGGCTACATAATTTAATCTGCTTAAAGACCTTTCCAGCTGCCAAATTGTAATTGTGAAGTTCGTTAATCTTATGCTCTCCATGCTTTAGCGTTTGCTTATGAAGTGTCGCAAACCATTTTTCTAAAGCCTCTGCTTAAAGGGAAATATTCAAAATTTAATACAAAATAGATTTTTGTAATGGTAAACTTTGCTCAGGTTTTTGTTTCTGAAAATAGTAGTTGTTTTCTTAGCTCACTGTATTAATACAATTCTGCTTCCTTCTTTTCTTACACATTAAAGCAATAGCCGCTTTAAACCAGTAATGACTTATTGCTTGTATGGAATTACAGACTCATGGTGACTCTCAGTTTTAGGATAAACTTCAGAGAGCTCCTCAGTAATTCCTGTCTTCTCTATTTTGTTGCTGCTTAGTCCAAAAACTGGAAAAACACACCAAAAACTAAACTCCACCTTTGACTTAACTAGTGTGATCTTGGGGAATTTAGTAGAGTTGCAGTCCTTCAACTGAAGGAGTAATTGAAATTGGTTTATTTGCTATAATCAACTACACTTACTTTAGTCATCTTAGGTCATTGGTCTGATGCATCTAATAATGCCCCTACTGCCTTCAAGGGTTTAAATACAAATCTCTGTTCTTGTTGACTTAATTTCCTTTTCCGAAACAATTGGAATCTAGATTGCCATGTCTTCAGTCTCACCTAACCAGCAGTACACACTCCTGTGTCAGTGTAACTATCTTGTCCATCTATAGGTGTTTTTCTTTTCTGTTCGGTCATCACTACTTGCTAAGCACAAACAAATTTCTGTTGATCTTCATGTTATTAGTTTCAAACAATTAGCTCGGTGTATAACTACATTTGATATAGTTTCTCAGCAATCTTCTTTGTTTTGTTCCATTTTTATTCTCATAACTCAGCTTTAACTCCGTAACAAAACTCAGTAAGTGAAGCTGTGGTGGGAAGGGGGATGTTTTAGGGAGTTTTTTGAGAATACATATTTTCAAAAGAGTGTGTTGTGGTGGTTCTTATGAATACCTAAATGCATAAACATGGCCCAGGTTGATATTGATCTCCACTTTTAGATGGGTTGTTTTTTTCCCCTAAAAATAAAATGGAATTACACCTCCAAGGCAGAAACTTGACACCTCCAGAAATGCCAGACTTCACTGCAAATGCATGTCAAGTAGGACTGTGAGGCAATTCAGTCACCTTAGATAGCTGATGAGTAACTCAGAAAATAAGAACATACTGGAAGAAAAAAATTGTCTCTCACTGGCCTTTTCCTCATTTATCCACACTTTTTCTATTGATACCTGAAAAGATCAAAGAGTAGTTGTTATATATTTGGCATAGTCAGTGAGACTTTACAATAGCTGCAGATAATTTTGCTATATATTTAACAATAACATTAGAAAAAAAGATTTAGTTTTGGGTAAATGTTGAAGCTTTTTGAGTTTTGAATAAAGATTTCATCAATGGTGGAGTTCTGCACCCATTAGCTTTATGAAAATTTTGGGACAGAATTTGTTGTGAGTTCCAGTCGCCAATTTAAGCAGAGAAACTAGAAAGGTAGGGTTGTTTAAAAAGAGGAGGCTTTATGGAAATAATTAAGGTAGTAAGTTAATAGTTAAGTTACCATTGCAGCAGTATAGCATGGTGAGATCATTGCTAGTAACAAAGTTGTTTTAAAATAGGCAGAAAGTAGGTTAAGATAAACATTCAGGTTTGTTTATACATGCATCTTCTCAACTTTCAGCTCAGTAAGTTCACAGAGTTTACAATTGCAATTGCTCTACAATGTTAACCTGATCCCTATGTTATATTATAGACAACACACTGGAGTAAGTTCCAGTAACCATAATGTATATCTCCTTCAACAATCAGATACTTGAATAAACCAGACTTACGGTATTTCAGGGCAGGCTGTGGTTTCATCCTCACCAGTGCTTATTACAATTCACAAACAATGTAATGCAGCAATCTATTATTTCTGTGTAATTCATGCCCTGCACTATTGATTATAAACTGCCCATAGTGTTTAGAAAGAACTGTGTAAACTGGGGACATCCGTGTCTGGCTCTGTGAACTGGCAGAAAAATCTCACGAGCCTGCCAATTTCTCTGCACCCGCAGAGCTCCCCGACAACTAGGGAGGATTTTCTGAATACAGTTGTTAGGATTTTATGTGCTGTATGATTTGTTGGGGGTTTTTTAATAATAGTCTGAACACTTGAGTGTTAACCAGTTTCTGTAAGGAAAGCTGTCTCCCCAGTCAGTACGAAATGGTCATTTCTGAAAAAATATTACTAATTTACTAATTTTTAAATTACTATAACTAATATTACTAAAAAATATTACTAATGTGAAACCTTGTAATAATTATATTCAGATGATTCTGTGCAGCTCCACATTAACTCCTTGGAGTGCTATGTTATGGTTGTGTGGGGCCAACAAAAGTCAGGATATACATGAAGTTTAGGGCCCAAATTCTGCTGCTTATGGCAAAAGAGGAACCCTTTGCTATATGTTCTCTCTGTACTGTGTAGAAGGTTGTTGAATGAGTTACCTGAGTGGCAACAGGAGATTCTGCTTGTAAGATTGTGGATAAATTGGATGGAAGGAAGTACAGAATAACAGACCTCATTATAAATTGCTTAGCCTAGATGTTTATGAAGTGTGGAGCTACATGACTGTCTGGGGTACAGGCTGTCCTTATTCTCTAGCTTGATTTCAGTACTTTTATGACTAGTAGCACCTTTCCTGTCATGTCAGATGCCTGATGATGAACAGCACACTGAAGCAAGGTCACAGAACAGTATGGAAAGGAACACATTCATCTGCATCTGTGAGTGATGCTGCAGACCAGAGTACTATGAGCATAGTGACCATTAATTGATTGGAATGAGCATGCCGTAAAGCTGTACTAATAGTGATAGCTGAGGCTGGTTGCTTTTCATCTCTGTCTTTCACTGTAATGCCATGTCATACCAGTGCAGATCCTGGAAATATTAATTGGCAATAACACATTTTACAATATTGAATGTATCTGTTATTCATTAGTAACACTCCTTACAACTAAAATGATCAGATGCATGAGACTAAATATTAATCTTCATTATAGCCATGTAATTCCATGAATGATAGTGGAAAATCCTGCTTTCTTAAGGAAGAAATCCCATCTAGAACACAAGAAAACTCAACAACCAAGGAAAGAATCTTTAGGACATATTGTAAGACCTAAGTCAAACAGAACCCTAAGTTTTTGGTTAATAGCTAACCCAATGAAAATAAAGAAGCTACTTGCTAGTGTTTGCATATCTACATTATTCTACAACCTACTTTTTCATTTCAGTCACAATGAAAGAAATACCATAACAAGGACTAAGCAGTTAAACACTTTTGTCCTCTAATTAATGTGACTTTTCATAAATTTAACATCCCCCTCTCCTCCCCCCCTCCCCAATAATTTGTAACTAAAGCAAAAAGTACAATATCTGTGTGTGCTAAAACCTCTGGGACTTTTCTTTTTGCTGTTTGTTTTTTTTCTAGGTAAGAAAATTAGCTTGTTAGCTATAATGGTGCTGGTGGGTGACAGTCTTCACAATTTTGCTGATGGTTTGGTAATAGGAGCAGCATTCTCATCCTCAACAGAAACAGGTGTTACCACAACTGTTGCCATTTTATGCCATGAAATTCCTCATGAAATGGGTAAGAAATATATGAATGTATTTTTACTGGCTGGCTTTGTAGTTCCAAGTTTCCCAAACATTTTTCATGAATGACAGTAGTGGGAGTTCTTCTTGCTTATAGCATTGTTAATGTATTACTTTACTGTAGATGGGTGTCAAGAGACTGTTTTCTTATCTTTCCCCTTTGCAAAAAGGAGGGAACACTTCTGCCGTTCCATTTACATCCCAAATGGAATGCCTTCAGTTCAGAAGTAACTCATTGTTCTCATATGTACACAAAAAGCTAGTGAGCTGTGAGCAAGACCATGTGTAAATAATGGACGTGCCTGTCACAACGGGCTGTCCAAGATTGCTAATAGGTGGCAGAGCCAGTTATCAATGTACTCCCCATGCTACCCTCATTCCTACTGCTAATCAAGAATAACAATATAGTAAAAGATATGAGCCATGTTACCAGTGGGCAGGGCAGGAACATTGTTGTGTTAAGCATTGCCATCCATTATCTCGTTGGGGTAAATCTTTCAGTATGGTATGCTGTTCCTGGTGCTATGTTGGTAAACATAGATATGTTGGCAAGTTTGAGATGAGAATTACAGATTCTTATTTCTATTCTTAAATAACTGAAGGTTTCATGTACTGCCTGCTTAGAAAACTTACACAAACAAAATGTGGGGTGGGAAATTGCTATAAAACTGCTGATTTGTTTTGGGGTTTTTTTGCATAGCAAAGAGATTGCCAAAATCCTGAAGCCTTATCTCCACAGACAGGCTTTAATTCTGGGGCAGTAATGCTCCAGTGTCAAAGCCGTATTTCTACACTCACAGAAAAGAGGGGGTTTTTTTAACCTTTTGCTGTGGACTTGTAATGAAATCCTTTACTTGAGGAAGGAAAGTCTGTGATGGGATTCTGATATACTAGGTCTGAAATGAGTCGAATTAAACTCAAACTGGAATCACACTGGCATAGGGATTTATGACTTGCAGCACCTGTAAAAGCCTCAAAGATAGTTCTGTAAATGTACTCACATGACTTGAACTGGCAACTGCCCAGCTGAGAAAGATTTAGAAACTCTGGGAAAGCACGTGACTTCACTTTTACATGTATCCAAGTTGGAAATGGCACAGAACATCGAGAACTAACAGCAAGCCACTCCTGTATACTGTACGCTATCTTTAGGAACAGCTAAACAAATCAAATACAAGTCAATATGGCTGGGTTTTCTTTGGAATTGGGGGAGGATGGGGTGTGTGGGTTTTTTGTTGTCTGTTGGGTTTATTTGGGTTTTTTTCACAGAAAGTGAGTTTATAAGTAATTATACAGAAACCCAAGGGCAGGCTTCCATCACTCACTATCTTTGTGCATATCTTAATAATTTCCTTTCCTGTTATATTGCCAAGAGTCTTACATTTATCATCTAAATAATAAATCATTTGGTTTTTTTCTTTGCAGGGGATTTTGCTGTGCTACTAAGTACAGGGCTCCCCACAAAGACTGCCATTTTGATGAATTTTATAAGTGCATTAACAGCGTTCTTAGGACTTTATATTGGCCTTTCTGTATCAACTGACCCAGGCATTCAACACTGGATTTTTACTGTTACAGCTGGAATGTTCTTGTACTTATCTTTAGCAGAAATGGTGAGAACTTCAGCCTACTGTTACGTTTTCCTTTTAACATAACTGTTTCACAGTTAAGTGTCAAACAAATGGAAGTGGGTGAACTTGGAGGGAAAAGATCATAGGCTTCTTGGGAAGAACACGTTGCGGGTCCTGAGTGCATACAGTGCCTAGAACAATCATTTTGTTTTGTGTCACTGCTGTGCTAGGTGTAATTAAGTAACAAAATGTGAAATAAGAGTCACTAAGCAGTAATATGTGAGAAGGGCATAAAGTGCTTTTCAAGGACATAAGCTAAACAACAGTGTTTATGCACAATCGAGTTCCTGAGTATTAAATAAAGAAGACTTGAACCTGCAGACCTTTCTAAAATTTTGAAGTTAATTACTTCTTTTCTTGTTACCACCTTTTTCTTTGTATGTTTTTCATCCATTGTTTCAACATGAATTTGGTGTTTCTAAACTAAAATGCAAGATGCTTATCCTGTGGTCTTCCTGGCCAGCTCTCAGAGAGGCTTGGATGAGCTTCTAAGATATTGAAAACCCATCAGATTGCCTCAATTTTTTCATAATCCCTGTTCAGTAGCAATGATCTGATTGTAGAAAAAGATATACTGCAGGAGGAGAGTCAGGATGTGGAAGAATGTAGTGGAATAATAATTAATGTAAATGCCTCAGGCCACATAATTTATTGAAGTGATCGCTAGCCATTACACTTGTTATCAGTGCAGAACCATTTCCTTGCCAGCTGTGTCAAGCAGCCTTTCAGCTATTGTACGTTAACGTAATGTTCCTTGCAAGCTTCTGAACAAAGATGGAATATTTTGAGTGATTAGAACAAGAGGGGGGTGGGGAAAAAGAGTTCTGTCTGCTCAAAAATCAGTATGAGCCTGGCTGTCACTCTGTTGTGTTCACTACCACACCCCACCTGAGACACCATTTAGCAGTTTCAAGCATAATACTTTAAATCTGTAGAGGCCATGTCAGTACTATTTAAAAACCTACATGTAATAACTGAACTATTTTAATCAATTTTTGTTTCATTAACAAAAGTAATAGAATGTAAACTGCTGCTAAAGAACTTAGGAGAGCGTGTCAACAGTCCTGACTGAGGTGGCAATTAACAGACAAGGACCAAGGTACAAAGATGCAGCTTGTTGTGACACTAGATAAATTGGGAAGTGAGGCTGCCTAACGACTCATTACCCATGGTTTTACAAATTGGCTAAGAATTATTTAAGCATATTTTTTTCTTCAGTGTAGGGTCAGCATTCTTCAGGAATCCACTGCATCCTAGAACATTGCCATGTTTTTCACTGAGTCTTGGAAGCAACAGGCTGGCTGTAAATTCCAAGAGAAGATACAGTCGTACAAAGCTTAGCTATAATTTCCAACAGGCTTTTGCAGATCCACATACTTGTCACAGCAGCTGTTTCTACAAATGGCCTTCTAGCTCTTGTAATAAGCAGGGTGGACTATTCATTTTAGAATGGATTTTAGAAACCTGAGGAAAAGGAAAAAACCGGAATTATTAAGGGATGTTGATTCCATTTTTCCAGCAAGAAACTCCTTAAAGTTTCAACTTCACTGTAATTGGGGAAGCTGGGGAGAGTATTTTGCCTCGCACAAGTGTATTCCCCAAGGACTGGGATGACATTTTTAAATGATTGTCCAGATCATATTAGTTTAGATGATTTCTGACCAAAACGACTGTCTAATTTGAAAGGAGAGAGATAGAAACAAGAAAAGACAATAAGGATATAGAGAAACAGAGTCTAGCCAACTACTTTCTGAGGCAACTAAGTGATGTTTTCCCTGCCCAACCTTAAAAATGTTTTTGATTTTGGAGATAGAGCATTTAGAAGTGACTCACTGGGCTGTTGCAGTGCAGCACTCATGCCTTATATGCTCCAGACTGATAGAACCTTGTTTAGCCAGCACACAGTTGGAGAGCTCCTCACACCTTCCTTCAGCATGCTGCTACCTAATTCTTCATATCGTCAGTGTACTCATGTTATCATGAGCTGGAGTGGGAATAGAGTAATTCTTCAATTAACTCTTCTGCCTCCAGGAGATTTTGAGCACTAGCAAGTGTGATGGGGTCCAACAGTTTCTCTACTTGATTTAAAACTCTCAGAGAAAATATTAGACACTATTTTTTGAGTGTATTTTGGAAATATGCTGGAAAATATGGGGTTTCCTCTATTTGTGTGCTCACTAAAGCCCAAGTAAATAGGAGTGTTGTCAGCTATTTTGGGATTGGTCCTATATACAATACTGAAACAAAATTCCAAACTACTTTATTCCTACAAAAGGGAATCAGTGATTTTACTAAACAAACCTTTCCTTACAGATAGCTGTCTAAAGTTACTAAAAATTATTGAGAAGGGAACACATTTCAGAATCTCATTTATAATTCCTGCTGGTGCTAGTAAGAGAATCAAAATGAGTAGGTTGGGATTAATTGAAATATCTCACTGCCAAGATCAGTGTTGTTACGATACACAGAACGTGCTGCAGATTGATAGCTATATTCAGGGACTCCGCATTTTGGAAGTTTGTTTAATGAAGTTTGCCTTGTTTTCCCATAAGACTGTTTTTCCCAGAGATGAATATATCTGGCTCTCATTCTGGTGTCTTATTCTTTTTTTAGCTTCCTGAAATGACTCATATTCAGACACGACGACCCTGGTTGATGTTTCTCCTACAGAACATTGGATTACTCTTAGGCTGGTTTTGCCTCTTACTTCTGGCTATTTATGAACAGAAAATTAAAATATAAGGGTTTTTTAGGAACTCTTGAAGTATCGCGGCAGTGGATAGCATTATTCACAAGTTTGTCATGTCTTCTATAGTGATATATAAATTAAGTTGCTGGAATTTTATATCTCAGCGGTAGACACCTATTTCACTTTATTAACTTATTGTTCAGATTTTGAAATGTTGTTTGCAAACAGGAATATTTAGACTTACATTTTATTTGTTACTGTGTTTGCTAGATCCCTTGCTCAAACTGAAAGCTGTTATTTAGTGTCTGTTGAGACTGTTGTAGTTGAAGGCTCTAAGTGATCTCTGCCAGCCTGAAAGGAAAAGAATAAACCTCTTTTATATGCAATTATGAAAGTGGACTAGCCATAGCTGAATAATAATTTAAATGTATCTCTGTAAAACTAAAAAGTAGAGCAAAATGAACCTGTTAAATGTCATACAGCACTGTCATAACATCTGCACCCTTTTGTCCACATGGAGATCCTCAGTAGTCCTATCTTACTGGTTCACTGTGGCAGGTAAACGTTGATGTTTACAATCTAGAAATCTGAGAATGCACTTTGCAGATTGTAGCATGGTTTCTCTTACGTGGTAGAATCTCTGACAGAGAAGCACTAGCCTAGATTAACTGTCACAAAAACTGCCTCCTGAATTATCCCACCTCTTGGGATTGTTGCTCATAACAAATAATAGATTATAAGAAATATGCTTAGATTTTGTTTCCCCCTGATATACCTTCCAGGCCCCTCAGACCAAGGAAATCCTTAAGCCAGATGTTGCTTCAGAGCCATCATATTTGATAAACATCAGTAGTGCCTTCCCATCAGCAGTTGGCTTATTCATACATGCAGTGTGCATTGAACGTTTTCAGTTGTTTAAAGTGCCTGTGTCTGTGCTCTTTCTGCAACTCCTTCCATCTTGAGAGATTTCTATGTAATTAGCTCTCTTGATTTTGAGGAAATCATGCATATGTTGAAGTGACTAATTTAATTCAGTGTTGTAGAATCAAGTATAAGACTCTGACCTAATTCTGAGGTGCTCAGCAGTTACAGGAGGTACTGAGCAACAGTCAGCTGTGTGATTTCTACTACTTGCCTGATGTCAATTTTTGTTATAAGGACCTCCCCATACCTAAGTTTTGCTTTTGTATGAGAATTGAGATGCGTTCCTCCTTCTCTGATGAACTATGGAACAAGGACGAGGGTGGTACGTGTATTCTACGTACATACAGCAAACAGACAGGTATTCTTTATGCAGCAAGTGAATGCTTCCTTTTCCTTGTATGAACTCAAGCTTGAAATATAGCTTCATTATGACACAATATGACTGCCTCACAATGTGTCCTGTGGGTTTTTTTGACAAGTCCTAGTGAAGGTACAAGTATTCTCATATTACAGAGAGGAAGAGAGTCTGGTCTCCTAGAGCACACTGTCAGAACTGTCAGTTCTGAAAGGCTTCATAGATACCATGCTGCCTTATCAACTACATGTGAAGTGAAAATAATTCTGAGTGTCACTGTTTATAATAGTCCAGACTCATGGGCTTGTGAACCCCTAGTCATCAACAGACTTACCCTCTGGACAAAAACCTAAAAGAACCCTTTAAAGGTAGGTATGAATTTATATTCAGTGCCTGTTACTCACGAGACTCTACAGCTAATACCCCAATGTCCATCTCAATGTACATCTGGGTATTTGCATAGGTTCAATACTTTGTCTCAAACTATTAATCCAAGATGCCACAGAAAGTCTCTATGTGACTGGATAAATGGACTGAACTGTTTTAAACCCCAAAGTGAGACCCTAGTTGATTTATGTATGTGTGCAAATATTATGACTGCTTTTTCTGTTGATTTAACTTTGAAAGATGAGCTAAGAAGACATGACTGATACTTCTCTTTTCAGAGTTTACATTTTTCAGGAGTTTGTGCTTGCTTTTAGTAAGGTAAGATTTTTAAAACACTGGTTATCCAGTTACATCTGGTTTTATTGGCACTGAATCACTTCATGACCTTCTGCTGTGACAGTCAATTCAAGCAATAGCTGGACACCACTGGACGTAAGCAAAATCTATTCTTCTATCAGAGGGTGCAAATGAATATTGGAAACATTTGTTATTTCAGAGAGGAGAGCTACCATAGTTTGAATGGCTTTCTATGAATAATGTTCCCTACCACAGATAACAGGATACAAACATGGCCATGTTTTGGCGATGGCAGTGTATTCTGAACTATTTTTTATACTGTTTGTTAATGTGTCTGAAAGAGCACAAGTGAGTGAAATAGGTGAATCAGAGGCTCACGTCATGACTCGATCTATGATTGTACTGTATATGCATCTGTGCAGAAAATGCCAAGTTCTGGCCATTGATGTATTTATTTGGTCTCTGATCACATTTAAGAACCAAGTATGTTTATACAGCTTCAACTGCAGGCACAAATTGGTTGATCAGAAAGCCAGTTAGTCCTCATTTCTGTCACAAATCTTGTATGCCTTTGTGCTAGTTGTGAGTGGTTCGGTCAACATTTTACCCTGGTGTCTGAACACCTGAAGTCTTGATAGTGTATGGGTGTTAGGATTTCTTTGATACTTAGCAAAGAACTTATCCTGCTACTTAAAGTTGGTGCCTCTGCTGTAATTCTCTTGACACTGCTCTGGCGGGGGGATTGGACTAGACGATCTTTCCAGGTCCCTTCCGATCCCTAATGGTTCTAATGATTAGTGTCTTAAAAAAGGTACTGAAGGTGGAGTATTGTCACACACAAAACAAGACTAAATGTATATAGAGGGCTGGAAACTGTTCCTGTAGGTCACTGAATTAGAAAAATAAATCAGTTTAAACCCAAAGAGATCCACCTGTGGGATTTGTCTTTTTTGTCAATGCGCTCTGAAAATTCCAAGGAAAAATGGATAGCAGAATATGGAGTAGTGTCCTTACTAAATGGAAGGTGGTGCACAAGTACTCTTATGACGCATTCACTTTTAGTTTGTTTTAAATTCTGTAGAGTTTATTCATACTGATTTCAAACAAGACTCTATTTAAAGGCAGGTATTTCTTTCTGTTCCTCCAAGCCCAACAGACAGAGAACATAACATGCCAGTATTTTCATTGAGTCAAATCCTGAGTAAGGGCTGCACAACCTCATCACTTGCAGCCCTTAAATAGTGACTAGGTATCTCTCTCTCTGAGGTATGCAATTACTCAAATAGATGTTATGTGCTTGATGGAGAGATTACTCGGTGAGGTTTTACAGCCTGTCAGGCAATTCCGAGTATATAATCATAATGTTCCTCTGAAACACTAAGACATATGAACGTAGGGATGCAGGAATTTTCCTGGAAGTTAGTTAGTGTTTCTCTTTCATCTGTTACTCATCTTCACGCACTCTCAATATGAAAACAGTAGAGAATCTCTTGCTTTCCTACACGTAAAATGAGAAAGGAAAGGAAAGGCTGAAAGAATATTTGCTACAGTATTTTTCCTGGAAGTTAAACGACACAGGGTATCATAAAAAATAATTCCAATTCCAAACTACTTGTGCCCCTAAACATAAGAGAGCTGATCTTGTGTATGTTTCACATTACCCAGTGACTACTGACATAAATAGTACCTTCTTTGCAGCCAACTATGCTAATGCCCTTAGAAGTTTCTGGAGCTCATCTTCATGCTTTAAATGCTGCCATATATTCCTTCATGGAATGTTATCCTTTAGGCATGAATGTGAGACAAAAAATACCTTTTTCTTCTAGGAAAATGTGGGTAGTTGTGATAGGTATCTTTGTATTGTCTGTCTTCCGCTTTGCCGTTACATTTGAGAAAGTTACTCTGATAATTTTTAGCATGCAGCTAGAAAATAAAGCCCAGATATATCTCAAAGTAAGGATTGGAGATGATCGTACTTTATCACTGTTGTTAGCTTTCCTTGTGTGCTGTAACCTTTTGTCAAGCCTTCTTCTCTTCTTAACAATAAGCTGTTTTCTATTGTGAGCGTAGTTGTAGGAATGTGACTACAGAAAATACAAGCAATAGTTACACAATGGCTTTAATCCAAACAAAAAGTCCTGTTGTTTATTTTACTAGACCCACCTTCATTCCCTTCTTCCCAAAAGAAAAGAAAATCCACACACGGAAATGTTGCTCTGGGTCACGTAGGGGAATGTAAGAAATGCCTTCTTCCTTTTATGTCTCTGATAACAGGACAAACACAATGGGAGACTCTGCAAGAAGACATCTGGTTTCATTGAAGTTGCTGCCAAGCACTCGTTGGCAGCAGCACAGAACAGCATCATGGTGCAGAGCGTGCAGGAATCGCAGAGCTGGTGCTGCTTCCTTTAGCAGAGATGACAGGAGACAGAGCAGGCAGGGGCACTCCAGAGGGGCATGCTGCAGTGCAGCACTCCAACAGTTTTAGCGGAAAGATCAAAGGTTTTGTAACTGTCTATGCATCATGCTACAGAGCTCTCTTTAGGGCAAATTCTCAGACAGTTCATGTTGTCTTGGCTTTGGACGTAAAGGATATCATGAAAGTGATCTGGCTGATAACTTAGGGAGTGCAGGCTCCTGCAGTGCAATAATCCACAAGACCTCAGCAGTCAGGGTGATCTGGGGGAATGCTGCTTCTCTGCAGAAGAATCTCCATGACACTCTCATAAATAAAGGGCAAGGCCTGTAGTCATGACCAGGGCAGCCCTCTTCCACATTACAGCAGCAGGGCAACTAAATGGAGCACAGTGTGGCAGTCCCTCCTCCCCAGGATCTTAGCTCTGATATTGCCAGAGAACGCTAAATACAGAATGACCTGGCAACCTGTGTCTGTCTAGCAACCGTGTACGTATTGACCGAGGATAATGAAGATCAACCACTAATTTGCTGTTATAGATGTGTCTAGAAGTGATATAATTTTGACCACTGCAGCTGGTTGGAGAAAACCTCAGTCATCCAGTTCATGAACTGATCACAGAGAGTTGACGAGAGCTATACGTGGGGAAATAGACTAGTCAATTATTATGATATGTTCCAGTCTAACTTTAAGACCACACCAAATTCTGCTATCCGTACACAAACTCTCATACTGCAGGGAGGGCACCAGGACACCATCTGCGCTGAGCTGTTGGGTAGCTGCTCAGGCTGTCCTCACTAGGGTACACGGTGGGTGAACAGAAAGCACATCTCATTCAATTCTTTCAGTGTATCCCAGGTGTTCTTGTTACTGCATACCAGACAGGGCATTTGCCAGTATGCCACCTCACACAAAAACTCTTTCTGCCTTTTCTAAAAAGTGCTTTCAGTGTTTGTCCTGTTGCATGGTTGTCTGCACTATGCAAGTATCACAACCCATATGGAATGGGCTCTTATCTATTCTCTTTCACCATCCATACTGACAGTTTAGGAGCAATGTGTTGTAACTGTTTGTGACTTCTGATGTTCAGAAGGGGCAACAGAGCATTGGAAATTTCACTGAGAACCATGCAGAAAGAGATACTGTTATCTACACTGGAGTACCAGCAATTTGACTGTCGTTTGACAGGCACCGCTATGAGTGCTAAGACAAACACAACTAAGTCATATTTTCATTTTCACACTGGAAGGTGTTGCTGTTGCCTTGGGTGATTTTATCTCCAGCAACTGGTAGTGTGTTCTAGTTGCAGGACTTCAAAAGCCCTCTTTGTATTTTGCAAAAGGTTAGGATGAGCTGTAGAGCAACCATACCCTTTATGGTTGTCGTCCCAATACAGAAGTCCATGAGTATTACACCTCTTACAAAAGAAGCAAAAGTCATCAACACACATGGCACAGCAGCTCAGAAGCAAGTAGCTGTAACTGTCAGCCAGTTTGGAAAGCTGTAAGTAGACAATGTGCATCTAGTAGTTTGGTAAGCCCAGGCAGCAGAGCAGCACTCAGCCAACCATTCTTTCCCCGAGTACTATCTACATAGAGAATTCAGCAAATATTAGAATAGTTCTCTCATACTCCCTAACCTCACCGAAGATTTTTTTTGCACAAGGCTTCAGAGGAAAAGATGCAACAGAGAAAAAGCCCTCTTCTGTAAAAGAAATAAAAAGTGGCAATGAACGCCAAATTGCATCACCTTGCACAAATCCAAAACATCTCCCTTTTCACTTAGAAACAAACAGGGCAAAAGATAACAGGAAAGCCAGAACAAGGAATTGTCCAGGAGAGCGTTCTTGTAGATGACTGTGTCGATGCCAAAACAAACAACAAATATGTAAAGAATATTAGCCTTTCCTCGTTAGAGTTCATTCTCACTGGTAAATGCGAAGCCCACACAATTCTCTTCAAAGGTTGTTGGAAAATATCACGTCGAAGAAGTCGAGACTTAACACTGGAAATAGCTTAAATATGACAAAACAGATGACTTGTAATAACGCTTAATCTTGAGACAGGCATTGAAAATATGATCTGTACGGTCATTAGCCGTATCATTTGGAAAATGCATGTTCCTAGTTGATGAAATTAGTATAAATTCATGTGTAAGATTCCAATTCCATCTCAAGGAATGAGAAGGCGAAAAAGCTAGTGAGAGCATAGTCCATTTGCCAAAATTTCCCACTACCAAAAGCTCTCTTTTTTAATTTTGCTTTCTGTACTAGAAATTAGCAAGAAGATGCCATTTGTCTAGACAGCAGAGGAGCTCGCCGTCTGGTACAGTGTTTCTGGCAGTATGAGGGTGGACTAAGAATCGCAGAATGTTATCGGTTGGAAGGGACCTCGAAAAATCATCTAAGTCCACCCCTCGCCCCTGCCAGAGCATGTGACTATTTGTCGTAAATTCTTTTCTAGCATGGAATATTTTAATACGCCATCAAAATTCTTAGGATGGATTCCACTTAATTAACTCTCCATTCTCACCCTTGATTCTCTTTCATGGGGCTGTTTTGCAGAAGCAGTTTCTAATGTACCTCCACTTTAGGAAAGTGAGGGTATTTTTGTTGTTTCCTTCCTTTCCTCCCATTTACTCTCTCCCTGTTTCATTGCTCTTTGTAATCAGAGAGAGTTCATAACATGTAAATGCATAAATCAATTCTGAACACCCAGGTTAGTTTTATACCAGTGAAACTTTAGGAAAAACAGTATTTTCTGCTTTTTATAATCTAAACCAAAAGAAAACCCAGGCTTTTGCATTCTTTGTAACACAAAAACGCCAAGTCTGCCTAGCGCCTCTGTTGCTGAGATCTACTTGATAAGGAGATCATCTGAAATGCAGCTAACAGCACTATTTCTCAAGCACTGGAAGGTCTTAGGCAGTACGTTTGATGAAAAACACACCGCGTGTCCATTTATCCCCTGTGCCTATTTAAAATGTGAGATATAAACATCCCTTCTAAAAACACACTCAACAAACCTGTGCCTGGTTTACATCCTTCAGTCACTGCAATGACATTTCCTTAGCTAATCCACCGTCGAACTGATTTTTAACAAACTAGAAGGCACTTGAGTTTCGTAAGTTTAACCTGATCATGTAATACCCTTCCAGTCAGTCTGTCGCTACAGTTCTGGCTGCCCTAGGTTATTATTTTCTGCTGACAGATAGGCAGCTGCTAATGATTCTACCATAATTACTCCAAGGAGAAGAAAATACCCAGTTGAAAGTCAACTTTTAAATGATATGCCATCGCATCTCACAGAGGGGACATTGCAATGTTGAGCTTGCTGAAGGTAAGACAACTAGAACAGGAACAACGTCCACATGTGTAGCGACAGGGAAGGTGCAGTGTTTGACATCTGTGACCTCTAAATGGTAATTGCCAATGACTGTAACAGCTCTGGCACTACGTTGCTTCTCTTTAACTCTACCTGTTGACTACACCTACTGTTTTCACTTGAATTATACAGTTTTGTATTAGCTACTTAAATGAGAAAATAACTAATCAAGCTGTATCAGGGAAAACCTGATGAAGAAAAAAGTTCCTTCCCACAGGAGATTTTTCCATGCCTCTTCTGCCTGGCAGCACATGCACAAGTATCCTGTTTGCTTGCTCGAAGTCCAGCTGCTTTTAAGAAGTAAGTCAGGTGCATGAGTATCATGGTTTTATTACATGCAAAAGAGACAAATTGGTTTAGATTGCTGGTGATAAATTCACAAACTGCAAGATAGCTGAGCAAACAAACAAAAAATACAAGCACAAATCTAGCTTAATTTCCCAGGTAACTGAGGTCATGAATCATACCAGAAAGCACCTCTTCAGTGGTCGATCTATCCCTGGAGTGCATTGATGTTTCAGGTTTAACTCCCAAATTAGGGGTAATATTTGAACTTTGCTATGTACATGTATGTTGTGTGTGGTGAGACTGTTGTCAAAATACTCCTCACTGTCAGCAGTCACCAAAATGGAATTTTCCAGCACTGAAAACACCACTTTTTTTCTTATATTTCCTGGAAATGTGTGCAGAGCATATCCGGCTGCACTTCTTCAGCATCACCAGCCTTTGCATAAGAACAGATCACCTACCATCTGGCAGGAGAAGAGAAGGCTGAGGGGTGACCTCATGAATGTCTATAAATATGTGAGGGGTGGGTGCCAGCAGGATGGAGCCAGGCTCTTCGCAAGGTCATCTGGTTTTAGGACAAGGGGCAATGGGTGCAAGCTGGAACAGAGGAAGTTCCATATCAATATCAGCAGGAACCTCTTCCCAGGGAGGGTACCAGAGCATCAGAACAGGCTGCCCAGGGGGATGTTCATTCAGAGACGTTCCAGACCCGCCTGGATGTGTTCCTGTGCAATTTGGACTTGGTGATCCTGCTGTGGCAGGGGGATTGGACTGGATAATCTTTCGAGGTCCCTTCCAATGCCTAATGATTCCATGATTCTAGGAAGAGTGATCAACCCAGCCTATATGGTCAATGAATGGGCTATTACATAGCCTTTTGTTTGTAGGCAGCTCTTGAGCCTGTAGATTTCCTGGTGCCAGTACCTGCCCATCACATTATCCCATCAGTTGAGCTCTGCAGAAAGATAGAAAACCTGAAGATTTCTGCAGGAATCCTGCGGAAAATTCAGCAGCCAGGGATTACTTGAGAGTTAAACTGTGGATGCGTGACGTAACCTCTAGGATTTGGTAAATTTGTCAGCTTGTCTGCCAGGAGTTAGATACAACAAAAGGTACTTTCTTAGGTGTGTAGTCTTATCTCTGCACTAGGCTGTGGAAGAGCGCACAAGGGCAGTAGAACAGAATGGAATCCTCAGTGAAAAGTGCAAAGTATCTTAATCTCACCTTTCTCTCTAGAGTTTAGAGACCTTTTAACTGGTCTGAATCTAGCAAACTGGATCTAATCCTCTCCCCAGAATAAACACTTTGTCTTTTCAGGATCTGAACCCGGTCACTCTTCTCCTCTAGGTGTTTTCTGATGGAAGCTGTTCTGACAACATTTATAAAACAGAATGGCAAATTAGAATATTCAAAAGCTAGTCCAAAACTATCTTGTCTCAGTTTCAGGGACTGATTATGTAGTTTCTCCACAGCCCATGAAGCATAGACACAGAAGCAGTCCTTGGAACAAAAATTAGAATCCACAAGAGATAAACTTGTCTTGACCCTGAGGAGTAACAGCATCACTGAAGAACTGAAGCAGGAAGGCACCTCTGGTGGTTGTCTAGTCCAACCATCCCTGCTCACAGAAGGCTAAGCTAGAGCAGGTTGCCCACAGCCATGTTCAGCTATGTTTTGTCAATCTCCAAGGATGGAGACTGCACCTCTGGGCAATCTGTGCCAGTGCTTGGTCACCCTCATGGTAAAATAATTTGTTTCTATGTTTAAGTTGAATTTCTTGTATTTCAGTTTGTGGACACCGCCTCTTGCCACATCTTGGTCTGTCACTAGATATCACAGAAAAGTCTGGCCTCATCTTCTTTATTGGTTTATGTCAGGTGCTTATAAGCATGTTTATTCTTATAAGATACCCCTAAGTTGCCTTTTCTTAAGGCTAAACAGTCCTAACTCTCTCAACTTCTCTTACAGCAATTATTCCAAGTCCCTAACCATCTTTGTGGATCTTTACTGACCTCTATGTCCATGTCTCTTGCACTGGGGAGTCCAGCATTGGTCCCCACACTCTAGATGACAAGGGAAAAAAAGGGTCACCTTTCTCAGCCTGCTGGCAATTCTCTACTAATTAAACCTAGGAGGCTTTTGACCTTGTGCTGCAAGGACATATTGCTGGCTCACATCCAGCTTGTCCACTGGCATTCCCAGAGCCTTTCCGGCAAAGTTTTCCAGCTGCTTTCCAACCTGTACTGGTACATGCCCCTCCTCAAGGGCAGGGCTTGGCTTTCCCAGTTAGTGAATTTCATCAGATTCTGGTTTGCTCCAGCCTATTAAGGTGCCTCTGAATGGCAGCATAACCCCCAGGTGTATCAGACACTCCTTCCAGTTTGCCTTAGCTCCAACCTGCTACCTTAAAGTTAATTCTCAGGGTGCCTGTGGGAATAAAGCAGTGCCACTCCTCTGAAGGCCGATAAGCATGATGTAAGCACAGTCATATGGGGAGTAGGAGACAGGACTAATAACATTCTCCTGATGAAAGCAGCAAGCCAGCATCCCCAGCACAGTTCTCAATGCGTTAGAAACCTTGCATAAGGATAGTTTTCTGGGAAAGCAGTGACCATGCTTTTTCTCAGAGTCCAGTTCACGTAGGAGGTAGTTGTGAAGCTGGTCTTGACTGAGCCTGAGAAAATACATGATTTCTAGATTCTGATTCCTTGAAAGATGCATTCTAAGTTGCTCAGAGTGTGACAGAAAATTAATTGTAGGGAAATTGACTTCTAGTCTAGTCTAGTCCACTCCTGTGCCAAACATCTTTATCATCTACTGGCTGTAGGAGGAATCAAAGGGAGAAAGCAAATGTCACCAGCTTTTGGCCTTAGGATATGACTAGCAATTTGTTGTGGTTTGGTAGTGGGGGAAAGGGCTGCTAACTGACCAGGGTAAGAATCTTTGTGAAAGCTCATGTTCAGACCCACTTCTGGATAAGCTGAGCAAATCAGCAACTCTATGATTACTTTTTTAAGAGGGGAAGGCTGTTGAGGAAATCCCTGTTGTCCCTGTTGCTGTTTCCTGAGCTTGGGAGCTCCTATTTATCTGGGGAACAAAAGCCATGCAGTCCCCAATTGCAGTGAAGGTGGAAGATGTGCCTGAACAACCATTGCCCTTCAGAGCAAAGAGGAGGCACTAAAGGCCTTTGCAGATATCAGACATCAGCAGAGAAGTGTGCCTGCAAAACCATGGGAAAGATCGTGAATGAGGATGGATCCTTAAAGAGACTGCCACTCTGAGGTATGGATGCAGGCTGGACTGGTGGGATGCTTGCACAGCCCATGGAAGTCTTTCCATGGTAGCCAGAAAAAGCTCATCGAGGACTCCTCTCCTGAGGATGTAGCAGAGCTGGGCTCAAGAAGGCATATTTAAGAATGGTGTGATACCTCTCTTGTTTCATGGTGATGGGTTTTTTTTTATTGTTTAAACTAAATAGTTGTTGATTTTCCCTAAATTAATCCTGTCACTGCCTGTGACCCATATGTGGCAAGTGAGCTCTCTTGGTTTTGTTTTAGATTCATTAGTACTTTGTTTCTCCCTAGGCTGGCCAGTATGGCCAAGTCTTGACACAATTTTACCCTGACTTTCCATCCCAATTGTAATATCCCTACTGTCAAACTAAATGTTCACTGTCAAACTACCACTACAACAGACTCCAGAGAAGGAAGGAAAACAGGGAATGAAACAAATACTGTATCGTTATTTAGAATCATTGAATCATAAGGGATTGGAAGGGACCTTGAAAGATGATCTAGTCCAATCCTCCTGCCACAGCAGCATCACCTAGACCAAGTCGCACAGGAACACATCCAGGCAGGTCTAGAACGTCTCCAGAGAAGGAGACTCCACAACCCCGGTGGGCAGCCTGTTTTAATGTTCTGGTACCCTTCCTGGGAAGAAGTTCCTTCTGAATTTCTGACATCTAGATCATGCCCCTCAGCACTTAATCCAGTCTAACCTTAAACACCTCCAGAGACAGTGACCCAACCACCTCCGTAGGCAGCCTGTTCCAAAATTGGATCACTCTTTCAGTAAAAATCCTTTTCCTAATTTCAAGTTTAAACCTCCCCCAATGGAGCTTAAGACTGTGACCCCTTGTCCTGCCCACATCCCTGCATATCATTACAGTTTATGCTCTACAAAGAATATTAGAGCTACAGATCATTAGGTTTAAAAATTTGAAAAAGTAATCATTTTTGAAGAATAAAAATTACAAATTTTACTTGTTACCTATCATTTCCAGCAGTCTCTATTTTGGCCAAAGCTATGTGAATATCATAGAATCATCAGGGATCAGAAGGGACCTTGAAAGATCATCTAGTTCAATCCCCCTGCCACAGCAGGATCACCCAGACCTAGTCCAGGCAGGTTTCAAACGTCTCCAGAGGAGACTCCACAACCCCCACAAGAAGCTGCCTCTGGTGCCCCCGTTACCCTCACTGGTAAGAAGTTCTAGAATCTGACAGAGTTGGAAGGGACCACAGGATCATCCAGTTCCACCCCCCCTGCCATGGGCAGGGACACCCCACCCTAGAGCAGGCTGGCCAGAGCCTCATCCAGCCCGGCCTTAAACACCTCCAGGGATGGGGCCCCAACCACCTCCCTGGGCAACCCATTCCCCAAATATTTTTTCATTAATAATCTTGTGTGGAAATATGAAATTCAAAGAGCAATGTATTATTTTCATAAATTAACAGTTTAATTGCTATCAATAACCTCCTTCAGTTTCTTTTGCTGCACAGTTCGGACTGCACTGTGAGTTTTTGATGCTTTAGTTAATTCCAACATATGCCTATCAGATAAAATTTTCTGCTAGGATAACACTTCTTGTCTTTCCAAACTTGTTTGTATCTGAAACATAGGTGTTAAAATGCAGTTACTGGGTTGTCTCTTTATTTGAGTGAAAGCATCCTCAGTTAAAGCTGTAGCCCCTTACATTTCAAAGATTTTCTTGAGACACCAGGAAGAAATTAAAGATAAACAGGACTCAACTACAGTAGTGAATGAAATGTATCCCAAAGGTGTTCTCATTGCATTTAAATTGTATAATTGTATTTAATATCCACAGACACTTTGAGTGGAGTAGTTTTCAGAGTCCCCGATTCATTTCTATAGCAGTTTCAGGGCTGTCTTCTGCTAGAAGTAATTAAAACTCATCCATACAAAACAGTTTCACATTCTCACAGAGACTCAAAGGGGTAATTTTAACAGACATACCAGCTGAAAAATTTCAGGGCTCCTCTGGTGTCCTGTGGGGTCCAAAAGTCTGTGCCCATCTGAGAGTCTTGGTGTAGTACGCATGGAGAATATGCAGAACTGTGATTCCTTCAGAGGACCACAGACATTTATGGCAGCATGAAAACAGGGGGTTTGCCTTAGTTAGTATTTAATCATAACCGAACATAAACGGTAACCAGGTGTAAGGGGATAGAGCGAGTGCCTAAATTGGCTTGGGTTGGTGTCTGCAATTCAAGCACAGCAGCCAGCTCTCGGTAAGAGAGCAATGAAGCTACTTTGCTAAAAAGAATATATTGAACCCATCACCAATAAGAAAAGTAAAAAATGCCCAAAAAAGNTGGGCATCTTCAGAAGTGATCCAGCTGGGAAGTGTGTGTAGGAGCTGTCCCTCTCTTCAGCCTGTTGTCAGGAACCGGGATGAGCTGGGTCTGGCTTTCTGTGTTTGAGCTCTCAGAGAAAGAGGGGAGGGCTGCAGTTTCACCCCCACCTAAGGGGGCTGCAGATGTGAGTAGCAGCTCATCTCTTTGTCCCACTGCCAGGAGCCTGGACAAGCTGGCACTGGCCGCAGTCCAAGAGTTCTGCTCTCTCTGCGATCAAGCTCTCAGGCAAAGCTGTGGTTGCTGAGAGCTGTTGTTTAGCCACCCCTCAGTAGGGCAGCAAGGCTTCTTTATTCTGATACATCAAAAATTTATCAGCATTGATAGTTGTGTTTCCTCTCTATACATATTTCCTCTGTAGAATTAAATTATTTCTTTAGTACTGAAATGAGTTCTTTGGAAGTTTTCAAACATACACTTCTGTGCTTGTTCACATACTACTAGTTCTTTGATCATGTGTTTACTCAAAGGTTCACCAGGTAACTACAACTAGTCAACAACCCTTCACTAAGCTGCTACAGTATAAAGTGAAGGACATGCAGTGGGTTTATTGCAGCAATATTTTCTCCCATTGACTTCCTTACACTCAACATTCAGTTGCTCCAGGAAAAGCTCTTGTATTCATGTTTAAGTCTCTGATTTTACTGTGGTAAAATGAAAGACAATCACTTTCTTGTGCTGTAAACAGCTACAGAACTGACAACAACTCAAATTCACCCAAGGAGTGCTGTTTCAATGATATTTAATGCAAAGTCATTTTATCAAGGGATTTAACAAATGCAAAACTCTAAAATGCTATTTCCTTACAAAGTGCAATCCCTAACCTTTTAATGATAAAAGCTGGTGGGTTTAGCATAAAAATCCATAGTATTGGTTTGTAATCCAATCTAATTTCACCATTGATATTTTTAGATATTGTTTCTTGACAAACGTTAGTTCTAAATACAAGCAAACAGTTGATGATATGGCTTCTCTAGAGAAACTAGTCTCTGTGTGCTAAATATTGTCATTCTATGTAGTTCAAATACATGTTGCTCCTGAAATCATAGCAAATAATAGCAAATAATATTGCATCATATGAAAATACTAGTACTTTCTACCTGTAGATTACATATTGGCCCTCAGAATATATTTATGGTCTGAAAAACAGCTGGAGATAATGAAAGTGGCTCTAGATGCATTCTTAGGAAAGCTGTATACTCCATGCTAACCACTTATTTACATTGTGGACCAGAGCCAAGACAGTCAAAAAGAAAATGAGTAACTATTTTCTGACAGGAGGGTTTACTCTGTTATCATGCACTGACTATCTCAACAGAGAAGAGCTGTTTCTGTTTGGGCTCTCCCGTTGAATAGACAAGACGTTTGGCTATTGTCCTTAACATTTTTGGCTGTACGAAACAGGTTTTGTAATAAATATTTACATTTGTTTTTCTATAAAGCACTGTGCCAAGTCTAGACAAGGAAAAGGCTTTAGCCCATCCAATATGAAGTAACACGTAATGTTTCTCATTTTAAGGTGTCCCTTTCATTGAACTGCACTCACGCTTCTCATTTGGGAATTCCTACCAAGATCAAATTGTCTGAGGCTTTTAACATAATGGAAAATTTGGAAGCTGCCATGAAAAACACATTATTGTCCTGTGAACCTGCTTTCTACCCCGATTTTTTGAGAGGTTCAGAAGCCAATGTGGACATTTCAGGTCTACTCCATGAGGACATTCGGTAAGAAAAGAATATTTGGTACAAAATCTTTCAGTGAGATTTGTATGCATTTATTGGTCAAGGAGGACTAAGCCCAAAGGAAGTCAAGTTGCATTTATACGAATAGGCTAGAGAGCTGGGCAGAGAAAAATGGAATGAGGGACAACAAGGGTCAGAGTAGAGTCTGGCATCTGGGACCAGTATAGGTTGGGGACTGACCTGTTGGAGAGCAGTGTAGGAGAAAGGGACCTGGGGGTCCTAGTGGACAGCAGGATGACTCTGAGCCAGCAATGTGCTCTTGTAGCCAAGAGGGCCAACAGCATTNCTCTAAATATGTGAGGGGTGGGTGTCAGGAGGATGGAGCCAGGCTCTTCGCAAGGTCATCTGGTTTTAGGACAAGGGGCAATGGGTGCCTGCTGGAACAGACTAGGTTCCATCTAAATATCAAAAGGAACTTCTTCCCAAGGAGGGTACCAGAGCACTGGAACAGGCTGCCCAGGGGGGTTGTGGAGTCTCCTTCTTTGGAGACATTCCAAACCCACCTGGATGTGTTCCTGTGCAACTTGATCTAGGTGATGCTGCTGTGGCAGTGGGATTGGACTAGATGATCTTTCGAGGTCCCTTCTGATCCCTAATGATTCTATGACTACTGGGAGATAGCAGTAAATGTAACTATTCTTCACTATGACTGGATGGCATTACTGCACCCATGTAAGGAAGGAACATGCAGCTGATATTCCAGCCTGGTTTTCAGGTTAGTATGCAAAAAGCAGCTATCTAAGAGCAGTCAGTGTTTTGAATTCTCTGACAAACAATAGTTCTAGGAAATGTAGAGAGCTGCAATAAACAAGATTCATCCTACAGCAGTTTTAATACTTGATAGAAGCCCAAAGCACTGGAGCAATCAAACTAGAAAAATCTGATCCTCTCTCTGGAGTGACTTATCGGGCAATGCTTGGAGAACCTGACCTAATTTCAGCAGCCTGTCTTGCACTCATAGTAATATGAAATGTGACAAGAGCACTTAAAAACTGCTAAACCCTGATAAAATCTCAGGGCCAAAGGGTGGTTTGTGTCTCTGTATCCTATCTTGTTACCCCAGCAGGCAGCTCTACAAACTGAGCTGTCTTAGCTGGAATCCAAATGAGTCATCACTTTAAAGACAATTCCAAGGCTAGCTGAGATGTGAGGCCTGCATTCTATAGTAGCTAGCAATTTTCCCTATGGCCTGTAAAGGACATGACTCTATAAGTAAGTGTGTATTTATATTGTTTATGTTTCTCCTTTCTCTAAAGGATTAATGAACACACTTCCAAGACAGCCCATTCATGTAAAATATATGAACTTTGTCAAGAATAATTGATAGTTTGAATGATTATTAAAATAGCTAGAGCCTTCATGATTTCTGCCTCAACTCACAGCTCTCTTACAAGAGTTTATCATTTGAAATAACAAACACATGATCCCAACAGGGTATTATCTGGCTGGCTTACTGGTAAAGATGTAGTCATCCTAGGACAGCTGGTATCACAGAAAATTGGTTTTAAGTTACTAGCACTTTCATACTAGCCTGTTTTACAAGATATCCTTTATTAGCTTTGATTTGCTTTTTTGGAGCTCATAAAGCTTTTCCAAGAAGTTATGCCTAGACCTGATACAGCACAGTGTGATTGTCAGCACCACTGGTAGCACTGGTATGATGTTCAGAGGGCTCTCAGAAGAGTTTTGTTGCTCACAAGTAACATTAGTGAAATCTTATTTTTCAAAATATTCTCATACATAGAGCATTTACTAGCGATACTCTCATGCATGAAACTACTGCTGATAGAAGCATGTTCACATCACTCTTAATCTGAGAGGCTGGCACAACTGCTACGAGCCACCTATGCTTAAAATAACCAGGATGCAAGTTCTTTAAGGCTCCAGTTCTCAGGTAGAAATGTATTAAAAACAGCAGTTAAAGTCAGAATAAGTGAGAACATAAAGATAGGGAACGACATGATGCAACAGAGAAACTGCTGCTGTGATGAAAAGGTTGAAGTCAGCAGAGAGCAGACTGAGGAATTTTAGCTTCAAGAAAGTGATCATGTTTATTAGGTAGCAAACTATATTTGCATTCTGTGTGATGGCTTCAATGGCTACTGAAACGGTTTTTCAGAACCAGATATATGGTTGGTTGGTACTCACTCACTACACCAACCTGGCAGGCATGTATGAGCAGCCACCAGGTCATACTCTGAACTCTGAAATGGAGAATTATTCTTTTTCCATGAACCTTGCTTTTTGATTCAGGTCCCCCTATAGCTACAACGTTTTTCGTGGTACCTGACAGCCTAGTGTAGATTTTTGCCATTTTGTCCTTTTTCTGAGTGGGATGTGCAGCTCTAAACTTGTTTTTCTTCTAAACTTTGTGAGAAGCAGCTGAGATACTGTAGAAGCAAAGGTCTCTTGGCATATACACACTTACTGAAGTGAAAGGGAAATAATCCTACAAGCCAACATTTTAAAATCCTTCCAAACCAAGATTAATTGCCAGATGTTCCAGGAACTTTATCATCAGTCCAGTCAGTTGTAATGTCCTTGCTTTGTTGTATATGAGGTAGTGCCTTTTTGGCACTGTAGGTTATTTCCTGCTGGGCTGCAAGGGCTGTAGTTACACGGGGTTTTGGATGAGCTGATTCTACTGTGCACATTTTTAGGAAGCATGAGAAGCCTCCATGGTTTCTCTTTATTTATTGGAATGTACCATCACAGTAGTCTAATCTGTCTTTGCTCCATTTAATGCATGAGGATTAGTGCTTACAGACATTACATGTGAGACTCAGTATCCAGAGAATGGGTAAGCAACACTTCCCATTCATGAAATCCTGCTGTGTTTATCTTAGAGCACTTTGGCCTCATTGTTTCCATGTATGCAGTCATAGCCACATGGAGAAATCTTCAGTCATCTTGAGATCAGCCTTGAGGAGAAGGACTTGGGGGTGCTGGTCGACCAAAAACTCAGCCTGAGCCGGCATTGTTTGCTTGCAGCTCAGAAAGCCAACCGTATCCTGGGCTGCATCAAGAGAAGTGTGACCAGGAGGCTGAGGGAGGGGATCCTCCCCTTCTATTCTGCTCTTGTGAGACCCCATCTGGAGGACTGCATCCAGTTCTGGAGCCCCCAACAAAGGAAGGAGATTGAGCTGTTGGAACATGTCCAAGGGAGGGCCATGAGCACTGGAGGGCTGGAGCACCTCTCCTATGGGAACAGGCTGAGAGAGTTGGGACTGTTCAGTGTGAGGAGATTCCAGGGAGATCTTACAGTGGCCTTCCAGTACCTGAAGGGGGCTACAGGAAAGTTGGGGAGGGGCTG
>VZRI01009708.1:286710-297145 GCA_013397515.1 Upupa epops
CCTGCTCATAGCAGGGGGGTTGGAACTAGATGACCTTTAAGGTCTCTTCCAACCTGAACCATTCTATGAATCTATGCACCTTCCCTCTGAAACAGTAAGAAAAATAAACACAAGGAACCTGGTGTAAGAGCAGTGCTTTAGCTCACCTGAGTTTCAGTGTAGCCAAGTATCACACAGGCTGCAGCAACTTTTCCAAGAGCTGACCACCACAGAAGAAATGTGCTAGCAGCAGGACAGAGCACAACATGTGTCACCCTCTTGTGTGCTACCACATTGCTCAGGCTCAATTTCTGGATCTCAATGAATGCCGCTGTTTTTCTGTTAGCTGTGCTGGCTCCCTTCAGCCATTTGCCATACGGACTCCTGGCCGCCCAGGGATGTGAGATGCTAAACCATGTTGTCACAGACCAGTTTTTGTTCCACGGCAGGCTTTCATTTATCTTTGGCTTTATAAATCTTTGTGGCTCAGCCATGGTGTTTTAAAGTAATCTTGAAGCAATGGAGAAGATGATGAAATCATTCCCATTTCCAATTTGCAGCAATTGGTTCTCGGCAAAGCCACTCGCTGACAAATATTTAACAATTCCTGTGTTTTTTTCTAGAAATTCAGAGATGCAATCTATCAGCAAACGCGGTTACTTGCAGTATTAACAGTGGCTTTGTATGTTTATGGAGAGCAATACACATTGTTATGGAGATGAAAAGTGCATTGAAAATGCCTCGTGACATATCAGGTACTGGTTAATCATAGGGCTCATGGAGAGCTCTAATTTCATACTGACAACGGTGCAAAGAAGTCTCAATTTAGGTTTATAATCTGGTACCTGGTTTATGACCCAAAACCCTCAAATTAGCACTTTTAGGTAGCTAATCTTGCTTTTACTATCAGTTGACTACTTGTGTGTTCGGTAGGTTGGTCATATTTTTCGCTTTGGATTTGCATGGGGGTTTTTGTTTGATTAGACAATCAAATTTGTAGAATCATAGAATCATCATGGATCAGAAGAGACCTCGAGAGATCATCTAGCCCAATCCTCCTGCCACAGCAGGATCACCCAGGCCAAGTCCAGGTGGGTTTCAAACGTCCCCAGAGAAGGAGACCTCACAAACCCTCCAGACAGCCCCCTTCAGAACCCAGTCACCCTCACTGGGAAGAAGTCATAGAATCGGTCAGGGTTGGAAGGGACCACAGGATCATCCACTTCCAACTCCCCTGCAATTGGATGTCTTTTAAAATAATTTGTGCCATGTATCTGAAACTTAAACTACTTCTAAAATGTAGGCTCTGAGCTAAAAACAGCCTTACTCACATAAAATCTGTTCTGAATCGAGGTTCTGCAGTAGTAAAGAGCAAACTTGACAATACTGCTGGTGTGCCAAGTGATCTTCGAGGCACACAAAGAACATAATATTCCTTCCTCAAGTAGCACCTGTGAGTAAAGACTAGATAATATTCTTCCCTAAGAAACACCTATAAGATCCACATTATCTGTATGTCAGGAGGTTTCTGTAGCTATCACAAATGGTCTGTTCTGAAAAGGTGGTTTCTTGTGACTAGGAATAAGAGGAAGATTAAATATTAGTTTTTAATCTAATGGTTAAATATTCTAATAAAGTGGGAATATCCTGAGATTTTATTCCTGCTCTTAAAGGACACTTTAATTTATCTAGTGACTATTTTGGTTAAAAACACTACTTTGGAAACATTTAACTGTTATGTACTTGCTTTTCCTGATCTGTAAGTTATAATTTCACAGGCCTATTGTACTATTATTGCTAATCAACATTGCATGTAAAATTGTTTTTAAAAACGGTTGCCTTTATATTATACAGCACAAAACAATTAGCAAAATTACTAATCCTGTCATACATTCAGAATGATAAGAGCGTTAAAAGTACTGGAACATACACTGTGTGCCTGAAAGACACCTACATCTAAGCTTGTTCTCCCTTTCTAGTTAAAACATGGGAGCAAATGCAGAAGGCTGGTGAATTTTCTTACAACAGAGACCGTGGCTATGCAAATGAAGAGATTATATTTAACACTAAGTAGATTGGGGTAGATAAACCTTTCTTGCTATTGCAAACAGCAACATGACTGCTAATTACATAGCTTGTTGCTCAACAGCATATGTGCAAGCCAAGGAAAACAGAGCTACGCAGTGAACTGAGGGTGAAGTGTCCACGGAGAGGGATGTGATTTGACAGTAGTGCTTTCTGAGTAGCATCTAATCTTCTGTTTCTGTAGTTTCAGAGCAACAAGAATATAAGACATTTCGTCTACATAATCTTGTTGTTCTGCCTGATGCTCTGGTGTGCATTCTGCTTGCTAATTGATAAAAAAGGCATGGAGAAGCGCTTAGTACAACCGTAATCTTGTTTGTTTAGGGGAAAAGTAATTTTTTTAGGTCAGCTGTGCTAACACTCACTCAAGTTCCTAGTAAAGCTCTTTTAGTTCATGCTTGTGAGTGAACAAACTAATTGTTCCTGCAGAGGGATCTACACTGCCAATGAAGTTGGAAGTGCTGAATGAGTGACCACTCTTCGCTGGCCTTTGCTACTTTAGGACACTGCTGCCTCAGCAAAATGATGGCCAAGTGACTATTTTACTGGTTGCAGAACTATTTCACTCAACATGTGAGTGAGAAAAAAAATTAAATCTTGTTTTAGATTAGCATAATGGATTTGAAACAGAGAGAGTTGATTCATGAACAATAGCTTGGCTGCAAACTGCTAGAATTTCAATCCTGACTGTATCACTGTGTCTGCTGTCATTGTTTCCTTTACGCTGGGTGGCACACATATCAAAACTGAGTAAAACAGTATTGGTTTGGGTAAAAGCACAGAGAGGATAGTTTTCTCAAAGAAAGCAACCTCACAGTAAAGCAAACCTGAGCAGTTAATCTTGAGACTCACGCTGTTAATTATCATAATACTCATGCAGGTAGATACTCATCAATGTATTACCTCATTGTTAGAGGGCTTACTTTAATACAGTGTCAGATTTGGATGTGTTTGGTCTATCTAAGGAAAGGTGTTTTGTTGCTATGGGTCAAGAATTTGAAAGATATGAAAATATTTACTGCAGGAACTATTGAATTAATTTGCATAACGTGCTTCGGAATACTTGCAAATGTAAGAATTCTGTTGGTGTTTATAGAATCATAGAATCATCAGGGATCGGAAGGGACCTCGAAAGATCATCTAGTCCAATCCCCCTGCCACAGCAGGACCATCTAGACCAAGTCACACAGGAACAGATTCAGGCGGGTCTTGTATGCTACTTGTATGAATGTCCTTTTCTGGAGATGTTCCAGACCCACCTGGATTGGACTAGATGATCTTTCGAGGTCCCTTCCGATCCCTGATGATTCTATGATTCTATGTTTTGAAGGAGTCCTTCTGTATCTTTATATACAGTTCATCCCTAAATCTAGGATGAACATGAATTACTCTCTTTTTTGATGCTTCTGTCTTTGGATGGGCATGAAAAGTTGCACTGCATTCAGTAGGAATAGTAACATGGTCTGGGCTTCATATTCACATACAGTTTTGTTTTTCTCATCAGTTAAACATGGCTAAATTGTCCCAACAGTTTCTCTAGATAAATCCGGGTGTCAACAAATGAAAAGATGATTTGGCTAAGAGGTGGCTTAGCTAGGAAGCCAACAAGACTAATTTGGAAAATATCACAAACTTTGGCAATCTTCACATGTCTTTATGTAACTAAAAAATGAAGTTAATTTAACAATGTGAATGTCAGACATCATTTAAGCAACCTGTGCTTTAAAATTGTCTCCCACTGGTTATTTTGAGGCCCTGAAATATATCCAGCTCACTAAACCCACATTGCTAGAAGAAAATGAGAGACCTTGATGACGGAGTTTCTCTGCATGTTTGAGCTCTATAATGATTTGGTCATGGGGAAAAGCGGATTAATGTTTGTTATTGTTGAAAGCTACAGCAATGGATTTAGGTGACATTTATGTTTGTGGTAGTCTAAGTATCAGCTTTTAAAAAATTAAGATGTACCATTTTTACAGGTCTTTTTAAAACGTGGCCATTGGTTAATACATGGTCAAAAATAGTTTTCCTGTCCTCATTGATTCCTTATACAGAAACAGCCTAGAAGCAATAAATAGCTTCAATATTCTTGTCTTCTAGTAACTCCTGGTTCAGAACTTCTTGAGCTGTGAGTGAATAAACAGATGCACATTGGCTGTGTTTAAAAAAATAGAAAGAAACCAAACAACTGGTTGACATTGATTTGAATACGCCCAAAGGCTGTAAAATCTCATCCCAAATTAATTTTGTTGTCAGAAAAAAATCATTTCATGTACAGAAAAAAGACTAATTTTCAAAGACCAGGATCCTCTTCTATTCTTGAGGAGGAAGATTTTTAAAGCTTTGCTCATTATCGCTGTCTGAAATGTATTTTTCTTCCTGTCGTGCTAGAATATGCTCCACATATTTTTGTAGAATTAAGGCTCTGGCTAACAGGCTGCTTCTTCGCGTTGGTTGCCATGGAGCTGCCTCTGCCTATTGAATTCACCTGGGCGGACTTCAGATGGCACACTGAAGTTTATTCAGTCTGTCACTAACACATTGCCTTCAGCGACCACAGAATTTCATAAAGGCCATAAGGAAAAGCAAGTTCTGTTCAGATTTCCTAATAAGGGATTGTTTTAAGCAAAACTCAAGGTTCGGGTTGTTTTTGTGGGATGCTTTCTGAGATCATTGACAGCCTGACATTCCCTCCTTGAAAGAACAATGCTTTGTCATTAGTGCTCGTTGCTGCCTTTTTCAGAAATATCCATTCAGGAAACTAATCCCAGAGTGAACCTAGATGTGTTTCACCATGGCTTTTGCCAGGACTAGCAGCTCCTGCACTACTCAGCAGGGGTAGCGTGGCATTGTTTGTTTTTTAGTGTTCTGGATATCACAGGCTTGGATACCAATTCATTAGCTGTTAGCTTTTAATAGATATGTACTTTTAAAAGTTGATCCTTTCCTATTATTTTTAGCAGTATAACTCCATCATGCAAAAAAAATCTTCTATCTATTTGAAGCTATTTTCCCTACAAGAGAGACCAGAGCAAAACTGAAGGGAACTTGTTGTCTAATGATATAAACAAGTCATGTCTATCTGAGAAGATGCTGAAGTACTGTGCTCAGTTGAATGTCTCAGGTGCACAAATGTTTCTCTCAAAATTTTGCTGTAGAAGTAGGTAAGATGGTTTTGATGGCAATTGATTTGGCTGTGGCTAATGCATTATTTACATCATGATATTAGCGCAACTTCTGAGATCTTATTTTTCAGAGTAATTTTTCTTATTATACTTGAAGGCTGATAAAGCTTTGTGGAAAATTACTTTCCTAAAAAAAAAAAGAACTTCATTTGGTAGAGAAAAGTTGAATGAAAGAGCCTTAGCAGTAAGGGAGAAAAAGGAAGAACAAGTAAGAGCTTGAAGACATCTTTCCTCTCCCTCCTTTGGCTGCGTGTACTGTAAGTACTTACAAAAAATAACTTTTCAGAAGCCAAACCAACATTATTTTGCAGTAATGTTTTCAAATCTGAGCCTGTTTGCAGTCTGACGTTTATAGCTAAGCTGCTCTAAGGGCTGGTGTGCTGTCAGGAAGGAATGCCTGTAGCCTTGCTCTAAGCTATGTACTACTGCTGTCCCCCCCATTCCCTTTTCACTCTGGCAGTTGCATTTATTGGACTTCATGGTAAGATGACTCATGGAGATAAAGTAGCAGAGGATTAACCCTATGGAAAGATAATTAATTTTCTGCTGCATTATATTTGTGATTCTTGAGTGAAGGCCCTAGTATTCAAAGAAGCACAAGAGGTGTGCAATGCAGGATGTGGTTGGTGCAGCCAAGGTGAGGAGAGAGGAAAACTACTTCTGGCAAATGCTTGCTTTTAAAATCAACTTGATGGTAATGTGGAGCTATGCCATCAGTGATCTACGCTTCAGATCTGTGCATGTGTAAGTTGGCAAGGAACTTGTAAACTCTTAGGCATGTTAACTGTGCCAAAAACTTGGTAATGATGAGTTAACTGCCAACCATGTTGACAATTATGTGATTCTCATATGGATTAGAGGTTGTCATTTACTATTTTTACAACATTAATTATGAATGAAGTTTTGGTTTAGTGCCACCAATAAGTGATTTTTGGGTGGAAAAATATATGTCTTCCCTAAAGCAGAGAAGTCCAGGCTGAACACAGGGCTTAATGAAGGGTAAAGAAGAGGCCAACTTCAAGGAGCTGAAAAGAGTTTGGATGCTGTCCTTGGACAGAGGCCGCATGGTCTATTAAAAGCTGTCTCTCATGTCCGTAACTCATATGGGCAGAACATAGTTGTGGGTGAGAGTGCTATAAAGCCTTTTTGTGCTCTTGTGATTCAAGTATTTAATAATAAGAGAGCAATGGCACTATAAATAGGAACACCATAGTTGGTAAGAACAGCGGATACAAAAGGAGATATGTGGTCTCAGTTATGACAGGAGGGCAAAGATAAAGGAAAGAAAATATCAACTCAAACCCAGCAGCTCTTCAGAGCTGCATAATCATACATAAACTTTGTATACAACCCATTGACAACAAAATTGCCTCTTGCGAAGTGAACAGCTTGTGAGCTGCAGCGTGCCTTTTTTGGTTATGTTTTGCACAGGGCTCAGAAAAATGTGCTTAGTAGGTGTTGTGGGTTTTGCAAGTATTGCAAACCTTGCTGTGCAGTAGGAGCAGTTTTGTTAAGGTTTGTATATCTTGCTCATATCTTCCAGCACTCAGAAACCTGTCTCCCCCAGAACAGATCTTAACAGTATCAACCCAGGTTTTGCTCCATGGCACTTATATCCTAAACAATAAAGCATAATAAATATGAGCTGGAAGAATGGATCGGTTCATTAAATCCAGCCAGACGGTGTTGTGCTCTGATATAGACTGATAATAATTTTACAAGTGAGACTGTCTGGAGTGGTTCTGTTCAGATTTGTCATCTGAAAGATAAAGTACAAAAATAAGAGGAATCACTTGTGACAGCCAGCTTTCAGTTTATCACCAGAGAAAAAGATGAACTATGTCTGTTCTGAGATATTAAATCCAGGTAAACAAGTGAATTCTCATTTTGACAGTTTTGGATTTCTAGCTACCATACATTTTAGGCAGGCAGTGGTACGGAGGAATAGATGGCCAGCACTTCCTTTTAACTTATAAAGATATTTGCTGTGTCAGGGCTTTAAATATATGCTCAAGTGGGAATATATTAGTTGTTTAGTAAGTGACATTGTAAGCTTACTGGCCTATATTTATGCAAATTTTTAATTATCTCCCTTGAGCCTAAGTTATTAGCTTTTAGCTGCATTTACACAAAGACCAACCAATGACCCTAGGTCTATTTTTGCACATTCAGGTGACTGTTACACACTAAATCAACCCTGCACTCACTGTGTGCATAGGTTAGGACACAGTGCTGATACCACATTCTTACACTGACAGTAATAGACAACTAAATATGCAAAGTAATACAGCTCCCCTTGCTCTGTGAGGACATCTAACCTCTTATACCACAAAAAAACCCCCACTCCTTTTTGCCAGCCAAATCAGGTCATCTTGTTTGTCAGTCTAAGGTTTTAGGGTTGGCTGGGTTCTTTTTTAACTAAGCAAACCACCAAACCACAAAAACCAGGTCTTTGTGTCTTCTGCTCTTCTAATATTTGCATGTTTAGAAAAATCTGAATAAGCATGCACAACACCTCTCCACTGCAGCTAAAAGCATAAAAAAATGCAGCACAATGTTTTTCTGCTGAGAAGTGGTTAGGCATAGCAGGTTGTTTTCTCTTCCAGAAAGAATGAGCAATTTGGGATCTCTACACATTGTTTTTACACATTGACCCTTATCCTGGAGTAGATACGGCCAAAAACAGCATGCAGTAGGGTGACTGCATTGGTATGTGTTCAGCTGAAGGATTTTCACTGCACATTTCAAGGTTAGAGAACTCTGCTTAACTGCTAAACAAAAAGGTACTCGCAATTATTTTTCTAGACTAATCTTCTAGTCACATTGAGGCAACAAATGAAATCACTAGTAAAGAACAGAGGTATTTTTTTCTCAGGAAGAAAAACAAAGTTAACTTACTAGAAATGTGGAGATGATTAGTAGGGGCTTGACTGACTGGGGTTTTTTTGTCTGGTTATAAAAGACAACTGTGCAACGCAACTGTTTATATTCAACTATTTCTTTTTAGTTCCCTTTTGTTTATTTCTGCCTTATAAACTTCCCTCCTGAGTCCCTGCTTTCCACAGCCCTTGTGTGTATATAAACAAGCAAAAACGTCACTTCTATCTAAAAGAGAAGACAAGATCATCACAGAAGTTGTAAGACTCAGACAAAAAGCCTGAACTTCATTTGATATACTCAAGATCTAATTTATGAGAAGGTAGAAATACCTTTTTAGCATGGATGTATAGTTTATGGTTTTGAAACCGTAACTGATTCCAAAATCATCTCTATCCCATGACTCTCTTAAAAAAGAATCGTATACTTGGAAAAAAAAACCAAGACAACTGTGTCATTTATATATGTTTTACAAAGTGAAAAATTCAGAAGGTGACATGAAGAACCACTGCTACATGATTAAATAACTTCCACGCCTTTCTCAGTGTGAGAGACCTTGGCAGATGCTTGAAGTTTAAGAAGTAAATGTATTGAATCATGGCAGATAAAGTGCCTTTTCCTCGAGAATGGTTTGAAACTGAAGGATAAATGCTTCTAAAGCAATAAAGGTATTAGAAGACCAAGCCAGTATATTTTGATAATGACACCCAACCTAGCAATCATGTGGTTAGGTCTTTAGTAAATGTTTATTTATCCTTCCTTATTTATGGTCACAAACATTAATGGCATTAAGATGATCTAATTTGGAAGTGACAAAAAACCAACTGTCTCAAGGCTTTTATTAGAAGGTGAAGTATGCATTCTGCCCACTGAATGTGTAAAGAGAAAGTACCCCTTTGGTTATAGCCACTAAAAGAAAACCTGGAAACGGTCCAAGCTTTAGCATCCTTGTAGTTTCAAGACTATTCAGCATCTCTATTAAATTAATTGAATAAAATGTGAGTCCATAAAAACTCCTTTTCAGCAAAATGAACGTTTCACCATAGACAATAAGTGTAACAAAGTTCCAGAAATTATTTTGGGGGAAATATGGCAACTTCTGAAAATGAGTTGTGAAACTTTTTGGGTAAGTGAAAGTTCTCAACCTTCTTCAAACCTCAGAGCACTTCCATTTGAAGTGAAAACCGGTTTCTTCACAAAACTGGGTAGGTCCTGCAGGATTTTCACACTACTTGTAGGAGAAAAAACTGGAAATGTAACCTAATTTAGAGAGGAAATTTATTAGCTGTTATGAAAAATGTAATAAAGCAACCTTGCAACTGCGAGAAAGCCTGAAAGTTCTTGACATTGCTCTGGCTTTTGTGCTTGTTTTGATTTGCTATCTTCTATTCCTCTATATGACTCTTAGTAACAGTTGTGTTTTTAAGTACATGACAACAGGCCACTCAGTGTTTCTGTGCTGACTTTTCAGTTTTACAATCAACTGGTAAGAGATTTCACAAACAATCACAAAGTGATAATGAAAACAGAAGTTTTCCTCCAGTGCTGCATGAAGCACAGCCAAGTCCAATCTGAAAATGATGAGAGGTCACAAATGTTTCTCAACAAAATCTTCTCTGACAGCAGGTATCAGTTCACTGAACGCTCAGAGGGTTTAGTCTCTGCCAGGATGGTTATAAATTTGGTTTCTTCTTTTATTATAAGTCCATTTTAGGGGTGAAGGATGATTTTCCTGGGTCAGATTATGAAGACGGCTTTCCAAAGCCCTCTGTGGAGCACTTGATAACAGTATTGAATTTAGCATGTAGATTTCATCCTCCCTGCTAGCTATGAATCACTCATCCCTTGTTGATATGTGCACGGGGATCCCCAGAGAGTACAGGCAGCAGCCCTATCTACCATCAGAAGTACCTGTGGAACTTCCTCTTTAAACGCACAGGTTTGTCCCTTAAAGCCAACCTCACCGCTCGACTCGGGCTTCTCTAGGGGTTGAGACGTGCAGTGCCACACGCTTAGGGCTGACGGAGAGGGGGGCACCTGTGTCCCCCCACCCTCCCGGGGGTACGTGGCGGGGAAGCCTGCTGAGGCGCTCCCATCCCGACGCACTCTAGCAGATCGACCCATCCTCCCGCTGGCAGTCCGAGTGACAGCGAAATCGGGGCACGACCCCCTCCCCTTCGTCCCCCTCTTTCGCAACTCTCTCCTTCGCCCCTCGGCCACTACCCTCCCACCCCGCTCCCGGCGGGGAACAGGCACCGCCCCGCGCCTGCCGCCCGGTAGCTGCCGGGAGGGCGATGCTCGTTGTCACT
>VZRI01009708.1:297322-350370 GCA_013397515.1 Upupa epops
GGCAGCGGGCGGCTGGCTGGGAGCGGTGGGGTGGGGAGCGGTGGGGCGGCCGGGGCTCCCCGTCCTTCAACTTCGGCTACCCGTCGTCAGAAAAGTTTGACGCCCGAAAGCCTGTCCGGGACCCCACCCCCAAATGCTATTTCATGAACACGCACGGTGAGATAGATGCTCTGTGCCAGAGAACCTTCATAAGTCCAGAGAGCCGTGCAGTGATCTGTGGGGTGGACATATATCACTGTGTTGCTGTTAAGGTGCTCTTCTGAAGCATGTATTGCTCGTATGTTACAGCGATTTCCCCCAGTAACCTGTTGTATCTGTACCTGATGCTTACCGCGCACTGCTGAGACTTCTCTCAGCTGTCACGCAAGGCTGCTAACAGTCTGTACTGATGGTGGAAGGCGGTTCGTGCTGGTTGTTGAGCAGGAATTTCGGGGAGGCTGAAGGTGCTGAGCACGCTACAGATTGAAGCCAATCGATTTTCGTGCAGAATGTGGTTGTAGTCATCTTTGAAAATTTAACAGCTCGGTCCGTGGGCATTCTACGGCTTTCAGATGGGTGGATGGAGGGAGTGAGACAGGGGATGGATGTTTGCACATTTGGTAAAGACTTTCTATGTTGAAAGGTGGTTCTTATTTAATATGTGAATGTTGCATAGTATCTTCAAGTTTGTAATAGTTCCAAAACTTGGGATGCTATTTTTAAACCCAGTAAAAGGATAGTAAAATCTGGTTGTGTGCCTTTTAAATGACAAACATGCTTGTTCTTGTTTGTTAGGACTGAGGTCGCCCTTTTGGGGTGGCAGCTTTTATTACTGCTGCTGAAACTGTTTCTGATGCTTTATTTTTCTGAGAAGGTGACTTAGTTTCATCACACAGGTGCTTGACTGCCTGTCAGTCTGTCAAAAGACTCACTAATTGATCTTACGGGGTGACAGCAGAACAAAACCCAGGCACTGAAACAGAGACTAGGTTAAGCTAAAAAAGAAAAAAAATATGCTTCTCTGGATAAGAATTTGACTGCAGCTTCCAAGAGCAGAACAGACATTTCTGTAGGGCCATATGCTTTGCCAGCTTCTCCTGAAGCAGTGGCAAGGGAGCTAATTTGTGACCTACAAATCTCCTCCCTTTTTATATTTTTCCAGCTCAAAGCACAGAATCAGCACCTGTGAAATCATATGGTGCCCCTTTGCTATTGACAAATGCCAAACACTGATCATAAAATTGGTTTTCACCCCTCCTTTTAACTAGGTACAAAGAACTCCTATTTAGAAAGGAAGGATAGTTTATAAACACACATGTTGTTTTATGTTTCAGGTCAAGTACTCATATTCTGGTTTATAGAATTAGTTTCTGAATGTAGATGGCAAAAAGATTCACTTTTTTAAAGTAGTAAAAATGCAGATCTTTTCATTCTGTAACTCCTTTCAGCTTTCAGAACCAAAGGCATTAGGTAATCCTATCTTCTCCTTATATACACATAATCTAGCTGTGCATAAACCTTGGGTATAGAGGAAATAAGATTATGGAAGTAAAAGAGCTGTTTCCTGAAAAAAAAAAGATAGTTAATTCCTTAGCATGCACTGCATTTAGAGACAATTACTCTGATTTCATTTTTTCCTTAATTAGCATGGTTTCTAAAAATCAATATTGTAAGATCTTGCTGCTTTGGAACATACAGTGAGAAATTGAGGCTTAATGAGAACATGTGAATCATCAAGTAGATTGCCTGTAGGTACTGCAGTTATGCCCACTGCCGCGTTTTCCACTAAGGTACGTGCGTATCAACCCTAGGAATGTTTTGTGCCAAGTAATGCATCAGGAAAAATCCCCAAACAACATGCGAGCTTATGGAGTGATATCACTCCTAGAAGCGTTCTCTCAGAAGTCCTTGTTCTGGGAATAGTGGTTTTGTGAAATACAATGAAGAGCCTTTGTAGAGTTGTAACAAGCCTCCAAATTTCTTTTAAACAAGACTTCTACTTTTGTAAAGTTGAGGGTATCTTTCAATCTGGCTGTACTTTATGGTTGATATCTTGGATTATGCCTGTCCATCCATTTCAGCCAAACTTGTCACCACTTGGCAGAGGAGTGAATGCAGTTAACGTTCTAGATGAAATTACTCTTAGAAGGGTGTATGTGGAATATTCCTAGATAGCCTCCATCTAAAATCTATTTCTCATCAGGAAAATGTGTTACGAAAAGATCTGCAAACAAAATAAAATCCTTTTAGGTGTTGACAGTGACCGTTTAACTGTAGTCTCTCTGGGAAGATCCTTGCGATGGGAACAAGGTATTGGTATGTAATTCTGTACTACCTGAAGTTCTGTGGCTTTTGGGTCCATATTGCTGTAAAAATGTAGTTCTAGGTACTCACAACTGTAGTCCAGATGGGGTTGTGATATAGCTTCAGATATCCAGTTTTATTGAGATGAATGCACATGACAGTTACAGTGTGGAGTCGCTCACAACATCCAGGTGTATGTCAGTGCAAGTTAGTTAGTTAGTTAGTTAGTTAGTTAGTTTCAGGTGTGGCTTTTTGTAACCAAAACAGCATTGGATTCTTCTGAAACTGTGAGCCAAGCAAACAATTTGAATGCATCAGTGTTGGATGAGTGGTATCTTGTTTTTGAAAAAATCAACTCCAGCCCTCTTTAATTTTTTTATTTCAAGAACCCCTTGATTCTAGGAAGTTGAATTAGTCGCATATCCAATTTAGTAGTTTTAATTAACCCAGATGCCTTACTGATTTGTTTATAACATATTATAATGTAGCATATGAATGCCTTTCATGGTAACTATTGGCCTATTCTTTTCCCTTTCTCCTGTGTAATTTTTTTTCTAATCCTACTTCCAAGTCCTTCAGTCCCCAGAAAACATTAGATTCTACTTCTATTGCTATTTTTTCATTATAAAGATTCCTGTGCTGTGTCACAGGAACAGTCAGAGCAAATCAGACTGGTAAATTATGCAAGATGTTTCAAAGAAAATATAATGAAACTGTACAAAGCAACTACAGGCTACCTTATGGACAGTATCTTATTTTAATTCCTGTTCTCTTTTCTTTTTCTTTGCCTTTTCTTGGCTTATGCATCATCTGTCAATGGAGGTCTGGACAACCTGATAGACTTCAAATGAAAATAATTATCTTCTTGATTGGTTTCTTGAGCTCTTTCACTTCCATTTAGACTGTCTCTGCACCCTGATAATCTTTAAGTGCTTCCATCTTCTAAGCCTAAAGGCTTCATCCCAGGAGCGCTTGGCTCCAGCTCATTGAGTTGCATTGCTGGAGGTAAACCGCAGGCACAGGGTGAATTTTAGAGTCATCTGCATGTGATGTCTCCAGAATATCAGCTTCATTATTTGGATTTGGCCTTGGCATTAACTGTTCTCCTTCTGGGATCTCCAGCTACATTTTCAGCTACATAGCACTGTCTCTTCACTGCCTTCCTTGTGGTGATAAGGAATGAACAGCCACAGATTTATTCTCAGCAATTAATCACACTGCCCTCTGCTGCTGCATCTCAGCTGAGTTGTTTTATCACAGTTCATACCTTGTTTACCTGTTCTGCAAACAAACATTTTGCAACAGTGTGTTTCCCAGTAACTTAAAACTCATACACCCCCCCCGATTTGTTGCCCTTGAAGAAAGATAGATACTCAAAGAAAGCCCTCCTGGTTTCAGCTGTTACTTTTCTAATATCCTCTCCTCTGCTTTTCGAGTTGGCTCCGTGTTGTCCTGAACTCTGTCAGTAACAGGTGATCTTTCATGCTCTTATCTCCCAAAAACCTGTATTAGCCTCTTGAGTATTACAGATCATCAGTGTACATGGGCTGTAATAACAGTTGTTTACATTTTCCAGAGTATAAAATCCCTCTGAAACATTCGAGTAGTTTCAGTCCTAACTTACTTGTGTATCTGGTAACCACCTTCTAGAGACGATCTCTGTTTTTGACTTAGTATATCTCTATGGATGAGAAGTTGCTGTACTCTTTTACTCAGTTCTTTCATGCAGCAGGATAGCTGAGCTTCAAAATAACACAAAGCAACCAGTATTACTCTTCAAGGCTTGTCTTAGCCTTTGTCAGAAAGGCGTCTGCCCCTTAGCAGAGACAATCTAGTTGGCTGTTGCTTTCTGCAAATCCCTTTCTGTAATAGGGCAAGGTGTCCTTCTGTATGCTCTTACATATATAAAAGAAATCAATCCTTGGAGAGCAGGAGGGGAGGAGCAGGTATGTGGCCTTCAACTGCAGCTGCCAGACTTAAAGTGTTCCGGAGACAGTAGGATTTGTGCATGGGCCATACCACCTTCTGCCTTTGCACGCTCCTGTTGTGCAGAGGTGGGAGCAGACCTCTTTATCAGTGGTGTTAATGGTGAAGAGCAGAGCAGATTTGCACCAAGGTCTGTTCCTAAGCCACTGGGGAGGGAGGACAGCAGGCCAAGTTCCTTGCTTAGTCTGTGGTGGGTGGAAACTGTCAGTTGACTTAGTCGGAGGCCAGGGCAAAAGCATTGGTATATGGCTTAGAATTATAGGATCTGGTTAAGAACTGGGCTATTTCTTGCTGCAGTACTGGTAAGGCTTTATCACTGGCTACTACAGAAGAATATCAAATATTTAACCCTGTTACAGATTTCCCTGCAAAAAATAGGTTTTACCTTTTTACGGGGTAAAATGGGGTGAAGTTTGTCAAACAGTTCCGGGAATCTGTCTGCAAGTTTGGATAAATTATTCGTGGGTTGTTCAGGGTTTGGTTTTTTTTTATGTGTAGGTGGAAGGTTTTATGGAAGGAATATGGACTTAACAGACTCATCATTGTAGCTTGTATGAACTTGACAGTATGTGGAGGTCTTCACTTTGATAGTATTCCTGCAGGAAGCTCTTTTCTGAAGTGGATCCTGGTGGCAGATGGTGTGTGTTTGAAGAATTTTAAGTGTTGAGACATAACCTTGGGATTCTTCTTTGCAATAGTGACGTGAATCTGTGCTTCTTGGGTAACATCTTCACTGAAGTTATGTCACAGGGCTGCACTGATGTTGATCATGTAGCGTGACCTGAAACCCCATTCGTTGAGACAGAGGCAGGCCAGGATATATTGATATATCCAATATTGACATGAAATGATGTAATGAAGCTGTGAAGTGCTGGAAAGATTGTTGGTAAGATCTATGTGTGTCTTCTGGCCCTTGGCTAGACTGTCAGAACATTGATCACCCTTCAATTGTGAGATTATTGAGAACTGTGGTGCAAAGAATAGAAATATTAATGATTATTTCTGACCCTTAATATCCAAAGATGCATGGTTTGTGTTGTCTGAGTGCAGGTGTGGGGGGTTTCAATTAAACACATTCCAGTATATGGAAGTTTTAATTTCAGAGTGATGACGGGTCTATCTATTGACCAGGGAAGGCTCAGGAGGTCTCATCAACAGGAACAACACACTGTTGCTTTCGTTTGAGAAGTTGATCAAAGTGGCAGTGTATTTCTAAGGCGTGGATGGAGCTGGATGTGCATGTTGGCACTGCCCCAGCATGCTATTCTTTGTCTGGGACGTAGACATTTTTAAATGTGTTTGAAAGCTTTCACGTGAAGCATCAGTGACTCTGTTGCATAAATCTTCTGCACCTTTTCCTCATTCTTTGAATGAGCATACTAGGATTTAGGGTTTATTTACTACTAACCATTATATCAGTCTCAATGACTGGTGCTGTTTAACTCATTATAATTAGTAAAGGTTCAGACTCAACCCTGGGTATATTGCTTTTCTCCGCTTTGGTAGAAAATGCCATTAGAGCAGTTACTGGAGAAGGGCAATTTAAGACTTTATGACAGTTCCCTAGTTATAGATAGTTGGTGATTTTAAATGCTTTATAGTCTCTCTTCCAGATAATAGTATTTTGCCTACAGGGCTAAACCATGCCTTGTGCTCATTGGTTGTGTTACTGAATTAAGTATTATGGGTCCATGATCGTCATGTGTTCAGGCAGAATCTCATTAGAATTGAAAGGCTTTACTGAGTGACACTGGTCTCATCGGTTTGCAGTAATGAATAATTTGATATGAACCTGTTCACTCTCAGGAAACTGCTGTGCATGTCTCCAATGCTTCATATGATTTATGTATCTTGTACGATTGGATGGGCTGAATAAAAGTTGCATGATGTACTTTGATGTCAGAGTTGGAAAGCAGTTTTTCTTTACTGTATTAAGATATTGTTGATGAATTGTTTCTTATGAGATTGCTTGGGTAGAACTTGCTTTGTTTTTTGCGTGTTTTTTTAAGGTTTCATGTTGTCTGCCAGGTATTTTAAGAAGCTGTAGAACATAAGTGTATGTGATGTGTTTCTCATCTCTGGCATCTCAGCCAATTTTAAAAGAACTTCACACATCTGACTAATAAACCAAGCTACAGTTTTCGTCTTGTAAACACTTACATGTATACATAACTTTGTGTAAGATGTTCTGCTTAAATCCTGTGAGAATGTTCCTGTCAGGAAATGTTTTATATAAACAGGCTTGTTCTCAGTGCTGGTGTCAGTTGTGTTAAAATTAGCTGGGGCAAATTGATGGTACACCAGAGACATCTGGTTATGCTGCATTTCAAGATTATTACCATTGGGCACTGTACGCCAGAGTGCAGAGACTTTTGGTCCCCCATGCTTGTTGTGTTAGGTAAAGCATTGGGAAAAGCTGCTTTTACTGGCCAATGTCCGCATGTCATGATTCAGCCCTTTATTTTTAGCTACCTAATTGCAGCCAACTGCTGCACGGAACACAGATAAGGCAGCTAATTTTAATATGAAAATCACAGTAACATATTGAGTTTGTTGTGGGAAAAATAAACTTCTCTTTTGTTTTCCAGAATTGAAAGTAACTGGCACATTGTCTTTATTCTTTCCTGTACAAGGGTCTTAATATCACATTATACTTGTATGGTAAAATTATATAAAAAGCAGCAAAGCATAGTGAATATGTCAGGAGAGGTGTTCGTTATTCCCCACATGACAAAGACATCTAGTAATTTTAAAAATATGCAAGAATAAGTTTTGTTTATGGAATATTTATCTTATTTGTAGAGGAAGTTTCAGGCATATCTGGCTGGAAATAAGATCCAAAGGTCTGGAAGACAAATGTAATCCCAGATTAGCATCCTTTGACATAATGAGAAATGTCATCAAATCCCACTTTTCCCACATGACAAAATTGTCCCCATTTCCTCTGCTTCAGAATTGCTCTGTGCACAGAAGCAGCTGTAAAACTGGCTTTCCCCATGCTGTGTAGCCATTGCCTGTCACTGTGTCAGCTGCGTTCAGATTTAGGGTTTAGCTTCCGCGTAGCTAGTTTTCAGGTTGATAGACTAGAACAAAAATGTGCATGCTGCTATACACTAAGAAAACCAAACCAATCAACTCCAAACTGAGAAATCAAGGTAATTTGCAGTTTGAGCTGGATTTGCTGTTGCAAGTGATGTTGATGTTGCCCAAAATAAATATAAAAGCATTTATTCTACCTGGTGTTCCTGTGCAGGTAGAGAACAGTGGATTTTATCTGTGCCTGTGAAGGGGTTTTATTCTGCTCTTGTTTGTTTTATCCTCATCACTCTAGATGCAGTCCCTCTTGTGATTTTGTAGTGTTATAAAACTAAACACCATTAATCTGTAAATACAATGATTGTAGAAGCTGGGTACAAATACAAAAAGCAGGGCTGTGAAAGAGAGCGTATGTACGTTTCCTCTAGCATCTTCCTGAGGATTACAAAATACTGTATGTTACTAATGAAATTGCCTAGATAACATGATCTTTATGTACGTACTTTATGTACTTGAGCTGCTTGAACAGTGTTTGGAATGGGATTTTTATCATAGAATCATTAGGGATTGGAAGGGACCTCAAAAGATCATCTAGTCCAATCTCCTTGCCACAGCAGGATCACCTAGACCAAGTCGCACAGGAATACGGCCAGGTGGGTCTTGAACATCTGCAGAGAAGGAGACTACACAACCACCCTGGGCAGCCTGTTCCAATGCTGCGTTAGCCTCACTGGGAAGAAGTTTTTCTGATGTTTCTATGGAACCTTCTGATATTCCTATGGAACCTCCTGTGTTGCTCAATGCCCCTTATCCTATCCTCAGATGACCTTGAGAAGAGCCTGGCTCCATCCTCCTGACACCCACCCCTCACATATTTATAGACATTCATGAGGTCACCCCTCAGCCTCCTCTTCTCCAAGCTCAAGAGACCCAGCTCCTTCAGCCTTTCCTCATAAGGGAGGTGCTCTACTTCCTTCATCATCTTTGTTTCTCTGCACTGTACACCCTCCAGCAGCTCTGTGTCCTTCTTGAACTGAGGAACTGGACACAATCCTCCAGATGCAGTCCCACTAGTGCAGAGTAGAGGGGGAGAAAAACCTCCCTTGATCTGCTAACCACCCCCTTCTGACCGAACCCCCCCATCCCCCCCGAATGCTGGTGGCCCTCTTGGCCACAAGAGCACATTGTTTGGCTCATAGTCATCCTGCTGTCCACTACAACCCCCAGGTCCCTTTCTCCTACACTGCTCTCCAACCGGTCAATCCCCAAGCTATACTGAACCTGGGGTTGTTCTTATTTTCATATTCTTCCTGAAAATTTGAGGAGGAGAGATTCAGAACGTTAGGTGGTAACTAACGTCAGTTACCTCAGCAAGAACTATCTTTTAAAAAAACTTTTCTATCTGAAGGTGTTGTTGTATTTGAAAACTATTGATGTTCCAGATACTGTTAATGTGTTTTGCTTACAATTATACCATAATAGAATACCCATTGCATTGAATATTACATTTGATGGAAAGTGATGGTTCCCCTAGAACATTCTGTTCCACCAGTAGCTGGAAAATGGTTTGAATAATTTGCTGGTAATGCTAGTTCCATTCTGTGTTTTATTCTTACAGCTGTATGATGACCTTTCTTTTCAAAGCCCTATTCTGTAATCAGAGATTAATTTTAGAAATGGAGCTATGTAAAGTCATTCCTCAGTTTTGCATCTTAACGTTTGTGATGTACCGGGTTACAGTTCTGCACTCATCGGAATGTCATATTCTCATACCTAGAAAGTGTAAGATGTCGATTTGTATATAGTCTGCCCTAATCAGTGTGTGCAATATCAGTTCCTCTGTTTTTTTCAGAATTTAATAGTTTTGTAAAAATTATAAGAACTTGGCAAAATGTCTTACCCGTCAATTTTTATTTTGGAGAAAATAACTGCTTGTCTCCTAAGTCAGTATTAGTTCAGAGACATAACAGACATTAAATAACTTCTGCTGAGAAACCGTGTCAAGCTGGCAGATCTATTCTTACTTGAGTGATTCTTTTCTAAAACATTTTATAATACCGGATTTCAGGCAGTTCCCTGAACTTGCCCAGAATCAAAGCTTGATGTCCAGATACAGCCCGAGATTATTATGTTGCATCTCATGGTGACATGCACCTGGAATTGTCAGTTTGACAAATGACCCACTTTTAGTAGCAGCTTTTCGTCAGCCCCCCCCCCGTTAGTATTAGATTGCAAAATATTTCATCATAGACACCATATATGTTGCTGCTAAGAGCTACAGCTCAGATTCTGAAGTAATGATCTTAAACTGCCAGTATGAGATTTTTGTATGTGCCTGTGAGCCTGTGCTGGAGCCCACCCTTCCTTACTGGTGGAACTTGGGGCCCAAGGTCATGTTGCCCTGAAGCTTGCTCAGGCCTGGAAAGAACATGCTTTATGCACCCAGGCACAGCTGTATCCCAGGGTTTACACTATCAGGGCCAGGCTGCTGGCAGCATTGTGTTGTAACACATGCACAGCCTCGTTTTCCAATAAGCTGATCAATTGCAAGTTTCTCATTGTGCCCACGCATGAGACTGACAGTAGCTTGTGGTCAGAGTCAACATCAGGATGTGGAGGCATGGACATGGAATCCGAGGAAGTAATAGTGCCATTTATTAGTGTAATATTTTGAGATGCCAGCACGTTAGTACCTTATTATCAAGTGAGGTTTTGTTTTATGTTTTAAGGAGAAAAATGAGATTTCTGTAATGGAACTTACGTTCTTGGGAGAAGGATTGCAAAATAGAATGGGGGAGATTATGAAAATGCTCTGTGAAAATGTAATGCATAAGTGACGGAGGTTGCTCTTTGCTTGTTTGTTTCTTGAGTTATTGCAGAACTCAAAAGTTCAGTGTTAAATTCAAGATGAGAGCAAAGATAGGGAATAGGCCAAGGCAGACCTTGAAAGTGAACACAAACACTGTGTTTTTGCAGGGAGATGTGGGAAGTTTTTTGAAGACGAGAGACTTGATCTAGATGATGGATTAGTATAATGACCTTTACAGCAGTATGATGAGTGAGGGAGAAGATGGTGTTTATCAACTTCAAAGAAAGTCATGTTTGAAGTAAACCAGATAGGATTTTGATGCAAGTTCAGATGAATTTAAGCAATGTGACTCGATGAGAAGGGTTGTTCCTTAATGCAGGTGGGCAGAATAAATCTGTAAGGCTTTGTTGCACCTGAAAGGGGTGCTATGGAAAGGGTTGGAGGTGGTATAATGGCATAGTTTACAGTCACCACAAAAATACATGGTTGCAAAGAGCATAATTTTAAACTCTTAGGTTTTCTGAAATGTATTTTATGATATTTGTTGATGGTCTATTTTCATTGCATGGAACAAATAGCATTTGGGGGGGCAGGGGGGAAGCTGTGCTTTTAAACCAGAGTTTAATGTTCTACTTCAGCCAGCCATTGCTTTCTCCTAATAGATTAAAACAAAGAATGCCTCAATATCTTTTCCCATGGCATAGAATCATAGACTCATTAGTGATCGGCATGTTTAGCCCTTTTTTATGTGACTTTTTTTGAAAGAAATGTTTTTAGACATTCTGTCTTGGTTGTAAGATTGCATCTGAAGCAACGAGTAGTTGGTCACTTCTTGCTGTTTAACGTTCTCTCAGCTGACTTAGCTTACAGCTATGATGTGCTGGACATTGCTCCAGTATCTCCTTTCTTAGCTTGTTATTTAAACTATCTGCAGAACAAACTTTTTCATCACTGTGCTCTGGATGAATAATACAACAACTGCACAAGTTAATACACTGCTTGTCCAGACCTGAACGTGAAATAACTCCAACGTGTTCAGGGCTCAATTGGCCAAGCCTGGTTTTGTCAGTGAGCACTTGTGCATGCTGTTCATTATGTGCCTGTTAATTGGCACAAAGCTGATCATCTGAATCCCATGATCATCTCAACTGCATTGGCAGTGCTTGAATGAGAGCTTTCTGTGCAACACAAACTAATGTTCTTCCCCTCGTGTTTTATTTTTACAGTCCTATGGTAAAGGAGCAAGAAGAAAAAACCGATTTAAAGGCTCAGATGGGAGTACATCGTCAGACACGACCTCTAACAGCTTTGTACGCCAGGTATGTGTTTTTCAGCTTTTAAAAGATTGGATGACTTGCTAATGTTAACGTTCAAGTAATTTTTATTTTTAAATTGTCAAGTCAAAGAGTGATGCTGTGGCTTGAGAAGCAGCAGGAGTCTTTGTCGGCACAGCACAATGAAAACTATTTGGTTGCAATTTTCTTGGTCTTGGCAGGAGATGACTTTTTCATTTCTCATTAATTTCCATGTGCAGTAGTTCTCATTACTTTTGTTACTCTAATATTGTCAGGTGATTAAAGCTGGAGGAGGAGGTGGGGTCTGATCAAAGTGCCTAAAGTGGAAACATTTGTGAGGAAACAGCAAAACCCTACAAGTCCTCAGGGTTTTCCTGCTTAAAATAGTGGTGTGTGAGGCAGTGTTAACCCAGTGTTCCTCCCACATGGCAGTGTTATTTTAAGGCACAGGTTGGAGGGGAAATCTCTGTCAGCGTTTATCTCTCTTGCACTGATGCTGAAAGACCTCCACCAGGTAGAGTGGTACTGTATGGTTGAGTAATCTGTGCCTGTACATTTCTCCCTCAAAGGGAGAGACTCAAAGTGGAGCCTCACAGCAAGTCCAGACTTGGTTCCTTGGGAGAGCTCAATCTGGTCAGCAGAAAGTACAGGGAATGGTATCCAGAGTGCAGTGGAGTCTTTGGCTGTGGAATGGTGCTACTGAAGCTGTGGTTTTGTGGAATGGGAGTGTGTTTAGATGCGCTTAGCGCTGACATTATCTTGGAGAGCTTGACTGGTTACCCAGAGCACTACAGTGACTGTGTGCGTGTGGAGTTAAAAATTATGTTCGTCATGCCCCGCTTATTTAAGCTATGGTTTAACAGGTGCAGACTTTGCCCAATTTTTTGATTAGTTGTGGAATTTTGGGATTTCTTTGCTGAAATTCTTGGTTTTGCTGTGAGCAGACATGAAACACCGTCCTTACTGTCTTGTCTTGCACGGTCTTCCAACTTAAAATGGCTTCACTTGTGTTGTACTGGTTGTATCAGTACACATCTTCTGTTTGCAAAATTCTTCTACTTAGTAGATCACTGCTGTGATCATGGTAGCAGAATTGGTGATGGGCTGTGGATTTGGTAAGATCAGATCCCTGTTACTGGGTCTTTGGTGTCTGCTGGACATGGCCATGAAACATTCATTGATCACAGGAGTTTTTCAGTGGCAGTAAACAATATCAAGACAGAAACCCTGAGTTATAGAAGTAGTAGGGTAAGTTACTTATTTGTGACATTTTGTCATTTTTAAAGGTACTCTGGAAAAAGTAGTTCAAATACTGTCTGGGAGCAGCAACGGGGCTACCCAATTCCAATGAATCTTTGTAAGGAAATCTGTTTCACTGTTTTTCTGTGCTCATCGTAGATGTTGAATTCAGCCTGGACGATTTTTAGCAGAGTATTGAGTGTTTATTTAACATGGGCTGCACACAGTTCTTTGCCTTTCTTGTTTACCTAAATGAAGTCTGAAGTTGGTCTCAGATCTCTCTTACTGTTGTCATAAAGGGGAGCAGAGCCAAGAGGAAGTAGCACAAGGTGGTTGATCATCAGACTCCCGTAGTCATGGATGATTGGGTTGTCTCTATAGGCTGTGGAGCATGATTTATTGCATTCTCAAAACAAACATATAAAACGGGCTTGGTGAGCTGTAGCCACACTTCTAGAGTGTTTGTCTATCCCATGGCTGTAAAGGGAGCATAGAATGTGACTACCTCAAGTGTAGATTTTTACAGAAGGGATTTATGGATGTTCCTGGAATAAATCCAAATTCACTGGTTACTGAAGTGTAGAACTCAAATGACTGGAAAGTGAATTAGGCTGTGGAAAAAAAGCAGACTTGATAAATAAGCAAAACTCAGCTTTGAAATGGTATTGATACTGAAGGTAATGGTGGGTTGTTAATGGGTAAATATGTTGTGTGACACACTAAATAGATTTAAAAAAGAAAGTAGTCTCAAAACATTCCTAGTATGGAATGTGCAGTCAGAGCTCTTTGCATTGCACCAGATGAGTGAGAGAAGTGTAGTTTATTTGGTAGCTTGGACTGTACCTTCAGCAGTCTTTTCTTCTCTGATTCTCCTCTTGGGACAGCTTTTTCTCCTACACTAAGGAAGAACTGCCACCGGTGTAACCAGGGTGCCCAGTGCCCCAGACGTTGAATAGATGGAGTCACTTTCTGCTGGCTAGGAACTACTTCAATGGTACATAACACTTGTCTTCATCTTTCTTGGCAGACATGGTACAAATAGACATAATTGTTTTGCCATGAGCATGTATTTACAAGAATAAATGTGACTTCAAGGACGTAGTGTTTCCTCTGTGGTAGGTGAAAGCTGCAGAAGAGCAGAGCAGATGGATCCAAACCCAGCAGAATCGATGACATACCCTTTATTTTTTGTTAATCTTGTTTTAGCACTATCTTACAACACAGAAGTCAACTTGGAAAAGGGTTTGTGGGGTGTTTTGGCAGGGGTTTTGGTGTAGACGTGGGATATATACCACTGACTTGTTTCAGCAATGCTTATGATGAGTGCAGCTGGTTTTTTTCCTTTGGTGCCTTTCTGTTCCCTCCCCTTCCATCCTGTCTCTTCTCACATTTACTTAACGTACCCACAACGTTTATGTGCATCTCTGCAAGTTCTACCCTGTGCACTCACAAAGGAATCCTGGGGTTGTTCTGAACATTTATTGCTAATGTCTCCTATGTTCCTCATAAAGAAGAAAGAATGTTTGCACGGTGGTTTGCGTCATATTTAGCCTGCCTGTCCCTAAACTAGGAGAGGCAAGCAGGTTGTTCTTGTAAGTGTTGGTGGGAAGTGGACGTTTCCTAATGCAGAAATTTCTTGGTGCTGGATAAAAAAAACCCAGGTATGTCTAGTCCCAGAGAAATGTTATGTGTGGAAGGCAGTGAGGGCATTGTGCAAGAGTAAGATGTAGGATTCAGTCATTTGAATCTGCAGTCACTGGCCATTTAAGTCAAAGCTGCTGCAGGAGGGAGTGAGATGGTAGCTATTAATTACATTGAGAAAGTTCTTTTGTGTCTGCATTTTACCGTGTCCTTAAGGACATACACACCTCTGTTCTCCTATCTACCTGGCAAGTTAGGTGCAATGCATATCAAATGTAAAGTAGTAAAAACAATATCAACTTAGTTTTATTTGAATGAAGGAGAGCCAAGTAACATGTTTTTCCAACTGCTTGAATATTCCTGCTGTTGTATAAGGAGGATGAAATGTACTCTGCACAGCCCTGTGCACAATTACTTTTTCCATTAAAATCTGTTTTCAGAGTGCTAAAATGGAGAGCAGAAATCTATCCAGCACTGTGTCTACTCAATGTAAAAGAAACTGCAAACAGAGCATTTATAAATGTAAAATAGAAATTGAAAACCAGTTCTTTTAATGCAGTTAATCTTCCTCTGTAATGATAATTTTATCTTATGATACAGGTTGTTATTTGATTTTGCTTGTGACACTGTAAAACCCATGAGGTTTTAGAGAAATATTTTGGTTAATTTTCTATTTGTTTGTTGAAAAAAATTTTAGTTTGGTCTCTAGAATTGATGTTGGAGCTTAAATAAATAAGAACAGCCTGGCTTTCCTTGCATTTCCCAGCAGTTACTTTTTGTCAGGAGAGGAAAGAATTGTTTTTCCCTCCGTTGTGCTGTTAAGTTTTATTAGCAATTAAGCAGTGTATTTGGAAAGCAGAAACATCACTGCACACAATCAGCCCCTAACTGACTTTAATCAGCTGTCTTTAGGGAGTTAAAGAACATTGTATTATATAGTTTTCATCATCTTTTTTGTGCTTTGGAGTGATAAGCAGCTTGTTCTTAGGGTTAGCTATGAAAGACTGAATTGGATCTGCTCTCTGCTCGCTGCCATTTTGACTGATGTGTGGTAATGATTTTGTTCCCAAGGGGTTTTTTTTTCATACAGATCAGAAAAAATATTTTGCAGACAACGTTGTGGTATTCCCAGCAACATTATTTTAAGCAAACTGCATGTTCTAGTAGTGTTACATATTTTGTGGTTGTACTTCTGGACCTGTCTTTGAGGAGGTTGTATTTTAAATCCTAATGATTAATCACACAGGCAATCTAAATTGTTGGGGTTTTGTGCAAAGGCAGATTAGATTATAAAATACCCTGTAGACTATGGACTAGCTTACTGAAATGTTTAAGGTTTTACAAATCTGGGGAGGGTTGCCTTGAAGTATTGGCTTCGTGCCCGTTACACTGTGTTCACTCAAAAACACAGCTATAAATAATTATGTAGATATTTCATTATTCTCCTGCTTTCCTCTGAGGCTGTTTGCCTAGCTGTGTATTCACCTATTGAGTTTTGTGAATGGCAAAACCAAGATTTGCACTAAAAATTACTTGAAAATATTGACTTAGCTCTGCTCATGAAGATGTCTCTTAACCCTGAGTTCACCAGAGAACTGGGCCACGTCAGAAAAGTATTCTTCTTGTAATTGTCACACTTCCCCCCACCCCACTCTCCTTTTCTTTTTTCCTTAGTTATCCAGCTCAGCTTTAATTTTACGTTTTCATGATGGGAAGAGCTTATGCATTCAGCTCATGCACACAGCTTGCCAGTGAGGCAATACCTGAGTCACTAAGAGCTTGTGTGGAGTGGGCACGGATATTAGCTTTGGTCTTAATACTCAGTGCTAACAGACTGAATGCTGGAAATCTGCTTATACTTTCTCTGCTAGGTCTGTTCCCGCTTCTCGAAGGCTGTATGTGGACAAGACTGTAGCTAGCCAGGAAATCTAAATAAATAATTTCTAAAAAAGATCACTTAACTGATTTATTCTTGTATTATTTGTATGCCTCTATTTATGAGACATGTTTGGCTTGTAGAGATTAAAAAGAAGCTCTTCAGGCTTGCCTTTAGCTTTTACAAATACAAATCTCAGATACAGCAGAAATTCTTAAAGGTATTCTGTAAACATGAACTGTAGGACTTTCAAATGTATGCCTAATGCTCAGCTTAATTTTCTCATCTTTTATTTCTGATGCTAATATCTGGGCAATTTTGTTAGGTTTGGGTTTCTTCTGGTCTGATTCTGCTGACTTCACTGAAAGCCACAGCAGTAAAGCCTGTGGCCTATTTTTGTGATTGCACTGAAACTTCGTGCAACTCGTAGGTACCAGAACATCTGCTTATTTGGAACGCATTAAACCCATTATTTCACAGGGTTTTCTTTGATGGAGATGTGGTATTCCATGTCTTAACACTGAATTCCAATCTTTTTAAGCAAATGTGTCACACTTGGATAAAGTCACCTTACTCTGAGGTTGGCACTTTGGTGTCTGTACTGCTGCATTCTTCTGGCATGTGTAGGAGCCATAAAATTTTGCTGTTATAGCCTGTGTGTGATCTTAAATCATGAGCAGTAGTTTCTGGGTCATGTGCTGTTCATATCAAGTACTTGTTTATCAGTCAAATCAAGTGAGTTTGTATTTGCTGTGATATGAAGCAAGATGTCTCCAGGAGGAGTACTAGTATGAGAAAGTGATGATTTTTTGTTGTATAAAGTATATCAAGTTCACAGTGGAAGTGTGGGTGCAGCACTTAGAGCAGTGTAGGATTCATAAGAATATGTCAGTTCAGCTGTTGATGCGTAGTTTCATTCACGACTGATATCTCAGTTATGTAGTAAAAACAGTTAGATGGGGAGTGGGAGGAGGACAGCTTTTAGAAGCTTGGCTTGGGAGTTGTTTGTGACTGGATGGAGGAAGGGTAGAGGGAAGAGAAAAGGACTTTTCTTTCTGGTGGCAGTCATAGAGTTGCACTTCAGCCTCTGTAGTCCTGGGAAAGTTGTATTAGGCTCATTGAGCTATAGATTTCCTCAGCTGTAGTAAGGGTTTGGAAAGTTGTGGTTTTTGGCCTGGAGAGAATACAACACATGGGCCTGTAAAGCATAGGATTCTGGCTTGCATGACTGGAAGAGAGATGGCTGAGAAAAACCCAGCAGAAAGGAAGTTCATTTGTGGACTTCCTCCAAGGGCCATTTTTTGCCTCAAACGGTATCTAAGAATAGAAATCAGCATGCTTCCATGTGTTTAAAACATTCCCCTCCAACAAAAACACATAGGCAAAACCTCATAAAGCTCTCCTTGCGTGTCCATTTACTTTTCTTTTAGGAGGGTGTGAGGAAATTACAAGGGGGAACAACTAAATATAGTCCTTTATTAGAAACTGAAGGATCCAGCCCTCCTCACAGCCCTGAATGGGTGTACGTGTTTGATGTTACTTTGTATGAGCGGTGCAAGGTGTTTGAGCACTCCTCCTGTGAGAGGACAGGGGAGAAGCAACCCCCGAGATTGGAGGAACATCCATGTTGGTGGCAGCTGCTGGACCTGTCCTTTGGCATTCCCATTGCTAACATACCCTGGTTATGTGCTTCTCTTCTATATCTATCAGGGAGAGGAGAAATTAGGCTTTCCAGCAGCTTGGGTACTATCACAGCCTGCACTCAAGTTTGGCATCATGAGATGTGTTCCTTTGTAGTGGTACTTTCGAATGACATGGCAGGACTCATACATCCCTGACCCGCACAGGATTTCTGCAGGTGACGGGGCTGCCCCTGTGCTGTATAGGAGTGGCAGCGAGTTCTTGTATGCTCAGGCAAAGTTATGAGTGTTTTCTAAGCTCTTAGGCACACTGGTAAAGGTATGGCATAGGGAATGAGCAGAAAGGCTTGAACCTAATTTGGTTTTTATGCTTTCTCTTTGGCCAGATATCTTCATGCCTGGCAGGTGACCTCTGTCTTGCAGTTTTGTGGTAATCAGAGTGCGCTTTGTTTGAGTGGATCATCTCCAAGCCTTACAGCTGTGCTGAGAATCTCCTCAACTATATGTGCTGGTGTTTGGGGTGAGGTATAGAGGGAGCTCCAAGAACAAAACTCCATAGTAGTAAACAAATTCAGGGCTAGGTTTGAATAAGTATCAATTGTTTTCTTTCATTTTTTCCAGTCCTTCTCAGAGGAATTTCACTGTGCTCTCTGGTTCTTGTGTGCAGCATTGTCTTATTCAGAAGAATAATTTTGAGCGTTGTGGTGTGGTGCAATGTTTAGTATATGCTATCGTAGTCGTCTTCTAGTTACAGTATGTACAGGCATAAAAACTATCTGCAATGGGACAAGGTTTCTGATACAAATAGATAACCATGGTTAATATAAGAACTGTAAAAAATTACTTATGAAGATAATTTTTTCAGAACTAGGATGCTTTAAGTCACTTGCAAGATCAAAGATTAGTCATAAGTAAGTTAAGTAAAAAAACCTGGCTTACTTCTGCTGATGGAAAACTGAATCTGAAGTGATTTTTGTCATGAATGTGTATAAATATGTGAGGGGTGGGTGTTAGGAGGATGGAGCCAGGCTTCTCTCAAGGTCGTCTGGTGATAGGACAAGGGGCAATGGGTGCAAGCTGGAACAGAGGAGGTTCCATATCAATATCAGAAGGAGCTTCTTCATGGTGAGGATACCAGAGCATTGGAACAGGCTGCCCAGGGGGGTTGTGGAGTCTCCTTCTCTGGAGATGTTCCAGACCCACCTGGATGTGTTCCTGTGCAACTTGGTTTAGGTGATCCTGCTGTGGCAGGGGGATTGGTCTGAATCGTCTTTTGAGATGCCTTCTGATCCCTAATGATTCTATGATTTTAAGCATTGCATTGATTATTCAGGGCTGGCTTTTATGCTGAATGAGTTTGATTGGGAACGGATGCCTAGCACAAGGGAACAGTTTGGTCCTCTGTAAAGCAAATGTCATCTCTTCCAAAATGCAAGTGGTTTCAAAGAAAAATAACTGCCGGTTGGCTGATGTGCAGCAAGCTGCTTCAAGTTTCTCTCTGGCATGGAGCTGGACTGTTCCTAGTCATTGGCATAGCTCAGGGAGTAAAGAAACACACTTGGCTATTAGCCAGAAGGAAATCTACTGAAGTCGTTCTCGATACCACAACCAGAACATTCCTGCTCAGTCTATGAGTGGTTTCACACCTCACTAAGTAGATACATTACAACATGTCCAAGTGCCATTTCTGATCAGTTAGTCATGATGTTGACAGTTTAATGTGTGTTTGCAGTGGAGAGCTGTCTTCTCTCAGGCTATGTATTTAGACAGGCCATAACTGATAGTATATACCTGTTGGCTTTAATGTCACTTATTTCAGGTGAACACACACCAAACTTTTCTTTGCTGGAATATCAGGATCATTGAGAAGTTTAATGCTCCAGTACTTCTAAAATGAAATGTAACCCTTCTAAGAAATTTAAAATAGAGGTGTTTTTTTCTGAGTATTGCATTGCACAGTGATATCCATGTGAGCACAGTTAGTGTGAAATTTATTCAACGATGGTCATACAATATTTTAGTTCCCAACCGTGAATGGCCCAAAACAGTCCTGGATATCTTACTTGAAGATAGTAAAATAATTTGACAGAAAATAAATCCCCTTGTGTTCCAGCTTATCCTCAGATGTCTGAGGGGCTGGAGCTAGCGTGGTCTAAATTCTGAGTGATACCTAGTTCAGTGCTATAAGCCTGCTCACATTCAGTATATTGAACTACCACAAACATGGAGGCACAACTAGCATGCTGCCCCTTCAGTCTAGTTGCCCTCTGTAGATTCACATGGCCAGGAGCCCCATCCAGAGAAACTTTTATGTCTAGCTTAATGGGTAGTGCAGTTTATGAAAGCAATGGTAATGCAAGTTCCTTTTGACAGCTGCTGATAATACCTTGCAAAAGCACATGCAAATATCAAATTTTAAGATAATATGGCCTGGCTCCATATTACTGGGAAGTATGGAACCTCCATAGAACTGGTTCCTTGCATACCACCTGTGCTTCTTCCTGAAAGCCCCTCTGGTGCTATACCCTTCCTTGTTGTGCAAGGAATGCCTTACCATTGATATAAATCAAATTTCCAAGGCACCTTCAGTGATCATTCCTCAGTATATGAAAAACTGGAAAATCCACCCTTCCTTACAAGCTGATATTGTAGAATATATGATTTCTTCTACCTCTGCCAAAGGAGGTTATTAATAATCCTGTTGAGGTGCACAGTGTTAGTTCTAAGCTGCATAAAACCTGTGGTCTCCTGTCTGATAACAATGGTTTATCATATGGCTTACTCATAGGATGATCAAGTCTTGGGTACGAAGGAGAACTGGTTCTTGCAAATGAATGGGGAGCTGAAAGGTGGGTGGGTGGGGTGAAGAAGGGAAAGATATCTACACATACATTTGAAAACTCTAACCATATTGTCTCTAGTAGTATTGTTGAGTTTTCAGATGTTTTGTGGGCAGTTTGAACTAGCATCATGGAATCAATTGAGGTTAGAAGGGACCTTAGATATTGTCTAGTTCCAGCCCCCGTGCCATGTGCAGGGACATTTCTCACTAGACTAGGTTGCCCAGAGCCCCATCCAGCCTGATCTTGAGTGCTTCTAGGGAGGAGGCATGCACAGCTTTTCTAGGCAGAAAATATTTCAGAAGTCTGGCAAGGCTCTTACTCAATGGAAACTGGTCCTGTTCTTATGCCAAGTCAGCTTGAGATGCTACTTCTATGTTAGAAATACAGCTTTCAGCTGTGATGGATCAGTTGTTTTTCAAAGATCTACTTATCAGATCCTGCTTTTAGAGGCTCTGATTTGAAGCAAGGTTCTGTTGTTCCTGTAGAAACAGTGAAGCTTGGCCTAAAGCGGTTTATTTTCCTTACAAACTGCGACCATTGTTGCATGTATTTGGTAATCTCCCCGTACTACTTATCTAAAACCATGTTATTACTTGCGTAGCTCTCTGAAAAGTAATTCATTCTTTATCCACCTTCTTTGACCTTACTTTTTAGGAGCTTGTTTGAAAACAGTAAAGGAAATGTTTGGTTGTAATAAAAAAAATCAAAGATTATTTCAGCCTTGTCCTTGAAATAATCGCAGAAGAAATTGCCTGGTAGCATTAGAGTGTAATCAGAATGGGATTGGTTTTACAGCTCTCTTTCCAACAGTCACAATTTACCCATCATCTGACACTTACGCTGAAATGGAAATAAGATGCTTTCTAAAGCTGTTTGTGTTTTTAAATAACATGTTAGAATGAAATTTCCCTTCTTTAGGAGAAATAAAATTTGCTCAAACTCCATCAGCAGTTTGAAGACATCAAAGGATAAAATCCTCAAAATCTTCATGCATCTTTACTGTGGGAACAGCGAGCGGTATTTAAAATGCTGTTACAGACATGTCAAAGACACAAAAGCACATGAATAGATTTGACCAACTATGCTGTTAATCTGCTCTGAAATCTGAATGTTGGATAAAGTGTGGTTTTGAGATAAAGCCTCTCAATATGACAACAGAGCCAAGAAGGAGACAGCATCAGTCTGAGGCCCAAGAGGCAGCAATTTACTGGAGATAGTCTGGAATGACAACAAATTATCTCTGGAAGATTTTTCTAATTATCTAATTTCTAATATCTCATTAAGATATTTTTAATTTGGTTAATTGCTCATGAACAAGAGCTACTTATATCAGTACTGAAAGATTTTTGCACAATGTAAGTATTTACAGAGTTACACTGCTAAAGTTGGAAGGGACCTTCAAAGGCCATCAGGTCCAACCCTCCTGCTGAAGCAGGATACAGATTACTGAAAAGCCTAACTGCCTAAAAGCCTGAATCAGGCTACACAAAAATTCATCAAGATGGGTCTGAAACATCTCCAGAGAAGGGAACTCCACAATCTTCCTGGGCAACCCATTCCAATGTTTAATAACACATGCTGTAAAGAAGCTTTTCCTCATACTGAGGTGAGACTTCCTGTGTTCAAGCTTGCGTCCATTACCTCTTGTCTCCCGTCTGACAAAATTGAAAAGAAAGTATTCCTTTTTTTCTTGACACCCAGCTCTCATGTATTTATAGACAGTAATTAAATCGCCTTGTAGCCTCCTTCTGTTCAAATGAAAAGTCCCAATTTTCTCTCTCTCATTTCATGAGGCAGTTGTTCTAGACCTCCAATCATCCTCATGACTCTGTGTTGAACTCTCTCAATTAATTCTTTGTCTCTCTTGAATTGGACAGAACTGGACACAGCACTATAGCATTCCAGGTGCAGCCCCAATAAAGTAGAATGAAGGGGTAGAAGAACCTCCCTTGATCTGCTAGGCACTCTCCTCTTGATACAGCCTAACCCCCTCTTGGTCTTCTTGACCACAAAGGCACAGTGCTGATCCATTATGTATGTTATCCACAGAAACTCCAATATCCCTCTCTCCAAGGGTGCTCTCTGTCTGGTGACTACCCAGCCTGTATTGGTGCCTCCCATTATTCCTACCCAAATGACAGACTCCACACTTGTTTTTGTTAAAACTCATTAAATTCATCTTACCCCAACTGCCCAGCCTGTCTAAATCTTCTTAAATAGTTGAACAACCAGTAGCTGATTCAGCCAACCCACCCAGTTTGGTATCATCAGCAAACTTGATGAGTAGACTTTTTATTCCATACATTATTAATGAAGATATTGAACAGCATTGGACCCAGGGCTCTGAAGAAGATAAATTTACCAAGTTTATCCTTAGTAAGATTTTATTTTTCCCAACAGGACATTTGCTTTCCTTTTCCAGTTGTGCTCACGAGGCTCAAACAAGCAGACTCTCTTGCATTTTTTCATCTCTTTGCTCAATTGCGTGGTTTTATGTATCCGCCGAATAGCTTGTCAAATAGAGCTATCGTAAATCTTGCAGAAACTCTATGAACAGATGACGTGACTGTTTTGAAAAGGAGCCAGGAAATGTCATCTTTCTTCTAGTGGAGCTGGATTCTATTATTTCCACTCATAGCTAGGATCTCTGGTGGCACTCTTCACAATCTGATCTTAGTCCACAACTGAGAAATGTAACAAAGGATTGGGTAGCAGAGCACATTCTGTACACTGCCTGTATCGTATTTCCTAAACACTGTTTCCTTTATATACAGATAATACCCATTAACTCTTTACAGGCCACGGTCACTTTTATTATAAGCTTCAAATAATATATATATTTAGAATTTACATCTAAGGTTTCTGTAAGTCTGCTTGGTATGTATGTCCTCTATTAACTGATAGACTCATGGTCATAGGGTGTGGTAAGTTTTGTGAGCTTCATGTGGTACTGACCAAGGGACAAAAGGCACTGTGAGGCACTTGTCAACTGCAGAGGTGAATCATAGAGTCATTAGGGATCAGAAGGGACCTCAAAAGATCATCTAGTCCAATCCCCCTGCCACAGCAGGATCACCTAGACCAAGTCATACAAGAACACATCTAGATGGGTCTGGAATGTCTTCAGAGAAAGAGACTCCCCAACAGGCTTCCCTGGGCAGCCTGTTCCAATGCTCCGGTACCCTCCCTGGGAAGAAGTTCCTTCTGATATTGATATGGAACCTCCTCTGTTCCAGCTTGCACCCATTGCTCCTTGTCCTGTCACCAGGCAACCTTAAGAAGAGCCTGTGCAGGGTGCCTGCAGACCCTTCAGGTCAGTCTAATAGTGAGCTATGTTTTACTCCATCAAATTCAAAACTTAATTTCGAAAAGGAAGGAGCTGTATTACTCAATAGTTATCTCATATATCCTTACCAGGCCACACCTTTTCCCTGCTTGGAACTTGGTGGTTTTCTAGAAGGAAGTAATAACATTTGAAAAAGTAGAAATGGATGCTTTGTTGTCTGCAATTTAACTTTTAGATCAGTGTTTCAGTAGATTGTCATCATCTCAGACTGATGAATACATGTTAGTGTTTACTCTGAAATAGTTTACATACGCCCAACCAATTTTCACCTGTTGTCTCCCATGCTTTTTGAAGGACCTATATCTCAAAGGCTCTAGTCATAAGTAAATATTTTATGAGTTTCAATGTGAGCACTCATTTCAGAAGAATTAAAAGCATTAACAGCATTTATCACAGACCGAAGAAGATTTGAAGCTTTGTGACAAAATAGAACTGTGGTTACAAATCTTTCTCTAGAAGCTAGGGACTTCTCAGAGCCTGCCAGGACTGTGCACTTAGAAGTGTTGAAATTTTAAATACTTCTAGTTTGATCATGAACACCAAGCAGAAGGGGTTTGGTGGGGGTGTTTTTTTTTTCTGTGGAGACATACACATCTTATTTTTACATATATACTTTATGTGTACAAGTTATATATATCTCTATCAATATGTAATGATCTATAGTAACTAAATTCTTGGCAGTCTGGAGTAGGCAGCACTTAATCAGTTTGGTCACCATTATATCCCTGGAAGTCAACGTAGTAAAATCCATTTCTACACTACTTCAGAATTTGGCATTTCATCTGATGAATCATCTCATCATCTTCCCTTCAGAAATTGGCTTTCAATCTTGGCAAAGTTCATCATGTCAGTCCAGAGCTAATCCTTAAAAAGAAACTCATAAAAATCCCTTGGTCTCCTTTGTTATGTAATGTCATGTCCATGTTTTTATTCTACACCCTGTGCTTTCTTGCATGGTCAGCGGAATCTAGGCCTTATTTACAGTATACGTCAACTGCATAGGTTTTGGAGAATGTCCTATGGGTTCTTCCTTCCAGCGATGGTAAATAAACCCCAAAAGCACTGGGAAGCGTGTATCTTTTGTTCTTCATCTCCTGCTTGTAACTACAGCTAAGGATGTTTCATTTGTTGATGTGGGCAAGCACCTCTGGGTGACTTTCATGCAGGTACTAATCACGTGGGGAAACAAAGATGAAATAATAGTGATTGCTGCTGCTGCAGATATCACTATTTAATGCAGTTTGTTGCATTAAATAAAAGAGGAAAAGACCAGGTAGGGATGGAGGCACTGTAATTTTGTCAGACCTTTACTTCATTTGTGCTTTTATTGCCTCTGCAAATTAAAACTGCATAGCTTCCCCTTCTGGCCACAGTAGGCAAGGGAGTCAGCCCTCCTTGATACTTCCTTTGGGGTTGCTCTGAACAGCTTGTGCTGTGCTCCTGACTAAAGACTGAAGTATGGTGTCCAGAAGGTGTCATTGATCTGCTTCTTTTTTTAACTTCTGTGGTGTAAGCCGTTAACCTGCTCAGGCTTGCTAGTTCTCACCATTTACAAGAGACAAGACTTTGGCCAGACAAAATTGTGAAGTCTGGAGTTCCCATGGTAGTTTTAGTCTTCTATCAGGGGAAAATCTGTGGTCTGTTGAGGTAGAATTCTGGGTTGATTTCTGTATTTTGAAAGGAGTTCTGCGTTTAGACAGTGAGTGCCTTCCTCTTAATGCCTGTTTGGTAGCCATTGGGCTTGGGCGGCGTCCTATTCCTAACTTGTACAAAACTTCAGCAGAACCTTTCTAGGCTCACTTGCTTGTAAGCACACTAATGAATTTATTTTTCATGTTAGAAAAGTTCACTGTATTTATAAGACTGGTATTATTCATGTTTTTTTTCAGAACATACGCTTGAGGTGAAGCATCTGCAACTTGCAGTTAATCTGCCAGGCGTTTACCCCTCTGCTTACTTAGAACATCACTGAGGGGATTTTCTCTGCTAGCTCTTTATAAGGCTTTTTGAAAAGTCTCAAGAACATGGTTTTTCCAGCTATGGAACAGGACCTTACCTTCATGTTATTTGTACTAATGGACATTCCTTTAAAGGTGTTCAAGTGTGCACTACATATCACTGCATTTTCTGTGAAAGTGGTCGTTCAGTGGTTACTCAAGAGTTGGAATTACAACAGCCCTTATGTTCTCTGTAGGACAGGCTCTGTCTCAAAATATGTAATTGGGTTTTATGACATGAGTAGTCCTCAAACCAGGACACAATATCTGTAATGTGTATAAATTCATCGCTGCCAACTTGGGAAAGTGCTTTCTATCGTTCTTCACTTGGCTGGTGAGAGTCTTTGCCAGCCATTGGAGTGAGGATACACTCCTCAGACAAGTGGGCAACCTGCTGAAGATTAATTTACCAACATTGGTAATTTAATTACCAGACTCTTCACGTGGGCTTGCTTGGGCAGTGATGCTGCACAAGGTGCGCAGGAGAAGGGTGTTTGAGTTCCATAATTTATCAGCAATCCTGCCTAACCAGGGCAGTCCTAAATGACAAGAAAAGCTGAAAGGAAAATAAGAATGAGAGGAGACTGCCTCAGTTTGTGCTGCTTGGAAAACAGTCTTCACTGAAAACGTGAGCACTGGAACCAGCTGCCCACTGATGGAGTCACTGTCCCTGGGGATATTTAGAAGCTGTTTAATATAGTGGTTAGTGAGATGATTTAGTGGTTACTTGGTAGTGCTGGGTTAGTGGTAGGAGCTTATGATCTTAAAGGCTTGTTTCAACCAAAATGGTTCTGTGATGGTGCTGTCTCCTGGTAGGCCTCCTCTCAGGCCTCAGGTGGTCTTTGTGTTGCTGACATGCTGTTTCTGGTCATATGCTGCATGCTGCTGTTCAGCCACAGAGGACTAATAAGAACCATCACATGGATATATGTACAGTACAGGCCAGGGCTGAAGTCACAGGATCACTAGGGATCAGAAGGGACCTCGGAAGATCATCGAGTCCAATCCCCCTGCCACAGCAGAATCATCTAGATCAACACATCAGACTTACACACTTTAGTCTCCTGACTTTGCACAAACTGTGAGAAGCCTTCAGGTTTCCAACGCACCCTGCCTACACCGTGGTAAACAGAGGTGTGTGTAGACACCCATTGACTTTTTCCTCACCCCTGTATTGTGTTTGTAAGGAGAATCAGCCTGCTGTGTTTTACTGGAAGGTTCTGAGTTTGGGCAATGGCTGGACCGTTCTCTCCCTGGGGCTGCAGGACATTCCTCTCACATGTTTAAACCTGTTTCAATCCCAGCTACTGGAGACCTAACCCTGTTTTAAAAGAACATTTGGCCAAAAACTGCACTGGAAATTGTGAGAGAAGAATGTCCTCAGTATGAGACAAGTCTGGGGGCAGACAGAAATGGAGATGGAGTTAATACATCAGTGCAGAGTATAACTCACAGACTTGGAAGCAGAAAACCTAGAATACCAGGCTGAATTAAGCAAAACTTCCCCACTGTGCCCATAAACATTCTATACAGCCCATTTGCTGCACATATTTAGGGATTTCTGAATAGAACTGATTTATCTGATTGCTAGTGGTCTGTTTTTTTGTTAGGTCTCTAGGCACCGTGAACGAGGTTGCTTCTTCCTTATATAGTACATCCTTACCATCTAAAAGAGGATCTATTAATTACTATCCACTTTGCAAACTTGTCTGTTTTTCATGGGAAGACAGGGTACAATTTGTACTATTCTATTTTAGAAGGATTTTTTCTTGCTTTTAGCTTACTTTTGTAGACAAAAAGGAGACCCTGGTAGAAAGTTCAACCCTCATTTCTGCTTCATATAATTTGAAGGTTTCAGTTCATGCCGTTCATGTCAGGCAAGGCAGAAAGTGCCACCTGAGCTCTTACCAGAGACACTTGCCTTCCTGTGCATGCTTGATGATTATGGAGACAGACCATTTCATCCCAAATCTCATTTCTATTGCCTAAATAAGCCTTCTGCAGCGAGCAGTGACATTTTGAACTAGATCAAAGTACTCGGAACTCCATTCAACCTGGCCTTGAAGTTTGTTCCCCATTCTGTTCCTGGCCCCATTTTGGGGTTACTCTAGGGCTGGTTACTAGAAGTGTTAAAAAACTCCTTGGTACACACAGGTGTCAGTGAGTTGAAACTCAGCAATTATGAATAACTTGCACCAGTCGTGGGTCAGACTCATTCACCACTGTAATGATCACTTCTCTTAGGACTGACTCTTATTTTTACCCATAACTCACTTTTAAAATGAATTTTTCAAGTAAAATAAAATCTGATCTTCGATAGGGACTGTTTATGAGCAGAATGAAAGGCTGCTTAGACGGGTTATTTTAAAACATGACTATTAAACCAATTATATCCCTTGTTTTATTTACTTTCTGAGACCAGGGTTCAGGTGTCTGTAACCTTTCCTTGCCAGTACTGATGCTATCACTACTGGGTTGCTTCTGCAAGGAGCACTCTTCCCTTCTCTGCACCAGGGTAAGCAATGGAATTGCCTTTTGGAGAAGAAACGCAGGGGCTAACATCTGACTTCCGGCTAGAATCAAATATTTCAGACTTTGCAGAGGACACTTTAAGCCTTAGATCCAAGGATGAGGTGGAAACAATTCCTGATGAAGAAAATCAAGGCCTTAAACCTGAGGAATTGCAGCCATCTGCTCCTGCTGAAGTCACCCAGGACACTAAACCTGAGCCTGGGCAGGTACAGCAAAAGGATTCTGTATGTTAAAGTTGGGGGGTTGTTTATGCTTACAGTCAGGTAGATGTTACCAATTATGAAGAGCAGCTTGAGCTGTAAAAATTCAGCCTGTTGTTAGGATCTGTGAAGCCCTGGCAAGGGTGTATGTTGCTGGACTCTGGGTCATGCCGTGCAAACATTTTTGTTTGCCTTAGCGAGGCAAAGATGTTTCTATATGCTGCTGACATCTTTGGGTGGGCTAAGTGGAATGAGAGAATCTGTTGCAAGCTGACCTACATATCTAACTGCTAGCAGTAGTGCTGAGCATCTACATGGTAAATAAATTGAAGCTATCCTAATATGAGTGGACTTGTGTGTGCAACTAAAAGTTACTGTCCTCTGTCCAGAGCAAGGCTGAAATACTGTGTTGATCTGCAGTAATCTTCAGTTTCTTCATGGTATTGTACTTCTCTGCAGAAAATTGCTCTCCACAGTGCCATCACATAGCTTGAGGAGATAGATGTGTTTGGGGCCTTCAAGTAGAGCAGATGTAAAATAACCTTTCTACAGTGGAACTACCTTAAAATATTTTTCAGTGTTGTCCCTAATGATTTAAAAAAATAGATGTTGGGAATGAGAGGTGGGTCATCTGATCTTTTATTGCAGCCCAAGTCCTTGCTCTTCTGTGTTGCAGGCAACAGACACATCCTAAACACTGTACTGTGTTCTTGCCCAGAAACATTCTGCTCTTAGTATTTCTCTGCCAAGTTATTCTATTTGTGTGATTTCATCAGTGCTCATTGCAGCAGGTAACTGAAACACATCTTACACTCTAGGTGAGTGTCCTACCAAACAAACTAGCAGGTCTGTATTTTTCTCTATGAGTCAGTAATCCAAATCTGATCCAAAGCTGGATCTCAGCCTGTCTCTCTACATCTGGCATGGGTGTCTTTCTGTTACCTAAGTACTGGTTTTGTGTGGTTTAGAGCTTTGAATGCTCAGCAATGAATAGCCTTCACCAGAAGGCCTATTCTGAGCTTGAGAAGTCTATCCCAAAGAAACTTTTGTTAAAAATAGCCTATTGCTGTAAAAAGTTGACACTGACAGATTGACTGCTTTTATCTATGGTGTTGGTTGTTTTGGAAAACTCTTAATCACAACATCACAGTATCACAGTAATGATGAGGCTGGAAAAGACCTTAAAGATCATTCAGCCCAACCTAAAACCAACCAAATAAACCTAACATCTAACATCTAGATCATGCCACGCAGCACTTCATCCAAACTAACCTTGAACATCTCCAGGGAAAGTGACTTGACCACCTCCATGATCAGCCCGTTCCAAAATCGGATCACTCTCTCAGTGAAAAATGTTTTTCTAATGTCAAACCTACCCCAATGGAGCTTAAGACTAAATTGAGACAGGTTAGGAAGAATTCTGTCAGAATAAAAAGATGGACGTTATTTCTGGATGAAAGATTTCTTAATGATGCAGCAAGAAAATCACCAAGTGTCTGACATGATAAGATTCCGGTTTAGACAGAGCACCTCGGTTCCATGAGAAAAATCTTCACTTCACATGTTGAGAAGGGTTTTTCATGCTAAGGATTTGTCTGAACTTCCTGCCGCTGAAACAGGGCTTTTAAAATGTATGTTGAATGAGAATATTAACTCATCTGTAAGGTGAGACAGAATTTCAGTTCCACTCAATAAGACATAAAAGATGCCCTATTTGTCTAGATATGACTTCTATAAAGCTTTAGTAGTGTGACAACACTTGGTCATTATTATAATAGCCCTGTAGTTATGCTGTTGTTTACCTTTGTTGCTCACCCCACCATACATTTTCCACAGTTCTCACCAGATTCCTTATGTGACAAGGCACAGATGCACGTGTGAAGTTAGAGCTCTGTGTAACAATGACACATGCTGCTGCATGTTTGCGCTTAGCGTTGCCAAATGTAACACAGTGCTTTATTTAGGAGCACTTGTGATATCATTACATGTGTCCTACACTCTTGATGTGCATCTTCAAGTACACAAGTCAGAAAAGGACAAGTTTCAACACCTTGCGATTTAATCTTGGCGTAGTTTATTACTTTGTTCTGATGCTGTTGAACATGCAGTTTCAGAACACTGAAAATAGCTCCACGAAAGCGCTCGGTTTGGCATAGCTTTCCTTTTTCCTTGGTCCGATAGCTGGGAACATTTCTTGCTGTTTAGTTCTGATGTTTCTGAAATTCTCATTGCTGTTGCTGACTGCATGTGCAGGACCTTGTACGTTATGGGGTTGCATGTGTATGTGGCCCCTTTCAAAATGAAGCTATTAATCATATGGATGAAGTTGCAAAAATGTTGGTGTCTGTACAGCAGTTCATGGCTTTTATTCAGAAGCTCTTTTTATTGTTTTTAAAATGTATCTAAAGGATATACAAATATTTCTTTAAACTCCCTAGTGCCCATTTAAATTTAAAAAAAAAAAGGTGTGTGTGCATTAGAAAGTAAGTTCTTTCTAGTGTGGTTCCCCAAGGATCAGTACTGGGACCAGTCCTCTTCAATCTATTCATTAATGACTTGGATGAGGGATTAGGGTGCACTGTCAGCAAGTTTGTTGATGACACAAGCTGGGTAGTGTCACCGACACCCCAGCATACTGTGCTGAACAAGGGGCAATGGGTGCAAGCTGGAACAGAGGAGGTTCCATATAAATATCAGGAGGAACTTCTTCCCAGTGAGGGTACTGGAGCATTGGAACAGGCTGCCCAGGGGGGTTGTGGAGTCTCCTTCTCTGGAGAAGTTCAAGGCCTGACTGNCTGCCTGGCTGTGTTCCTGTGTGACTTGGTCTGGGTGATCCCACTGTGGCAGGGGGATTGGACTGGATGATCTCTTGAGGTTCCTTCCGATCCCTAATGATTCTATGATTCCCTAATGATTCTATGGTTCTCTCTTAAGAAATGTCTTAGTCTTAAGACTTTGAAGTAGATATAAATATGTTTAAAAGTGACTTCCACTAGAGCTTTATTATGAGGTAAATAAAAGTGGAGACCCATTTATATAAGGAGGTAAAGAATGCTATTGTTAATAATGATACAAAATAATCTATGCTTTTAAAAATATTTCTGCCTTTTTAGGAATGTCAAGAGACAAACTTTCAGTGTATTCTGGAAACTAAGTACTTGCATTATATAATAATGTGTGTGTAGTTCGTGAGCTTTTAAAATAATGTTTAGTTTATGAACTTTTCAACTTGAGATACAGCAGCTTCTGCTTGGTGACAGAAAGTAAACACAAGTTACAACCTGCAATTTCATTAGATGCCTGAGCTAAATACAGATTGTTTTCTAACACAGAAGTATGAATGCCATTCATTCCCTAGCCTTTATTGTAATAGATTTATGGCTCTTGAGCCTTCTTCCCTCCCTCTGCAATGATTCAGCTATTCCACTATTATTTTCCCTTTAAAGTGAAAGTAGACCTTGTAGGAAACGCAAGTGAAATGGACTAGGAAGTTCTGGCTTCTTATATCTAGAACCAGTTCAGGATAGGCTGGCTGTTGTCATACAGATGAGAAAGCCACCATTTCTTGTTGATCTTAGCCTACAAACTGAATTCTTAGTGGCAAATGGCTTCCTCTAACAACAGCAGGACCATGTGCTGTTGTGGGAACCCAGGAGAAGGACATTCCCTATAAAGGCTGCGTTTTTGGCTGTGAAGTGAATGTGCATGTGTGTGCTTATATAAGAAGTTAAAAGCTTAGCCAAATACTTGTGTTTCTGAGTAACTCAAAAGGGATGGGAGACTGCTCTGTCTGGATCTTCTATGGCACTGTTCTCTATGGCATACATGCATGCACACAGTACTCTCAAGTTGTTATTCCTCACTGTCCTGATTGTGGTCTCCCATTCTACACTGCTTGCTCTGCTGTCTCCCTGAGAAGAACTTCATTGGTTATTCTGATAGATCTCACATAAAGATAGTTTAATTTAGACTGGGTCTTTGGTATAACAGACATTTACACCACTAGTGCCTTCTGTGGTGCTTTCTTTGGAGGCAAACAGAAAGCAACCCTAAAAGGGCCTGGAGTCTGCAATGCTGGCTCGTTCCCAACATCTCTTACATCATGCCTTCTTCAGGGAGTGCAGTTGCATGTAGTCCTCACATATGTTCAGAATACGTCAGAATAAGAATATGCAGTTCTTATTTCTGTTTGTTATCAGGAAGAATTTAGATTGATAATATTGTCAGCGCAAGGACTAAAATTACTTTTAATGATGAATATCCTGCATTTCAATCAGCCTGATTTCTGTTTTCTGTTCTCGGTAGCACATTTGTCATAAATTGCAATGCTCATGGCAATGTCTTGTTAATGTCCATATTTTGTCAGACCGCCTAATGCTTTGTGAATTTTTTATACATTTTTTAATTGTGTTCGAGATAGCTCCTGTGGTCTTTTGGCTTTTCTTCAAATCTGCTCAACTGGTTGTAACAGCCTTCACTGTGGCCATGGGATGCTATCCTACATTATTGGTTTGCTCTGGCTGAGGCCTGTTTTATTCGTAAGTAACATACTGAACCTTAACTCAGCAACTGTAAAATGTGTTTGGCTTGTTCAAGCTGGTCTGTAGCTTATTGGCACGTTACACACATTACACTTTGGAGCCCGAGTTTTGGTTCTGAAGCTGAATATTCCACCAGGAAACCGCTGCTCTTTCAAGCTGTATTATGCTGCCCCTGGCTGTGGTCTGCAAGGTGCTGCTAAAAGGGAATGAAGCAAGGGCACTGCATGACTTACCTTACTGTGGTAAAGCCTTTTGTAACGACAGCCTGCCTGAGTCTTTATGTAAAATACGAGTGAGCAGCTGGAGAATTATGAATCATTGCATGTAATGAGGAGCCATAAATTAAGCAAATACAACTAGAGACCCAGGGGACCATGTGAAGTGTAAAAACAGGAGAGCAGATTAGCTTCAGAGGCAGGTAGATGAATGCCCAGCAACCTTGTTTGTAGAAACCAAGGAGTGGAAAATGGCAGAGAACATTAAGTGCCAAATGATTACAATCACAAACTTGAAATATATGCGTTATTTAAATGAAAATGAGAAGGTTTCATAAATCAATAACAAGGAGAAGAAGAAAGCATGAGGCTGAGCTTTATATGAAAGGCTTTTATAGACATTGTAGCCTTGTGAATCAGGTTTATTATTGCATCTCAAATGACATTTACTTAGGCCTCACATTATCTAAATTAGTTAAGCACATCAAAAATGTTTCTCTATATTTCAGTATTTATGGGTTTAACAGTGATCACTGCAAGCTTCCTCTGTTTATTTTAATGCTAAGAAACCCCTTTCACCCACTCTGCTCTCCTCCTTGCCCACTTCCTTCAAAAAGCCTTTCCTGTTTTTAAACATTTGTCATCTACCTTTAAGGACTGTTCAAAATGCAGTTCCTCTCACCTAATTTATCTAGCTTCAGTGCTAATCCTTTGCTTTTGTTGTGACATTTTCTACTAGATTAATGACCTGTTTACTCTTAGAAGCCTTTCCTGCCTTAGCTTACATGTAATACTTGTACAAGTCACCTCTTAACTTTCTCACTGCAATAAACAGATCCAACTGCTTTAACATGCCTGAAGTATTTTTTTCCTAGCACTTCTGTGTTTCAGGCGACAGCATAAAAGATGTGTATATCCCTGCCCTGCACATATTATCCCAGTCACAATCTTACTTATACAGTTACCACCACCTACCTGCTCTCTCTTGACATTTCTCTATTAGTTCAAAGACGAGGTTGACCTTCTTAGCTACAGACCTGCAGAGAGACTTTATGTGAAAGCAGTACTTTTCATGATCCTTTCTCAATTAGTGCTTTTCTAGCTACACTGCCCCTCCCCTTTCTAAAGAGATCTGTGTGCTTAGGTTAAATTAAATTAATCAGGCCAATTTCCACATATGAGTCATCTCTGTCATTATTTATCACGTCCTAGAGTTTTTCTGATCAACCTACCAATGAAAAGTCCATTTGGTTGATGACTTTTGCCTGCAAACTCACTGGCTTATTTAATCAAATCTGGCAGAGAAAAGGACATAAAGCTGTTTAGTTTTATGCTGACTTTATGAAAAACAGGGGGGCTGCGAAGCAAGCAGGAATGTGTAGTTCCACAGTGGCTAGATGCATGAAATCTGTCCTTTGCTTATTCTATATGGCAATGGTTGGATGATCGATAAATATGAGGCTTGCTTTGGAACAGCCCCTGTCTTCTGAAGCTTGCCCTTGCACGTGTGGGAGACAGTACTGTTGGAAACTGGGAACATTATAGTGCTACCAAGAATAGGGATATGGTACAGGAGAGGGCTCAGAAAACTGATCACTGATGCAAGGGTTCTGATAGGGAAGTATGTAAGACAGACAGATGTAGATGACATTGATGGTTTAGACTGCTGTTAGGTACGCTGAACTGGCCTGATCCCATCTGTGGGATCCTAACTATTCTTGTGTTCGCATATTAAATCTGTATGGGTCTGGGCTGCGTGTGTAGTTGACTGCACTTATTCTCCTCTAATGCAGTGTATTTGTCTGAGTATTAAATAGCCAAATGTATCTGAAAATGGTAATTTATTTAGAAAAAATATTTATTTATTTAGAAAAATATTAATTTACTTATAAAAAATGGCTGTACTAGCCTATTTTTCTCACTCAAAAAATTCTAATGGGATAATCATGGTTAGAAGATCTGAGCAATTATTTTTAGAAGAGCAGAAAAAACCTAGTGTTGCATTACTTTGGGCACCACATGACAAAACTGCTTAGAGTGTGATTTGAGACTTCGTATGTGTATTAGAAGATAATTCCTACATGCTTAGGCAGCTAATGCATTATTCATGTGATACTAGGGAGAGGTATAGATTTCTACTGATAATTAAGTATGGCTGTCCAGAGTAGTAATGTCTTGCCATTGCTTCTGTGGAGAAACATGAGCAGGCCAAGGAAAATGCTGTTACTGGGCACTTTAGACCTCGTCCTTGGCTCTGTAGAAAGCTACCAGTCTGGAGAATGGAAAAAGGGAATAGCAATGAGAAGATAGTAATTTTGCTCAATTTTTAACCGAGTTCTGCAATTTCAAGTAACCGCATTTAATAATTATGTTTTTGTGTATCTGATACTTTGATTAAAAGTATTATCTTTTCAGAAATGCTCCGGCAGTAATGTATATGAACATACATATACAAGCACATATATACATACATACATGCATGCACATACATACACACACATATATATAGAAGAAACAGATATAAATATTCAGTGGCCTTCAATTGCATTTTTCAGAAGTTTTAGAAAAGTTACCAGAGTATATTGCTTGTCTTTTTCAGTGTTACTTTCTGTTGCCTGCCTTTGTTTTGAACAATAGCTTCTAATTAATGATGCGTTTTGATATAAATATAGAAGTTAACTCATGTTACATGTCGTTTTTAGATGATTTGCCCATTGAATTTGCTCTACAAAGCTATCTCTTATAAATATTTTGCTGGTGTCCAAGCACTGTTCAAATAAACTTTCTAATAATGTCTCTAAAGCCTGACATAGCAGAAGATTTGTTATGGTTATATAAAGGTGGGATTGACAAGATTAAGACACTGAGCCATGAAGCACTTGACTGTGAAACTCAAATGTGAAGTTTCAATGTACAAAAGCGGGTCATTGGAGCATTTTATTTATTCTGACAACTGCTTCTCTTAATGGTATGAAAATTGGGTCATCTGCATCCCCCTCAACCTTCTGTAATCCACTATGTCCAAATACCTTTAATTTCTGCTTTGCTTGGTAGCTTTGAGGTCCCATGCAGACCTAATGTCTTTCTCTGTAGAATCACCCTGTACACGTTTAAGTCTGTTAAGGCCAGCACTGTGTAATTTATGTTGATACAGTGTCTAACAAATCTGTGTCTTTCTACGGTCTGAAAAATGAAACTGATGTTTGATAAAGTCTGGTGTGAAAATTCAGGCTAAATTCTTACATGTACTGTTAGACAGAATTGTTTGGAGAGTCAACTTAGGTTTTTCTAACTTACTAATACAGCAAGTTTAATGTTGTATTTTGTACCGACCCTTCAAAATATACCTACGAGAATCCTGTTTTGCCTGAGAATTTAATGAAAAACCTTCTTTTTTTGTTGTTGCTCTGAGAGGTAGGTATCTCTTTTATCTTGCAAGGAGATTGAACTGAAAGCTGTTAGACCTTCAAATGGGGCTTTTCACAGCAGGCGTGGGATGGTCTTAGCCCTAGAGCTCAAGAAACAAGACTGAATTTCTGATCTCCAGGGTGTTTTTTGGGATGTTACTAATAAATTGCCTCACCTATTAGCAAAGCACAGTGGCTTTGGCAGTTTAGATGAGTGGATTTTAAAGATCTGTGTCTTTTCTATGTGTTTGCTTCAGGAGAGCTTACATAAAATGAACATTATAAGAAGAACATAGAAATGGGCCAAGAAATTTAAAACAGGTTATTCTGTGAATGCTAATGAATCTGTCAGAATTCACATGTAATTTCTTGTCAAATACTACACATGGAAGCATTAACTCCATGTAGTTGAGCTATGTGCTACAGTCAGCATCTCCTGGAAATCCTGCTGAAAGTGGTAAGAAGTGCTTAACAGCGATACTGAAAGTTGGTAAGAAGGCAGAAAGACACTACAGGGAAATGTTATTCCAGATGTGTGACCACAGTGGATTCATGTGCTAAATATATAGTTAGGTATGGATACAGGCAGCATCAATATTGTTTTTGGAGGCTTAAAGTGTTTTTGTTCACTTGGAATTATTTTTGTTCTTGTGACTGCAAATATGATCAACTAGATTAATTACATTAACCAAAGATAGCACCAAGTGAACCAGGCAAGTGAGGATAAGAAGTGTCACAGCTTCAGTTTAATAACCAGGCAAAGCAAAGTATAAATGCAAAACAGAGTTGTGAGGACTGTGAATAGGGACATATTTTAAAGTGTTTGCTAGAGCTGCTTTCTCTAATTCTTTTGTCATCACTGCTGAAACATAGCTGTGTGTCGCTGTGTTTGTCACACAAGGGATATGTTTTCATGATTACTACTGCCCATGCTTTTTCAGTTATTTACAGAATAAATCAGCATTAAAACTGCCCATCAGCTATTACAGTTAAGAAAACAAAAAGGTTCAGAATGCAGTAGTATTTTGAGAATATTTACTTAAGAGTAAGTTGTTCTGTTTTTCTTCCAACAACAGTAATGCCCTGTTTAGTTTTGTTGTATCTGATGACCATGTGTTCAGGGAAACAGAAATTATGGTCTTCTATAGATGCTAAAGTAGAAGTCATTGTCAGAAAACAGTAATTCTATAATATATCTATCTTTCAATGGAAAAGGTGCTGTGTCCATAATTATTACAGGAGGATGGCTTTTAGTCATATAAATAACACCAAAAAAATATTGTCAATTGCATAGTTTCTTGCGAAATAAGTTTAGTTTTTTGTACTCAGCAATCAGGCTTAGATCATTCTGAATATGGATTATCATTTGACACTTGTGCATTAGACTAGCACAGAGATAAATGTGATGGAACTGGAGTTACTGTGCACTGCCAGTACACATATATTTATGTCCTAATATGTATTCTGCTGTACTATCCAGCACATGTGAGTGTGCGTAATGGATTCCTCTTTGTGTTTTCATATAGCCTCTGAGGATAAATTGTTCTCTGTGAATGACTGTAATATTCAGAACATAATAGCTCAGTGACTCCAACTGTTATATTTTTTCATGCTTCTAGTGTTGGTGTCAGCTTAAGGGGCATCCGCGTTTAAGGACACATACATTAAAATGCACTTCCAGAATTCCCATTTTTATCCTTTGCTGTTTAATATCTCAGAGTTTCTTGGTACTGTGAATAAACAAGAGCCTGCCTGTTACTCCATTCTACTTGAATTAGGCTACAGCTAATTCATGTAACATACTAAATCACTGTTTAAGGGATAATTATAGAAAATGATTTGTCTATTGTATTGGCTGATGCTCTGATGAAAGAGAAACTGGTTTGGATTACAGAGCAAATACATTTTGTTTTCTGAAGAAAAATGTTAAAGACATAACACAATTTTTTCCACAAATATTGAAAATGGTAAATCATTGCAACCAAATTAAAGAGATTTCATATGCAGAAGCTAGTGCTAAATGGCTATTTAGCTTATTTAGAAAGAAGTTGAAGCATGATAACTACATTTTTGTATGTTTGCTAAGGAATTCTAAGACTTACAGAAGAAAAAAAGCCACTCTTAAGAAATTCTACCTCAGTTATAAAGGGTAGATCATCAATGAGGTTAATGGTGCTGTCACTCAGTTTCCATGCAACTGTCTGCAAGTTCCAGATAAATTGTAAGAATAATTGAATGACAGTGAACTGGTTAATATTTACAGAATTACATTCTTGGATACGGAACTGTTGCTCATTTGTGGCGTGGAAAATGAAATTTCATTTTCAAAATATGTTTGTTCCCCCTGGTCTCTGAATTTTATATTTAGTTCAGTACACATGACTTGGATGCTAAGTTTACCTTAAACAAGTATCAGTCTTGCTAGGCTTGACAAGGTTAGGAGAATTGTTCTGACCTTTGGCAATGCCATTTAAAAAATAGTTTTGCAGATGTCAGAAGTGAAGACAAACTCTTTACGTAAGATGATTCACCACCCTAAGATGAAAGGTTGTCTCTGTTCCAACAGGATTATTTTTTGTTTGAAAATAACATTGTTATTTTCAACATTTCTATAGGCTTTAATTTCTCTGGTAATACAGGCGCATTCGTCGTAGACATAGCACCAAAGCAGTTAAACCATAATTGATAGAGCAGTACAGAATTTCCAGATATCATAACTTGCATTCTAGTTAAACAGTTGCAGGGAGGAACCTCTGCTGTAACTGAGGATCTAGCTAGTATTTATTAACATGGTAAGAGATCTAGTTAGAAAATGTAAAGCAAATTGCATCAGATGCTATTTTGTTGCTAAAAGTTGATGAAATATTTTCACTTAATTTGAAGAAGGTTTATATTGTCTGTTGTTTCATTTTGCTGTTTTCAAATTTTAATTATCTCTGTAGATGGCCTATTTATTCTCTTGCTGACCTGTGCTCCAGACCCTTTACCAGTCTAGTTGCCCTTCTCTGAACCTGCTCCAGCACCTCAATGTCCCTCTTGCACTGAAGTGCCCAAAACTGAAGAGAGTATTTGAGGTAGGGCCAACTATATGTGTTATCAGGAAGTATATGTAGCATCTTAACATTTATTTTATTGTTCATTGACATCAGTAATGTCATAAACTCACCACAATTTTTTGTGGGCAGAACTATGAGAACAATGCTTTACATCTATTTAATTTTGTCTAAATCTGTGGCAAAAAGAAGTACACACTTACTCCAGCTGTTGGGTTCTATTGCAGGGGGGTTGGAACTGGATGATCCTGTGGTCCCTTCCAACCCTGACTGATTCTGTAACTTCTTCCCAGTGATAGTGACAGGGCACTGGAGGGGGTGCCTGGAGGGGTTTGTGGAAGTTTCCTTTTCTGGAGACATTAGAAACCCACCTGGACCTGCTCTGGGTGTCTTGCTGTGGCAGGGGGATTGGACTGGATGATCTTTCGAGGTTCCTTCCAATTCCTGATGATTCTGTGATTCTATTTCAAGATGTTTACAGGTTGCTTGAGTGTTGAGATTACTTTCACATCTAAACAACAGAGATAACATCAGACTTTTGAAGATCTGTAACCTGAAAGACATTGCTTAGCACTGGATTGAACTTTTACAAGTAAGACACATTCTGAATTATTTTGTAGCAGCACTCAGTAAAGTAACTAAACAGCTTGAGTGTTTATGCAGCTTCTGTTTCCTGTAAAAAGAGAAGCATCTTAATGATCAAAATGTCATGATTTGTTACTTTAACTCCCATTGTGTTGTGCCCTTTGGGTTAGATCATGATTCTTTTTCATATGGTGTGACAAGACCAGGTACTGGTCTTTTGTGTGGTGGTTTATTTGCAACCTGAAAGATGCAAGTGCATAGTCCCCAAATAGATGGGCTGTTTGATTCCATGTCTGAAGAGTGGAAAGAATAAGAGCAAGAACTGTGCAGCCATTGTCACAGCAATTCATGTAGCGTATGTACTTTTTCCGGTGCCGTTTAGGTACGGGGACAGGGTAGTTTTGTAGCCTTGATGAATACTTGTTGAAAATTTTTTTACTCTCAGTTGCCATCTTGTCCAGAGGCTTCTGTTTCTTCTCATCTCAGTGCCTCAGACAAAGCAGAAAAGAATGATGTATGCTGCAGTAGTCACCAGTGTTACCATCCAGACATCCTGCTGCCTTGTCCTAGGCAAGTGAGCAGAGGAACATACGGGCTGAGGCTGAACATCTGTGGTTTAGTCCATCCTGATGGTGAGGAAGTCAGTTTAAGCAGCTGCCACAAAACCTCTAGTGAAGAATAAATAAACTTCTGACAGCACAGGATCACTGTAGTGGTTCCTCAGTGGCCTTTTTCTACATCAAGGAGAGAAGTGGGTTTGTGATTATTCCACATTGCCCTTTTCTGCTTTACATTAACCCGGGAGGCTGAAATACTGCTTTCAGTGAGTGAACGATTGATGCTCTACATTTGACCAAGCAAAATAAGGGGACTGATGTCAGTAATTTTTGTTGACCAATCCTTGTTTCTATAATTTATTAAATGCTGTTTTATAACCAGTACAAAAGTATTCTATATCTAGATATAATGGTCCCTTCCATTTCCTGGGATTTAAAATGCTGAAAGATAAGAAAAGAGTGCCTTGCATTGCTAGCACTGCATTTACCTTTAACTGGTGTGTGGTGTGACTTAATAGAATATTGTTCTGTTCATCACATGAACTGCACAACATAAATGCCTTGCTGGTGACAGAGGAAGTTGTTTCTTTTTTCCTTTGTTGTTTCCTTGTTTTCTGATTTCCCATGTTTACTTTATGAAAACTGGATAAGCCTTTATATTTTAGAAACAGGATAGTTAAATGTTTGTCTGAAACATTATCTTTCTAACAGCAATTCTGTATAATAGATAGTAGAAAACGTTGTGCTAATGACCTCTTAGAGTATCTGTGCTTTAAAACGAGATAGCAATGAAATACTTGAGGAAGGAGCACATGGATTATTGATCTCGAGGGTCATATGTTTAGTGTTCCTTGTAGTTAGGGAGGTATTGCCAGTGAACTTGAATTACTTTTGTATTAAGAAGAATATTTTTCAGAAGCTTATGTATATTTCTTGCACTTAATAATTTAGTACTGGGATTGAACATTCAGAAGTGATATATTTAAGATAAGGGAATAGTCTTCCAGTATGCAAAATCCCCCATTTACTTTCCTTTGCTAGGATTTATTTTGATTACAGATGGTCTGTGTGATAGTTGCTATAGAAACCAAATCATTTTACTTCAATCTCTCCCTGTTGCTATGGTGTGCAGAGAGTTGCTACGTGTAAAGTATCATTTAGATTATCTTATTTTTTTAGTGAGACTCCATGTATTAGTTAACTTGCAGTCAATATTCTCTAATGGCTGATAAAGTGACATGCTAATTAAGGCCTTCTGCCACCAAGTGTTAGATAAAACAGTTGGGCAGAAATTAGGTGCAAAGTTAGTTTAATCTATCTGCATTCTGCAGATAGAGTTTTCTCTAAATGCTTAATATTGGAATAAAATAGCTCTCCTAGTCACATCTAGCTAACAGTGAGTTTTCTGCCCAAGGAGGTGGTGAATTTGAGGTCCCTGGATGTGTTTAAAAGTTGTGTAGGTATGAAACTTAGGCACATGGTTTAGCTGTGGGCTTGGTATGTTAATGGTTGGTCTTGATAATCTTAAATGTCTTTTCCAACCTGAACAATTCAGTGATTCTATGATTCTTGCTGTAGCACACTCCCTATCTGAGGACTAGGGTATGTGTATGAGGCACTCAGAATCTCAGAAGGCAGATAACAGCTTTGCAGGGAGCCTTGGTGCAGCCACTGCACCAGCCAGAGAGGCTGTTTTTACACTGTGCTGTTTCTCATGTCTGTAGCTTTCTGGTAATTCCTGAAAGCTGCAACAGTTGGGACCGTGGAATGAGAAGAAGCTGGAGTGCAACTGGCCTGGCCTTCAAACTTCGTCCCTTTGACAGTTCAAAAGAAAACCACTGTGTAGTACTTGTAACACTTTCCCGTTGCTTGTTTTTCTTGCACCAAACTCCCAAAAAATAGAAAAAGAAAACTCTGGTTTTGTCAGATTTCAGAAGTTAAGTATTCAGGAAACTAAAGAGTATGTGAATGAGTTCTTGGTGAAGATGATGATTTTGTCAGGTTTTTGAGATGAAGATTAGTTTATTATTCACGTAGCATGGTTGTGTGTGGAACAAAAGCCTTACTTGAAGCAGGTTAGTGAGGCTATCTATTTTCTGAGACAAAAGTGATACCTGCCTTATAACTTAATGTCCCAGGTTAAAACAAAAGGCAACCTCATCTCAGATATAATTTATCAGACATAGAAGGAGCTTGGGGAAAGAAAATGTTTTTATTAAATCTGTATCTAAAAACCAGGAAAAAGAAAAGCCCAAGCAGGTGAAACAAGCAAAGCAAAAAATGTGTCACAATGTCATTACACACATTCTGAGAAAAAATGAGCAAAAAATATGCAGAGGTCTTTGGCTTTTTCCCCTCTGGAGAAGAGGGGGACACAGACTTTGTAGCAAAAGGAGGAACCACCCCTGGGACAACTCAGAACCCATTTTCCCAAAATTCTGACAAAGGTTTAAGAGTCACAAGTCCTTGCAGCTTCTTGCATGGACAGTTCAGCCAGCTGACACAGCAACCACCTCTCTAGACTCCTTTCTCCTCCTTACTCAACCATTTCCAGTCTTTCTCAGTGGCATGCTGTGACAACAGCTGCTTTTCCTGCTGTCCAGTAAATGAACTGGTGGCATTGACATGGTCAGAGATGATGGCAACTGCGTGGTCAAAGATGTTGGTGACTGCATGGCCTGGCCATAACAGCAAACCAGTGGGAGCCTCCCTTTTCTGGGGTCTCAGGGCTTTTCTTCTTTACAGTCATTTTACCACTCCAGCATCTTCAGTTTTGTGATGACTGGTGTAGCTCTATTCCACTCAGTGCAGGGTAGAACCAGTGCTGGCAGGGAAAGCCATTTCAGCAATAAGTAGCACAGAGAGTGTGATGCTAGTGATGTCCTGAAGCTTGATCAACCACCTGCTCTACTGTCCTGTGTTTAAGATAGGAAAATGCTTCAAGGCGCACCTGTATATGGCTTTTGTGGAGTTGTTTCATGGGAAAGTGAGTCATGAAGTGGAACTCATTTTGAGACAGGAAAACTTAATGATAATCTTTTTTTAGATGTATAATTTTCTTAAATATTACTTAACTGTCAAAAAAGATGAGTAAAGAGAAATTCTTTTTCTGCTAAGGGAGGTTGTGGGAAGAATTACATGTACTTTTTGGCATTGCAAGAAGATAAACCTTTGCAAACATCTGGATCCCTTTGCCAGTTTATGTATTATGCACTATATATGATAGTGTAATTCCATTGACTGTGGTTAGCTCCGTTCAGAGTTAAGCCTGGTATAAGTCACATGAGACTGATTCTGCAGCCTAGCTAATTGCCTCACAGTTCACACTTGGTCTCCGTTTTATATTTTTTTCAAGGCATTTGCATAACAAATATATGGAGTTAAATGTGGTGATTTGAATTTTTTCTTAATCTGATTAGCAGTACTGAAGCCGAGTAGCACAGATGCCTACTATCTAGCATCTGAGCAGCTGAATCGAGAGATAGTCATGGCACTTTCACTTTCCACTGTTTTGGTTTTTTGTTATCGCTTCTCTTTCTGTTTGTTCTTGTGACTGAGCTAAAATGCAATAATTGGAACTAGTTTAAGCCTCATGCCTTTGTTATTAGAATATATGATTTTTTTTCATTTTGAAGAAATTTTTGATCACATATCTATGAATATAAAGCACAAGTCTTGATTCTTAGAGATGTTTAACATGTTGTAGAAAGTGGCTTCTAAGCTGTACGCTTACCAACACACAGAGGTACAAAAGCACTTGTGGGGTTTCTATTTCATATACGTACTTTGCTGCAAGTATGGAAACCTTCTGTCACAGTCTGTATGTAGGGCTTTGAGCCCTATCATATTCTAGTAATCTGGATTTTCACAGTTGTAATCATTCATAGAATCATTAGGGATCGGAAAGGACCTCAAAAGATCATCCAGTCCAATCCCCCTGACACAGCAGGATCACCTAGACCAAATTGCACAGGAACACATCCAGGCAGGTCTGGAACATCTCCAGAGAAGGAGACTCTACAACCCCCCCTGGGCAGCCTGTTCCAATGCTCCAGTACACTCACTTGGAAGAAGTTTCTTCTGATATTGATATGGAACCTCCTGTTCCAGCTTGCACCCACTGCCCTTTTTCCTATCACCAGATGACCTTGAGAAGAGCCTGGCTCCATCCTCCTAACATCCACCTCTCACATATTTATAGACATTATTGAAGTCACTCCTCAGCCTCCTCTTCTCCAAGCTCAAGAGGCCCAGCTCCCTCAGCCTTTCATCACAACACAGGTGTTCTTCTTCCTTCATCATCTTTGTTGCTCTATGCTGGACACACTCCNCCTGCCATGCACTAGGATCCCCAGGTCTGTTTCTCCTACTCTGCTCTCCAGCAGGTCAGTCCCCAACCTATATTGGTACCTGGGGTATATTACTTTATAAATATTTATAATAGGGAGATTAAATGCCATTAAAGAGCCTCTAATGTATCACAGTGGTAAAGTGCATGCACCGTGAACACTACAGTTTCGAGAAAACCCTACTGAAGGTGTTTATGTAATATTCAGAAATAGACTCAGGTAATTGAGCCAACTCAGCCAGGTCGTATTGAGAATCAGACATCTGGAAACATTAGGAGAATTAAATTTTTTTTGTTTTAAATGTTAGTAGTGTCCTTTCACATGTAAAGACTGCTGAACTGTGTTTGCGGTTTGGGCTGTTTCCAAACCCAATCTTTGCTTTAAAATATTTGCCTGGGTGGGTGGTATGGAAAGTATGTATGTGATGGATGCATGAACAGATAGCAACATTTTATTTCATGTGTGGAACTGTATACCTGCTTTGGTACTCTGGACAAAATGTTGGCTGTGAAGATTAAAGCACAGTAGTCTTGGATTTGTTCTTAGTTTGTTTTTTGAAGAAGGTTTAAGTTAGGCTGTGTTCACTGGGTGTCATGTCATGTGTAATTCAAAGATTGGTCTTAAAACTTTATCAGTTTATTTTGCAAATTGAGATTGTTGTCTTCTTAGTATCACCATTACTAAGTATAACAGAAATATCATCATAACTTCTGGAAATGACAGGTCACATCTAGTGTGTCCTTGAGCAGGAAAAGTTACTTGTACCATGGTGGCATTAATAAATTCCAGTTATTGACTAGAATGCATTTCACTACATTATTTCAGACATGTCTTGATAATTGTGAGTATAGATTTAGTTTTTTAGATAGTTAGCAACTGGATAATCTTAATTGTAGATAAAGTACTTTTCAATTATTTGTATGAGCCCAAGTACTGTTATGGTTTTAAGTCACTTGTAAGAAGTTGTCCAATCACTAGATATCCATATGAAAATTTTCTCTCCATTTTTTATGTAGGTTCCCTTAAGTACTGTAAGGCAGCAATAAGGTTCCCCTGGAGTCTTCTTTCCTCCAATCTGAACAACCCCATTTCCCTCAGCCTATCCTTATAGCAAAGGTGCTGCAGTTCTTGGATCATCTTTGTGGCCCTCCTCTTGAGTAGCTCCAACAGTTCTATGTCCTACTTGTGTCGGTGACACCAGAACTGGATGCAATGTTGGAGGTTGGGTCTCACAAGAGTAAAGAGGGAGAGTCACCTCTCTTGCTCTGCTCCCCGGATACATGCTAGGATATGGCTGGCCTTCTGGACTGCAGGAGCGCACTGCTGGCTTATGTTGAGCTTCTCATCAATTGACAGCTGTAAGTCTTTTTCTTCAGGGCTGCTCTCAATGCACTCGGCATGTGTCATTGTGCCTGAGATTGGCCTGATCCAGGTTATTCCACTTCTGTCTTCCCAAGACTCTTCATCAAAAGTGAGAATTCTGTAGCTTCTTTAGTTGTGATCTGTACTTCCTCATAAAACCCCCAAGAATATTGTCATAAAGTTGGAGTAGTACTTCAGAATGTCAGTATAGGGTAAAGACAAGGTGCAACAGCTTGTTAGTGCCATTTCAGGGAGAGACACCTAGTGTCTGGGTGCAAGCTAGCATGGAAATAGACTTCTTCCCTTACAAGAGGATTAGACTCAAAATAGCACCTTAAAAACAAAATTACAAAATCATCTCAGTGTGATCTGTAGTTTTTTGGTCAGTTTTTCACAGGAAGCAAAATATTTACTAATAGTGCAGGAATTTGTACTTCTTTTTGAGAGACATTTGATTCTTGGTGTAGTAGTGCTTTATGCACTTTTCAGTAGTAGCTTTATGCTACCTTTGAGATAGCTTTCTTTTGGTTCAGTACAAAACCAGAAGTGGAGTAGTTATGGTGTATGCTCTTATTTCTAGAAGTGAAATTTTCTTGGTTGAAGAGTTGGGTCAAAGTCAAATGAAGATACTCCTGTATTTACATGTTTATTACCTCTCTGTTGAGAAGTAACTGTTTTCTTAGCATGGAATTGACTTGAATGGCTCGGCATGCTATGGATAGTAACTAAACAGCCTTTCTATCGGTTTGTTGATTAGTATGCTTTATGTATTTTTATTTGATAGAGTTCTGAGTGATTTTACTGTTTCTTGTGTTCTCACGCTTTTTTCCAGTGAGATTTTTGGATGTTCCACCCCTGGAAGTATTCAAGGCCAGGTTGGATGAGGCAATCTGATCTAGTTAGGAGTGTCCCTGTCCATGACAGGGGGTTGGAACTTGATGATCTTTAAGGTCCCTTCCAACCTAAACTATTCTATGCTTCTGTGAATCAGTTTGGAACAAGTTTTGACTGAGTTTGTGCTCCACACAATTTAGAGCAATGGAAAATTATCAGGTGTCACAAATACCTAAATTCTTATTCTAAGTGCTGGAACGTAGACAAGATGAAGTCCTTTGGGGTTTTGTTTGTTTTATAAGGAATGAAAAAGATAAAATATTACATATAAGGCAAAATATCCTTACTTGATTTCTTGCAGAATTCTGGAGACACTTTGGGCTAACTTTAGCATCCCCACTGTTGCTCATCTTTTACAATTTGTGTGTAAGATATAGAACAGAGAGCTAAATTAGAAGGCAAAATTGCAAGAAGCAAAACTTGCTTTGCTATATTTTAACATAATTAATAAATATACTGTTAAGATTCCTAGTGACAAATCTACATGATTTGTTGGGGCACAACATAAATTCAGCAGTTAAGCCTATAAATGTAAGTGATACCAAATTTTTTCATTCAAGAGAAAATTGCCTCTTCCTGTCAAGCCCATTCTGTGCGTGCTGCAGCAGCTGTATAAAACAATTTCCTGTGACTGTGATTATAGTTAATGGTTGCAACTATCTTTTCCCTTTGAAAAGCCTTGTGCCATCTGAAGGGGAAGGGAGAAAGGAGGGAGGGGCAGAAAACCCACTTCAGGACTGGAATTGCAGTTGTGCTTTTGTTTTCTCTATTCTTTATCAAACAAGTTGGATACTGAAAAGATAAGCCTGTTCAGTGAGTTGGGAAGTTGCTGCATTGCTAAGCTTTGCTATCCTTATAAAGAACGCAGTGCCAACAGCATGTGAATGGTCTAACAGATCACACCACTTATGGACATGGGGAAGAATGTTCTTGGTTTGTCTAAGATGCAGGAGTTTGTTGAGAAGTAGCTTTCTTTTTCATGAGCTGCATCTCCTCCTGAAAAGTGGAACTGTTTGCCACCTCATCAGCACTGTCACTTCTGTCTTTAGTTCTGCTGAGCGATGAGATGACTTAGTGTGAGGCACATTTCACCTACTCTGCAAAGATGTCAAGCTGCTCAAAGCATGAAAGGTGTAATGGACTCTTTCTAACTACTGTTTTCCCTGCTTACTTCCCTAAAGATCAGGGGGTATACTGTAGCCTGTAAACGGGTCTTCCTTTAGGGTTGTTGTTTTAATTTAGTCCCATATAAAATAATTATGCTAACATGTAGAACATAATTTTTGTGTCAGTTTGTAATAGTTCTTTTAATAAATACTTCTCCTTTGAAACACAAATGTAGCTGTAAATTCAGAACCAGTTCAAGTCAATATTGTAAACATTAACAAATTAAAAATACTTTATTAATTTCCCTTCTAATTTTTTTTTTCTTAATGTCTGACTCCTTAAAAATAAGCTCATTAACTTGCTGAGTACCTGTGACATGTTATGGACAAGCTGGAGCGCCTGGCTAAGCATAGGATGTACAAACTTCCTTGTGGCTGTAATGCTGGATGAAAAAATTTAGGGCATATCCTTCTTTGATAATTTCATTCTGTGAATGAAACTCAGTTGGTGCTCATCCAGCACTAGGCATTCGGTGTATGACAGCGGTGCTTAGCCTGTTACCATGTGTCAAGACTTGGTATACCTGGTGCTACGCAGGAACACATCTACAACTATTCTCAATGCACCTGTCCTCTTTGCTAATATAATTTCTTCACTCTGTTGTAACCAAACCAGTATGCAGACACAGTAAGTTAGGGTATCTGCACTTTAAATCAGCAGTGGAAAAGAAGTGAGGAGGTAAGTTTGGGCATGGCAAGTTAGTTTTGTCTTTTAGTACTTTGCTTTTTGTTCTATTTCCAAAATGTGTGAAGTGTTGCACTCCGCCATACTTGAAGGAAATTGTGGCAAGGCAAACTGTGACAATAGTGAGAAAACGCCTTAAAAAGCATTAATGATGTCAAGGAATGGAAGAAAGCAAGATTTATGTAAGTGCTTGTAGTGACCTGGCAAAGCTGCTGTGACAGGAACATAGTTCTGTATTGCTTTTTAAAACAGCTTTAGCATGCATTTATGGAAGATTGTCCTTAAGAAAGGAGAGACACTCCTGAATTAGCAACAGTTTAAATTTGTATGCATTGTGAAGAGTAGGTGAGAGACTGGAAGGGATAGCAGAACATCTTTTTGCATAAAGATTTGTTCTCTTTTGACTTTTATGTAGCTGAGATTGAAATGCTAGTTCTGGTTTCCCAGCACTCATGTATGCTATACCATGAAATTTGTGTACGCTACTTCTATAGCATCAAAGGGAAATGCTGCCCTTTCTTTGCCATTTTAACTGTTCATGACCAAAGTCGGTGGTGGTGCTAAACGAGTTAAAATAAGGCATTCATTGGCTACACCAAACCTCCTTCCAAGGAGAACAGAAATTGGGGTAAACTGGGTCATCTGTTCCAGGAGCAGATTTCAATTCTGGAACTCTTCCGTCAGACTTTAGCAGGGATGCACTGAGACTGCACTGGGCAGCACAGTGTCAGCAGGACATTTTTCCCATCCCAGCTCTTCTGTCACCCCAGTGGCCAGTTCCCATCCAGGCTGGACAGTAGGAGGGTGCAGGGAGGGACCTATGTTTGTTCATCTGTGAGCAGTGCTGATTCTGGACTTTCCCTGGGCAGCAGAAAAGCATTGGGATGGCTGCCAGCAAGGCGCTGCGGGATATGAAGCTATATTATAAATTAGTAGAGTTGGTGAAAGAGAATTTAAGCTCTGGCTTTGAAACAATATTTTTGTTTTCAAGGTTGACCTTCCCCCCACACCAAAAAAAAAAAAAATAAAGTCAGAAGTTTAAGAATACAGTAACTGAACATTTCACTGGAGATCAGGTTATAAGGTTGGTGTCCTTCGTATTACATTTCCTGAACCATCTGCATAACCAATCTGGGTTTTTCTTTTTACTGGAACCAAGTGTACTTTCTTAATCAGCAACAGTCATAAAATTGTTTTCTTGCAAGATGTGTTTTGACTTTTATCATCTTTTTAGTTATTTGCTCTCACTCCTCAGAATGGTGCTGTTGTTTTTCTGGTTTTTGTCATTCATCACTTCATGTCTAGTGTTATCCTCATTTCAGAGTTTGAAGTGCCGTCTACAAGGGAGTGTAAAGGTAGTAGCAGCACGTAGCGCTACAGGGTTAGTTTGTACATCACACTTTTATTTGTACATAACGCTTCTTAACTGAATTATTTATCTAGGAGGAAAAAAATGTATCTGTGACATGCTGCATTTCACAGTATGGTGTGTTATCACTTCACGAAACCTGAAGTCTGTTTTGCTTCTTATCCCTCATTTCAGTCTGTTCGACTTTATAATTGCTCTGTCATCAAAATAATGTATCAAGCAAAGATTATTCAGATTTAATTTACCGTGTATTTGGTCTGTCTCAATAAACAAGGGCTTCCTGACACCACATCAGGGTTCCAGAAACGTAGGACTGCAAGGATTGAAAGGTTTTTGTTTCCAATAAAATAATTCAGTGCCATCTGAATTCTTCCAAGGAATCAGTAGCTGAAGGAAGTAGACATTTCAATAGTTAATACCCCAGGGATGTCTTATTCAAGTTCATGAGACATGCCATCTCGAGAATGTTGTTCATTCACATGCTGAAGCCTTTTTTGGATGCTGAAGAGCTCCAAGGTGCTTGGTTTGCATTGCTTTGGAAACACCCAAAATAAATGAGGAGAATGATTTGAAAGTTTGTATTAAAAATAAACAAACAAATAATCTGGTTCCATCTGAGTTACCCAGGTTGTCCTGCTTTACCATGAAATAGTCCAGTCTTCTCTGCTGCATGCTACTCCACTGTAAGTACTGCCGATTTTCTTTCCACCTTTCACCTGGTTGTTCCCCCTGCTCACTGGCAGCAAAGGATCCCTCTCTCTCTGCCTTTTTGTCTGCCTCTAATAAATCTTTACCCACAGAACTACATTTTCACATCATCCGTGTAGCTGTCTTGGTTTTCATTGCATAGAGTTGCTGTGATGCAGGCTTGGGCTCCTCTGGGTCAACTGGATTTGGTTTAGGAAATTAATGCAGGAACATGCTTTGAAATGGCAGAGCCTGACGTATGGCAGTGGTGAACGTTGTGGTTTGCTATGTCACTTGACTTTCTACCACATAGCTCCAGCCTTTGCGTTAAAGTGTTCCTCAGGTTTTGTGACCTGGGGCATGGTGGTTGCTCATGGAGGCAAAAAAATCTCATCCCTATGAAGACAGGCAAAGCCCAGAGAGCCTTGCAAATCTGGCGGTAACATGCAGTGTCTATCCCTTATTATTGCAAAGCTCACGCATCCTTTTTAGGTCTTGGGTCTAGTTGAAGAATGTTGTGAATTATTTTAATGAATTGTGATGGAAAAAAATTAGTAACATTTCTTCTGTTATTTAAAAACTTAATCAAATTTATTTAGCTTTATTTTCTAAGCCTTTTTGTTCTCAAAATCGAGGCCCTTTTGTGACTTTTCTGTGAGGATGATAGTGGTGTTTATTCCTCAGTGTTTCCTACAGTGTCTGTCTAGAGTTTTCTTTGCCTGTCAGTAACTGCACAAGTCAGTGGAAATATATTAGACAGCTGTTTTCTAAGAGTTCAACAAGTTTGGTTATTCTGGAGGGGACACTTGAAGACTTTAGAAACTACTGACACTATTGTGAAATGAAAGTTTTGGTGTTTAATTTTGTTTACTTTTTTATAGCAGCGCCACTGAAATTTCCAGTAGTAGCTATAAAAGCTTGACAAAACAATTGGAAAGCATCCTATAATTGTCTTTAGAATCAATTCATTCTTCAGTTAGTAATAAGGATAGATAAAGAAAACGAGAGCTGTTTTCAATAAAAATTAAACTGGTTATGAGCTGGTTTATTATTTAAAATTAATGCCTAGTGGAGCGTTACTTTCCCACTGTTTTCTGGGCCAGCCATCATGGGTTTATGAAAGGACATCTTGCTTGACCACACCTGATCTCTTGCTATGACTATGTGACTCCCTTTCTATGACTATGTGATCCCCCCCCCCTCTTTTGGAGGGGGGGAAGGCTGTGGATGCTGTCTACTTGGCCTTTGGGAAGGCTTTTGACACAGTCTCCCACAAAACTCTTCTGGAGTGGTCTAGATAAGTGTACCCTTCACTGGGTTAGAAACTGGCTGGCTGGCCATTCCCAGAGAGTTGAGATGAATAGGGTGACCTCTAGCTGGTGGCCAGTCACAAGCAGTGTCCTGCAGGGCTCGGTGTTGGGGCAAGTCTTGGTTAACATCTGTATTGATGACCTG
>VZRI01009708.1:350483-377840 GCA_013397515.1 Upupa epops
CTGAGGGACCTGGGCAGGTTTAGTTTGGAGAAGAGGAGGCTGAGGGGGGACCTCATTTTCCTCTACAACTACCTGAAAGGAGGTTGTAAAGAGGTGGATGTTGGCCTCTTGTACCTGACTGCTGACAGAAGCAGGGGCAATGGTCAGAAGTTGAGTCAGGGGAGGTTTAGATTGGATCTTAGGAACAAACTCTTTACAGAAAAAGTAGTGAGGCACTGGAATGGCCTTCCCAGGGAGGTGGCTGAGTCACCATCCCTGAAGGTATTTAAAAAGCGTGTAGACATGGTGCTTTGTGACCTTTTAGAGTGGCAGGCATGGAGGGGGGTATTTAGTGGGTTTCAATCTCTCAGGTACTCAGGTATTTAGGATTTTTGTTGGTGTGGGGGTGGTTGGACTCTGTGATCTAGGAGGTCCTTTCCAACTGTGATTATTCTGTGATTCTGTAAAGCCTAAGCATTAAGGAGGGTAAGAAATAGAGGTTGTAAATTCTTTAAGTAACAGTCCTCTTTGCTGCAAGTTACGTTTGGGCATAATCCTGAGGAATTCTGTATATGTAGTGTTTATAGAATCCCAGAATGGTTGAGGTGGGAAGGTACCACTGAAGATAGTTGAATGCATCCCCCTGGATGTGCAGGCTCAGCTGGAGTTGGATCCTTGAGAGGTTGTTGTGTATATCCAAGGATACAGACTGTCTCTGGGAAACCTGTTACAATGCTCAAACATTGGTACTTCAATTGGAATTTTCTTTATTTCAATTTGTTCTCATTGCTTCTTCTCTTTTCATGGGACACCACCAAGTATTCTGGCCCTTTATGACTTCCTTTTGGGTATGTATACATACGAGTAAGATTTCCCTGAACAGACTCTTCTCCAGGCTGAACTCTACCAGCTTTCTATCTTGCCTTTCATGCCAGATGCTTCAAGTCCTTAACTGCCTTTATGGTCCTTGACCTCACGCACTCCAGTATGCTGACGTCTGTCTTGATGAGGCTGTGTATCTCTGGGGAAGATGACTTTGTGTTGGGAAGATTTTGTTAGAAATGTGTGGTAAGCTTCTTCTCTTAGAGTTGTTATGAGTTAAGTGCTTTAGAACCCTTCTGAGATCCAGCTCAGGCTGAGCGCTCACTATGGACAGCTCTGTAAGTTTCTTCTAAGTGATCTGTCAGGAAACCCTGCATTTGCGGCACTGAAAATCAACAAGATGTGAGAGCACCCCTCTCTTATGTGCTCCACGAACTGTAATGCTCAAGTATACTTAGCAGATGGCTTGTTTTTGTTCATCCATATCCACCCTTTTCTTTCCCCTCACAGTGTCCTCTGAACAGAGATTTGCATCAGTTTAGATTAAAAGCTGGTGTCAAGGTTCTTGTGGTGTGGTTCTCACTGTTTAATTTAACATCTCCTGTGACACAGAAGCTCATAGATTTTCTAGCTGTATCACTGTGATCAAGTGACATGTTAAACGACACACATCTAGGAATGGAAGTGGCTGCTACTGGGCACAAATACATTCCACGTCTACTACGTGTAGCTGGTATCTTTCCAAATGGGCGGTGCAGATTGCTTTGGAATGATTCATTCTCACTATGCTTTATCCTGTTTTCTTTTCCTCCTCATTCTGATTGGGACATTTTTTATTGACTTTCACTCCAAAGAAAGTGCAAACTAAATAGTCTCAGCATTAGCTCTCCTCCCTTTACTGTAAAGAATATAACTTAAATTGTCAAGCATTTAGTATCTGCAGGGCTTGGCTCCCCTTTTATTGCTCATGCTCCTCTCCAGTGTCCCTTCCCTTGGCTCTGTGATGCTGCAGACTCAATGGCTTTTAAAGATCTTGATCTGAATGTCACACAAGCTTACCAAGAGCTTACCACTGGCACAACACTCTATACCTTAAGTTTGTCAGTTTTCTGACAGGATAAGTGGTTTAGTCAAGTCAAAGGCCTTTGACTGGGGATGTGCTTGAAGGAAGTTATTTTAAAGGAGCTGACCATCCCCGAGTAGTGGAAGATGCACTGACAGAGAAAGAGACTGGCCTGGCTAAACTCAGAAACGAAAGGAAAATTTAGGGTCTTTGGATAGGAGACAGGCAACTTATAACTATAGAGTCACAGTGAAGCTCCTCAGGGAGAACAGCAGAAAGGCCAGAACCCAGCTTGAACTAAACTTGGGCACTGTGGTGAAGGACAAAAAAAAAAGGGTTTCCATAAACACAGGAACAACAAGAGGAGGGCTAATTTGAATCTCCATCCTTTATTGGATGCAGAGACAAACACAGTGACCAAGGATCAGGAAAAGGCTGAGGTACTTGATGCCTCATTTGCCTCAGTCTTTAATCATAGTTCCCTGGGCACTTGGCCCCTTGAGCTGGAAAACGGGGGTAGGGAAGAAAATATGCTCAATATAATCCACAAAGGAATGATTGTGGACCTGCTGCTTAAGCTCACAAGTCTATGGGGCCGGATGGATTGTGCCCTAGAGTGCTGTTGGTGGATGTGGTTGCCCAGCCACTTTCCGTCATCTTTCAGCAGTCCTGCCTAATGGGGATGTCCCAGTGGACTGGAGGCTGGCAAATGTGACATCCATTTTCAGGACGGGCCTGAAAGAGATCCTGGAAACTGCAGACCTGTCAGTCTCACCTCAGTGCCAGGGAAGGCTATGGAATAGATGAGATTGAGAACAATCACAGAACAGTTAAAGGTCAACTAAGCAATCAGGCCCTGTCAGCATGGGTTCATGAAAGGCAGATCCTGTTCGACAAAGCTGATCTCGTTCTATGACAAGGTGACCTGCCTAGCGAATGAGGGAAAGGCTGTGCAGGTAGTCTACCTGGTCTCCTGTAGGGCCTTTGACACTGTCCCCCACAGTATCCTCATGGGAAAGCTGGCTGTGCATAGCTTGGATGGGAATGTACTCTGCTGGGTGAAACACTGGCTGGATGGCCAGGCCAAAGAGTTGTGGTTGATGGAGTTAAATCTGGTTGGTGGCCAGTGATGAGTGGTGTCCTCTGCAGCTTAGTTCTGAGGCCTCTTCTGTTTCACATCTTTGTAAACGATCTTGATGAGGAGGTCAAACACAGACTCAGTAAGTTCACAGATGATACCAAGTTGGGAGGGGATGTTGATCTTCTCGAGGGCAGGAAGGCTCTACAGAGGGACCTGGACAGGTTGGATCAATGGGCTGAGGCCAATTGTATGAGGGACAATAAGGCCAAACATCACGTACTGCGTTCTGGTCACAACAACCCCAGGCAACGCTACAGGCTTGGGAAAGAGTGGCTTGAAAGCTGCTCGGTATTGGCATATTGATTGACAGTTGGCTGAATAGGAGCCAGCAGGGTGCCCGGGTGGCCAAGAAGGCCGATGGCATCCTGACTTGTATCAGAAATTGTGTGACCAGAAGGGCAAAGGAAGTAATCCTGCCCCTGTTCTGGGCACTGGTGTGGCCCCACCTCGAGTACTGTGTTCATCTTTGTGTGATTCAATACAGCAAGGACGGAAAGGTGCTGGAACAGGTCCAAAGAAGGGCAAGAAGACTGGTGAAAGGTTTAGGAAACATACCCTGTGAGGAGTGACTGAGGGAGCTGGGGCTGTTTGGTCTGGGAAAAAGGAGGTTGAGGGGTTTTGGTTTGGGGAAAAGGAGGTTGAGTGGAGACCTTATTGCTCTCTACAAATACCTGACAGGAGATTGTAGCAAGAGTGGGGTTGGTCTCTTCTCACTGGTGACGGGTAACAGGATAAGGGGAAATAGCCTCAGGTTGCACCAGGAGGGGTTTGATATCAGGAAAATCTTCTTTATAGTAAGGATTGTTTAGCACTGGAACAGGGTCCCCAGGGAGGTGGTTGAGTCACCAGCCCCGAATGTGTAGAAAAATTGTTTGTATGTGGTGCTTGGGGATATGGTTTAACAGTGGGCTGTTAGGGTAGTAGGATTAGGTCGAGGTTGGACTCAATGATCTTGAAGGTCCTTTTCCAACCTGAGCATTTCTGAGCAATTGGAAATAGAGCTCACCATGCTTCTAGAAGTTAGACAAACTTGTCACATGAGACATGAGAAAACAAGGCAGGATTCTCTTCTCTTTGTGCCCTCTTTGGGTGCTTTGTTCTCTGTAGCCCATGATTTTTTTTTGGTAGAGATTATAAAAATCTACTCCTGATACTAGTAGGTTACTGCTCAGCAGTTCCTTGGGAACCGCAGGTTAGTAAAGCTCTCCCAAAATTCTTTCTTTAACATGTGCTCCTATAAGTCAGAAGAGGTTTGTGCATCAACTACTGTAGTGTCACCATTAATGTTGATGTCACCATTAACCTGCATTACAGATCCCACTCATTCTGGTACATTGAGATGTTTAAGTGTATGTAGTAGCCAGCTTGGAATTTAACTTGAAAAGTGGTTGTACAAGCAAATGTGCTGAAATAAAGAGAAAAAAGTAAGAACTAGGAAGAAAAGGTTAAGGAGTGCTACGAGAAAAGTTTAAAAGACTGGCTGTCTCTATAATGTATTTTCTGGAATTCAACCGTAGGAAGAGTCTGACTGTGCTGATTTGAAAGGAATAAAAGCAGCTTTGATGCCAAATACCATCAAGGAGTACTGGATCCTCTGTAGTTAAAAGATAGAATTGGTGTGCCTGGAGCCAAGTCAGAAGACAGACAGTCTTAAGCGTTCATAGGGTTTTTTTCCTAAAATCTATATTCAGTAGTTTTATTGTTGCCCAGCACAGTAAAATCTCCGTGTGATTTCAAGAATGTTTGCCAGAACTGGTTTACCTTCGGAGTTTTAAGAGTGTTAGAGTGAAGCAGTTTTGTATATTTATAGATAATGTCATGAAATAGGTTTCTCAGATTACTGACTTATTATTATTTTATGCTTATTTGTTTGTCTGTGGCAATTTTTAATAAGCCCTTTTATGTTCAAAGGGTAAGATGCAGAGTCTAGCTTCAAATCATTTCAGCCTTGGTAATTATTCTTGGTCCAACTTTGCCACCTAGTGGCTCAAATAAAACAGAACAGTTAATGGTCTGCATTTTTGTGGAGTAAAAGTAAAGCGGCACAGCACTACTGGGTACGGCTGTATTTTTTCCTTTGATTCTTGAGTTGGCATAAATTTCAGATACCGCTGAAGCTGCTCATAATGTGCTTGTAAAAATCGGCACTTTATCTTCTAAAGTTGCTTAAAAGCTTACTAAATGAATGACTGCGAGTATAGGAGAGCTTTGTACTAAACAATGTTTTATTCCCAAGCAAGTAGGCTTCCAATAATAGACTCAGAGCCCTGTTAAAATCTCTCATGCAAAGATATAATTTTTGCTGTCTGTTTGTAACATCCTAGGGGGGATCAGAAGGGAGGTGGTTGAGATCAAGATCGAGAGAGAGGTTCTTCTCCCCCTCTACTCTGCACTAGTGAGACCGCATCAGGAGTATTGTGTCCAGTTCTGGACCCTGAAGTTCAAGAAGGACACAGAGCTGTTGGAGGATGTCCAGTATAGAGCAACAAAGATGATGAAGGAAGTAGAGCACCTCCCTTATGAGGAAAGGCTGGGGGAGCTGGGTCTCTTGAGCTTGTAGAAGAGGAGGCTGAGGAGTGACCTCATGAATGTGTATAAATACGTGAGGGGTGGGTGTCAGGAGGATGGAGCCAGGTTCTTCTCAAGGTTGCCTAGTGATAGGACAAGGGGCAATGGGTGCCAGCTGGAACANGCTGTTTCTTCTAATGTTCTTGTAGCATATGTAAAATAAAGCATCCTTCTCCAGATACTGTCCCTGCTCTCTCATCTCTGGGCTACATCAAGCCATATGCAAAGCTTACCACATGCAAGGCAGCCCTGCAATTTATATGTAATTGATGTTTTCCTTTTTCTTGTTTTCATTTGGTGGGTTGTTGTGTTTTCTCTAAGTGTTACCTTTGTTATTTCTACTTCTTCCTCAAGTGTTTGGAGCACACGGTGTTTAACACAGAATCACAGTATTGGTTTTCTTGAAAGAGACCTTTAAGGCCATCAAGTCCAGCTGTTAACCTGCTAAACCACGTCCCTGAGCACCACAGCGAGATGTGTTTTAAATACCCCCCAAAAGGAAGGAGGTGACTCCATCACTCCCTTGGGCACGCTGTACCATTGCCTTACAATCCTATACACACCCAAATACATTTCAACTAAACACAAGGAGAGGTGTTGAGGGAACAATACTACATTCAACAGGAAAAAAATTATGTTGATCCGTAACATGGACTTTGGAAATGAACATTAACAGTATTTGAAAATGTTATGATCACCATTGCAGCACGTTATTTTCTAGACATGAGTTATCTTCTTTCTATCTTGTTTAGGCTCTGAAAGAAAAGTGTAGCTGTTCTCTGAGCAGTAGAGCTACAGAATCTTGATTTTCTTTTGTTGTATGTCCTTTTTTCCTTTTGTATACCTCAGTGACAAGAATTCTTTCTAGGCAAGTGACAGCACACATACTGATCTGTTTTATATGGGTGGTCACTTCCCACTGGTAGACAATATGATGAGTGCTTGTATTTTAGTATGATTTTGTAATTATCAGGGGGTTGTGTGTCTCTTATTTAATCCATTTTCTAGTGCTCATCAAGACTGTAGAAGCAAAATATCTTTGTAACGTCCGGTATTTGAATTAAGTTGGCTGACAAGTCCTGAAACTGATGAGGTGATAAAGGAAGGAGGATCACACAATACCTTAAAGCTTTGTTCCCTAACAAAACTAATTTAAAGGGTATGAGAATGGCCATCACACTTCTTGATCAAAAGAGGCCTAGAAGGCATTCTGCATGCAATACAAAATTAAAGTAGTGTGGATATCTTGTTAATGTTGTTGTAGCATTTGTATTCTTAAAAAAAGGTGGAAGTAGTTGGATGCTTTTCTTTAATGAGGAAGATATAAGTCCTTGACTTTTGAGCTGGGGACTAGGGAGAGGTGTTGGTGGTGTCTGAGATGACAGTAGAGATGACTTTCACACTGAAGGGGTAAACAAAGATGAGTAGGTGTAGAACCTGCCCAAACGTGTTACTCATGTGATTTCTAATAATGTCTGTATAGGTGTGGTATGGCCTGAACTAGTGGCAGAATATACCTGTGAGTTCTTAGGTAGAAACAGTAGAATTACAGACAAATCTAAGAAGAGAGGAGATCACCTAGAAACATGGTGTGCTCAAATACCTAACAGGAACACCTGAAAAGCAGTCTGCCAATACTGAGGATGAACAGGAACACAAGAAACTGCCAATACAGAGAATGAACAGGAACACAAGAAAAGAAATTGAAATGCATTTAATGTTTCTGGAAAACAATACAGAATGAACTACAGGCAATAGGAACAGTAGGGTATGAAGAATTTCAACAGATGTATTCGTATGTGGAAATCTCTTTAAAGAAGACTAGACGATTTGGATAGTAGATTACATGCAGTTTTTCCTGCAGTAGTGTACTTGTCTGTCTGGCTCAGTGGTCTGTCTTCAACTGTAATTAAAACTAATACTGGTTAGCAGGTATACAAGAGAGGCTGTTAGCTTCATGTAGTAACTTACAGGAAAGCACATAGCACTTCACAAGCCTAGCATCCAAGGATAAGCTCTTAATGTGCAACATAGATGCTATCTGTCTTGTATTTCCTTGAGTATTGCTACTATAGTGTTGTATGGCATGTAAATACATACAACAGCTATACATGAGGATTTTCAACACTACTTAGAAGTAAAGTGAGGGATTGTATTAGATTTACATTTTCTCTTCAGCACGAAGTCAGTGACTATGACTATGACTGCCAAGGGGGGTTGTGGAGTCTCCTTCTCTGGAGAGGTTCAAGACCCACCTGGATGTGTTCCTGTGTGACTTGGCCTAGGTGATGCTGCTGTGGCAGGGAGATTGAACTAGATGATCTTTCGAGGTCCCTTCTGATCCCTAATGATTCTATGATTCTAGTCCCTTTGGTATTTTGCCATAGCATATTTATCAATTTATGTGTCCTGTCCTATCATCCCTGGTAGTGTCTTACAGTGGTACTTAGTGCCAGGGCAGCAAAAGTCAGGATTTGGTACCTGATGTTGTAACAAGCATTTCATTTTACTTGTTTTACTTTATTTTACTTGTTTGACCTACAAAGCCTAAACTGTGGTTCTCTGAGTATGATTCTCTAACATGAGTATCTGTATGAGTTAAAAATACAGCCACAGGCATTCACGGATTCATACAAAGCCAGATTTCTGATCATATGAGACAAATGTTTATTATCTGTCTTTGCAGAGCTTTTAACATGTTGAAAAATGAGCTTGAGAAAATTGCAGTTACCTGTCTGCATTACCAGGCACAGTAAAGCTTGCATGTATGTCCCCTTTCGAGATCAGTAACGATGGTAATGGGGGACTGCCCTATTAAAATAGAATTATAAACCTAATTGTGCCCAGAAACTATATATACTTCAGTGATACAAGCAAGAGGGTTTTAAGAACTGTTGATTGATTTGTGCTAACTAGCAAAAACAGCAGAGTCATAGATACAACATCAAAAGGTTCTCAGATTTTGGATTTCGTTCTTGTTCAGTCTACACTGAGAAATGGTTGTCTACAACATTAGCAGCTTTATAAGGAAAAGTAAAATGAAAATCCAGCAGCACAGCTCTGAAGTAAAGCCAGCCAGCATGAAGCCTCTTAATGAAAATGAAGATTCTTTAGCATTAATGTTCTTTTCTAGAGAAAGGCAGAGAATATGACATTTATGACATTAACAGAAAGTTGACAACATTAATTTCTCATTGGGAGACAGGACAGTGGGAACCATAGTTGGCAAAAGTTCATTGTCAGTGATTCAATCAGCAAACTGGTAGTTCAGAACGTCTACTAAGTGCACAAGTCTGGAGCTAGTACTCTGTATTTTTGATGCTTAATTTTTTCCCGTACAACACAGATCAAACTTGGATGATAGAGTTATCCATTTGGAATATCACTAAAAAAGCAGCTGACTGAAGAGAACATCATTGTGCTCTTTCAAGTGGGGGAATTGTGGGATCTCAAAAAAATAGGTTATTGAAAAGCCTTGGGAAGAATTGAGTACAACACCTGATCAGTAAAGTGGCACGTGCAGGAAGATAACGCTGGAGAGGAGTCACATCCTTAAGGCTACATCCAGTGCTTTCTGAGAGCCAGGTTTTCAAGCCTTTTTTCTTTTTGCAGTGGTGTGTAATGTATTGCATAACAACACAGCAAACACTCTGAAAGTGTTGGGTCTGGAAATCTCTCATAGTTCATTACCACTTTCTTCACAAGCAAAGCAAGTTTTTGTTTTGATTTTTGTGGGAGAGGAACTGCATCGCTCTCTCCATAGTTCATAAAGTCATAGCATTCAGGAACGGCTCATTCTGGCAAATAGTCTGAGATATGTTTGTCAGAATTTCTGCTACAGTTCAAGCATGGATGCTTAGGTACTTTGGCTATTGAAAACAGTCTGATTAATATATCACAGGTGAGCTTCTCTCAAGTCCTACATGGAAAGAATGTTAAATGGTACTAAGGAAATTAATCTAGCCACTGACTAGTGTGCCAAAAGCCTTTAGGTAGAAATAATGCATTGTTTCACAAGTGCTGACTCAGATAAACTACTGGAATGCTTTAGAATCTGAATTGTAGTTAGAAGCAAATGAAACATTTTGATGTAAATGTAGGAATCCATTCAAGTATTTAAAATGAAGTTATGTGAGATGTGGGTGTCAGGAGGATGGAGCCAGGCTCTTCTCAAGGTGATAGGACAAGGGGCAATGGGTGCAAGGTGGAACAGAGGAGGTTCCATGTAAATATCAAAAGAATGAACTTCTTCCCAGGGAGGGTACCAGAGCATTGGAACAGGCTGACCAGGGGGGTTGTGGAGTTTACTTCTCTGGAAGCATTCAAGGCCTGCTTGGATGTGTTCCTGTGAGACTTGGTCTAGGTGATCCTGCTGTGGCAGGGGGATTAAACTGGATGATCTTTTGAGGTCCCTTCCGATCCCTTATGATTCTATGATGCAACTGAGAAAATGTGACCCAAATATTTATGTGTATAAATTGTACCGAGAAACCATTCCAAGGGACACTGATTTACACTGAATATTCATACCAATAAGATAATGTCCTAGAAAAATAAATCTTAATAATCTTTGAAGAGTTATGGTGATTGGGGAAGTTTTATGAGGACTAGAAGAAAGCAAATGTAACCATGGTCTTTGTGAAAGTTGAGAAGGCTGTAAGGAGCTATCAGCTACTCAGCCTTACTTTGATCTCAGTAAAGATAATGGATTAAATCCTCTTGCAAGCCATTATCAAACACCTGAATGATGAGTGGGTAACTGGGAGTCATGAGCATAGATTTACAAAGGGCAAATCAAGCTGTCTAGCTTGGCAGCCTTTTACAACGAGGTGACTGGAGTGTACCCTCAGCAAGTTTGTAGTTTCTGCAAAACTGGGAGGAGTGGATGGTACAACATAAGGTCTTGCAGCTATCTAGTTCACCCTTAAGAGACTGGAGAAATGATCAGACAGAATGTTATGAAGTTCAACAAAGGAAAGTGCAGAGTTGCGTATCTAGGAAAGAATAACCCCATACACAAATACATGCTGAGGCTGACCAGGTTGAAAGCAGCTCTGTAGATTGGGGGTCCTGGTGGATTCAAAAGGTACGTGTGTTCTTTCAGCAATGGCCAGTAGCCTCCTGTACTGTGTTGGGAAGAGTGTGGCTGACATGTCAAGGGAGGTGTTCCTTACCCTCTGCTCAGCTGATTTGAGATACATCTGGAGCGCTTGGTCCATTTCTGGTGTCCCTAGGGCAAAAGAGACATGAACATTCTAGAGTGAGTCCAGACAAAGGCCACAGACTTGGTGAAGGGCTTGAAACACATGCCTTGTGAGAACAGGTCAAAGAGGCTGGCTAGGACTGTTCAGACTTGGGGGGATCTCCTTCGTATGTATAAATACCTGACTGGAAGGAATAAAGAAGAAGGAGCTAGATTCTTCTCACTCATGCCCCAGGACAGCACAAGGGGCTAAAACTGAAAGACAGACAGTTCCAATTAAAGGTAAGAGAAAGTGGTTTTCTTTGAGGGGTGGCTAAGCAGAGATTGTGCAAAGACGTTATGGAATCTCCGTACATAAAGATAATTTGAAACTCACCTGGGCACAGCCTGGGCAACCTGCTCTGGTTTGGCCTAGGGGTAGGACTCTGATCTCCAGTGGTGCCTTCCCATTCAAACTATTCTGTGATGTGAATGCTAATTTAATAGAACCTATCTGTAACGGATCTGAAGGTAGCATAGGGTGGGGAGTAATTTTTCTGTATCTTCAAGGGTTTTTGAGGGGGGTTGTGTGTTGTGGTCTTGTCGTTTTCATCCATCACTGCTCATTTGGAAAGGATGTGATGCCATTCAAGGTAGCTGGGGCAGCTGTGCCTTGAGCTTGCTGGCATTGTACACTTCAGATCCATCTCATTAGCTCTGGACAGTCACTTGATCAGATTATGGAGGGTCTGGCCACAAGCTTTGGGTGACTGTGAGCTGGCAGAGGCTCTACACAGATAGTGCTGGTTAGCCGATGACGCCAATCAAAGTAAATGATAACAATTTTCTGACAGTTGCTTTTCTATTCCTACCTTTTGGGTTACATAACTCGTGAAATGAAGCACTTAAGGAGAATACAAATAGCTGTATCATTAATTTACCCTCTAAAGGGTCCATTCCTGCTCAACCTTTCATGCCAGGCTGTTCATTTAATTTAAGATAAAACCTGTCCTTTCTTCCATGCTGTTTCAGTATCTGAGAAGCTGCCTCTGTATTTTAAAATCAACCTTCAAAATGAGTCTAAAGTTTCTCCTTACTTAAACCTATTGGTGTATTTGTCATTATTGTGTCACTCTTTCTTTTGGTTCCTCAAGTGTCTCTACCAGTCTTTTGAATATTGTTTTATGTATATCTGTTAAACCCTTTGGTTTTGACGATGCTATTATTTTATCCTGTCTGCAAAAATGAAGTTATTCACTGAGCACACTAATACTGGGTTTGTCTTAATGGGAATGACTAATTAAACTTAATTTTGGAAATAATCACAGAAGAACTGCAGTGTTCTGTTCACAGAGCTGTTTTATTCCCAGTGTTAGAGCGTGTAAACAATCCCTTTCCCTAGCTTGGTAGTATTCTCTCTTTTAATAAAGTTGTATGATTTTTGGTTATTCTTGGGTTAGATGCCTTGTTATACCTTCAATTTCAGGTAGCATGGAGGATTTTTTGTTAGAATAACAATGTTAAGGGAGGGTGCTGGTGAGTGTGGTTGCAGATTCGCCAAGAATTGTTAGATTGTTGTCTTTGCCTAAAGACTAAGCTCACACAGACTATGAGAAGGACAACGATAAAACTTGCTGCCTTATTTCTTTACTAACAATAAGCATTGCTACACGTCACGAATGTGACAGTAAGAACAAAGAAGAGAAGAAGTAAAATCCATTGTGTGTGCTGGAGAAAACAGAAGATGTAGATGATCTCATTCTGTATTCACTGCATTGTCCTACAGGGACTATGAGCAAAGTCATATTTGCAGATGTAAAACTTCACTGAATTTCAATTACAGGTGACTTTGACCTGGAGATATTTGTGCCCATTCTGTCCTTAAAATAGTTATCCCTCCTCAACATCTCCACACTAAGCAGCATAGAAGCACATTGGAAAGAAAGTAATTGTTTGAAGTATGATTGTGATACAGTATTTTAATTTAATTTACTCTCAAACAAATTTCCTTCTTATTTTGAAAATGTTTCTGGTTGCATTATGAAATCTTTTGTTGTGAGAATAGCTATTCGGACTAAGAGTTGTGATACTGTTTTTTAAAGAGGTGCTTGTGGTTGTTATGGGTTCTCTAGATGAGTTTTAGGAAACGTTAGAAATACAGAGGCACTTAGGTTCTTCAGAAGTAATTAAAACTTCTAAAATTAATTGCTACCTTTTCATATTGTTTTCCTTTCTTGTGCAAGAAACATTTACGTGAAATCAATATTATCGATGATTTCCAAATTTTTAATAGAAGTTAAATATATAATATGTATCTTAAGCCTGACTTTTATACTGGTGTAAGTTTGTGTGTGAGTAAAAAGTAGTCATTAATAGAAGAAAGTATAGAGAGCATAGTTTTATATATAGTGTGTCTGCCTCTGCTGTATTTTTCTTTCTAACTTTATTTGGTTAGATGTTTTGAACAAGTGATTCCTTTTCGTACTAACACTCAGTGTGTCCAGACTGTCAAATGCTTTTTTCTTCCCACTAGTTGTCAGTATTAATGGTTTTGTTAGAAGAACCCTTAAGAGTTCTCTGAAGTGATGAATGGACCACACTGTGTATTGATCCAGTGTCCTGCTTTTGGACTGTGCCATTGTTACAAGGACACTTCCATGTGTGCCATTGTTAAGTGCTAACTTCTGCCCCCTGCTAAAGAAAAATCATCTGGAAGAGACCTTCAAGATCATAGAGTCCAACATTTTCCTAGCTCTATCATGACCACATCAGTCCCTATGTGACTGGTGGTAAAATAACTTAGATTAGATCCTTACATCCACAGTTTACTGTTTTTTATTATATTAGTCCTATTATACTTTCCTTAAGATACTGAGAGCACCCCTGCAGGTCCAGCTGAGCTATCAGCAATGCATCTTTACTAATAATTGTGACTTAACACCAAAAGTGCTGTTGGCTTAGAAAGGCTATTCAACCCACTGGAGTTTATAGGAACTGTTGGTTGTCAGATGATCTGGAAAAAGCCGTATCAAACCAACCTCAAAACAGTCAACCTACTGATACTTGAACAGTTAAAGATGTGTTTTTGTTCTCAAAGACACGTAGCTGTTTAATGCCTCTGATTTCTTCTTCTTTTGAAGTGGGAAATTACATATGGAAAGAAAATGCTTGAAATGAGCAGGAGAAATGGGCAGGAGTTAGGTGCCTAAATTAAGTTGCCAAACTTTAGGCTTGTAATTATTAACTCTCTTACTTAGGTGGTTTCAGCACATAGGGCTTCCTGCTTCTGTGGGCTGAACATTATCATTCCACTGGCGTAAAATTTTCTCATGACCACACAGTTAATTTGAGTATCCAATACCCTTCTGCTTATACACAAGGTATCTGGCCTTCTTTGGAGTCCCCTCTTACATTTGGAAGTCTAAGATCTGAGGAGGACCATCTTCCTCTTGAGGAGATAGAACCCTTTTATTAAACGTCGTCCTATGTACTACATAAAGACAGGGTAGAAATATCTTGCATAAACTCTAATTTTTTCTGTCCATATTTCAATATAAGCTCAGTCATGAAATTAAAAATACTTTAAAATAATATATTGGTCCTTTCATGTAGCTATTGTGGGCATACTCTCCTATTTTTCCCCAAAGTGCTGTTGGTGAAAGAGTTACATTTGCCTCAGTGTTAAATATGTAACCGAATCATGTTTTCATTTGACCAGAGATGTACAGTATTGGAGATATCTGAGACTCTTAGAGCACTACCATAAGGTACTGAAAGATTTTATGTTGAGGTTTAATACAGCTATTAAGCCTTTTCAGGATTGGAATATTCAGTCTCTCCTAGAAGAAGATTGATGATATTGATATTGAACAGGTTAATTTAATATGGCCTGACTTCAGAAGTGTCTCCTTATTGCATTAAGGATAATCATTTTTCATTATATTTATCTTTTCAAAAATCATTATCCCTAAGTCTCAGTTATCCAAGTATGTAATTAGCTCTGCAAGTGTTGTAGGTAAAAGAAAAAAAAAAGGGGGTGGGGGGTGGAGGGAAGTGTTAATCTGAAAGTGTAAGTGTATTCTGAGTTTTAGTCTTCTCTCAAGTTCTTTTTGTAAACAATATCAGCAGAGGAGACAGCGTCTCTGATGCAAGTCAGGTAGCAAGGCCACTCGGCAGTCCTGCCTACAATTCATGTGAAACACGTATCGCCAGACAAAGCATCTGACCATTTGGAGGGTGGTTCTGTAGTCTTGAGAATCCAGAGTAAATCAAAGTCTAGACCGTCGTTTGTTTCAGGCTGTTGGGTAGGGTTAAATAACAAATCAGATATACTCAAGATAGAACAGAGGTACTGCTGAAGCAGGGATGCTCTTGCTGGTTTGTGCATTGGCAAGAAACCTGTAATAGCAGCAGCAGCAATAACAACAGCAGCAGCGGCAGACAGCGGCAGCAAGAGACCTTCGGAAAGCTGGGTGTTGCAGTAGTCTGAGATATAAAGATCCTGTTACATCTCTATCTTTCCTAAGTTCAGAATGGTTGAAACAAACGTTGTGCCACGTGTAGTTAAAGATGTATACGAATATGGAATTAGCTGTGTTATAGCTGGATGCTGAGGAAATAAAGACGTGCCTCTGGGTTTTTCTTGTTGGGGTTTTTTTCTCCCTTTTTTTTTTTTCCTAACCATCTGAAACAGAAGAGATTGATTTACTCAGAGAATGTATGTTTCATCTGTTTTCAAGATAATTTAAAAGGACAGCTTGAGAGCTGGAGGGTGCCTGTTTTTCCCTGTTTCTTGCACCTGGGGCTGAAAAGTGAGGAGAAATGGGCAGTGTCTCAGAGGAGACAGGAATGACCGAAGCTTGGTGAAAGCATACTCTGTTTTCTGCTGTCCTCTTCATGCAGTGCTGTGGGCTGGTGCACCGACGGAGAGTACGGGTTTCCTATGTAAGTTTTCATTTGTATTAGTATGATGCTTACTCGTCTGTTCAACTCCTAATGTATGGGATGGTGTGTATGCCTCAGGAAGGTATTTTAATAGGTATCTGAGTGACCAACCAGAGCTCCAAGTACCTGCAAAATAAATTCTTCCAGCACAGAGATGCCGGGATGTTTTTAAGAGGTATGAGTTTCTTGCCATGTATTCTTTTCAGAACTTGATCTTATCAAGTGTACCTGATTTCAAAATAACTTGCAGTTTTAAAAGACTGGAAGTCTGGCCCTTCTGAATGTTGGGGGGGGTTAATTATTTTTTGCTAGTAGCTTTATATAAATAGAATTGTTAGAAAAGGACACTATGTTTTATCTGTAAGTAATAACTGAAAAACAAAGTTATAAACAATTATAGACTGGCAGAAAAATGATTTGAAAGACCCTGAGAAACATAAAAATAATCTTGTGAGGTAGTTCGTTTGAAAAGAATGATAGCGCAGTTGCAGAGGAATGGCCTGATGGTTTGCCTGGTTTGTTTGCTTTTCAGAACAGGGTATTTCAGTAGTCTCGTGTGGTAAGACTGCTCTGTATTGCAAAATGGCTGTCTCTAATAAATTCAACAAGACTTGTGCCAAAGCTTAAGCATTACTAATGGAAAAGATTGGCTGTTAGCTGAACTATGTCTGAACTGTACGCAGCTGATATGATGATCTCCTAAGTAATTAATTTATGTTTTAAGGTTTCTTTTTTATTCTGCTGTTCAGTTGTCAGATAGATGTGATATGAAACAGAGGGTCAAAACCGTGTGGCTGAGCTGCAAATTGAAATTGCTGGGTATTTGCAACAAGCAGCTTATAGCTTGTTGCACAAGAAAAGAGCAGATATTTCAGAGGAAAGTTCTGTTGTCAGGAATGCTTTGTGTTTCTCTGTGTCATAGAAATCTCCTTTACACAACGCTTACAAAGGATGGATCCACCCCATGGGAAAGGGGCAGCAGCTTTCCCTGAGCTTTAAAACGTCCTGCAAACTTTATGCAGAGTTTTTCTAAAACCCGTTAAGAGATTAATTGGGGGAAACTGATGCTGAGGATCAGCTAGAAACTGATGCTCAGCTACAGAAAAGAACTGGTTTGGATGTGAAAACCTTCCAGTCTAAAAATGTCCACAGGCAGCTGCTGCAGGGAAAGAATGATTTTGCTAAAGGAATCGGGGAGTTGTGATGTCTGGCAGGGGGGTTCCTGCTCTGGCAGGAGGGTTGGACATCCTGTGATCCTGTAATCACAGAAATAGCAAGGTCATAAATGGGCATTATTTAAGTCACAGTTTGTGTAGGGCATTGATTATTGAAAAGAAAACAAACCTCTGCTTCAGAGTGCAATATAGAGATGTGAGTGCAGCCAGTTGTTTTTGCACAGCTAATGTGACTTTGACCGTATTTTGTTCTCATGGTGCAACAGTTGATACACTTCTGTTAGAAGGAGGTGGAAACATGGCAACTCAGATGAGATACTGGCTGAAGGATAAAAGCTGTACAGTATTTTGCATAAATTATGCAAAAAACCAAATAGTAGTTCATTTTAACTATCATTTCAAGGCTTGGTCATCTGCTATACAGATACTGATTTGGCATGCAGCAATTCTCACTCTTAGGTTGAAATTGAAATATGAGTGTATCAAAAGCTCTTCTTGTAAGCTTTTTCATGCCAGTGGAGTTTAGGTTGAATGAAAATAATGACCTTTTGATATGCATCTCACACCCTTTCATTTCTCCTTGTTATCGTTACTTAACTGTAAGCACCAGGCATTGCTTATTATATTATCTAGACAGATTAAAACATTTGCCTGTTTGTCAAGTATGTTCCGCTAACACTAAGTGCTATATTTGTTTGTGAGCCACCATGGCATCTCCTTGGGTTCAGTCTCAGACTAAAGAAATTAAACTCCATGAGCTACATCATTATTTTGGCTGGTTGTGGGTAATGGAGAGAAATAAGCTTAGCGAACGTCTTTATGAATACCCGATTTGTATACCTTATTTAGTCAAACTTGTTTTGTAAAAGTTGTTGTGAAATGATTCCGGGCCTTGTGGTATTGCAGGTACCCCCATAACTGTTTACAAATAAAGAAGGTTGCTCTGTCTTAGGATAAGTAGAATGGAGTTTTCCCTTGATCTTTATGGTCCAAACCCCATTACGTGAATGATGACCATGTCCTTCTCAAATAACTTAATTAGGATGAAAATTCTTTCTGTTGTTTGAATTCCTGATGATCCAAGTTCATTGACATTGCATTTTTTTTATACTCCCCATGGCATTGGGCTAATTTTGGGTCTTTTGGGGTGAAAGCACTGAAATTAAAGTGAGCCAAGATATAGAAACATAGAATCATTAGGGATCAGAAGGGACCTTGAAAGATCATCCAGTCCGATCCCCCTGCTACAGCAGGATCATCTAGACCAAATTGCACAGAAACGCATCCAGGCGGGTCTTGAACGTTGACTCCACAACCCCCCTGGGCAGCCTGTTCCAATGCTCTGTTACCCTCACTGGGAAAAAGTTCCTGCTGATATTTCTACGGAACCTTCTCTGTTCCAGCTTGCATCCATTGTCCCTTGTCCTATCACTAGATGACCTTGAGAAGAGTCTGGCTCCATCCTCCTGACATCCACCCCTCATGTTTTTGTAGTCATTAATGAGGTCACCCCTGAATCTTCTCTTCTCCAACCTCAAGAAACCCAGCTCCCTTTCCTCATAAAGGAGGTGCTCTACTTCCTTCATCATCTTGGTTGCTCTACACTGGACACTCTCCAGCACGATTCTTTTGTTAGTGTTGACTCACTGAGGGAAAACATCAGACTTTTATTCAGATTTATTAGTTTACAGTTCTTGCGTTGCTTATGGAGTGGTGAATGGTCCAACAGCCTTGTTCTTGTTATTTTGGATTTTGAGGGAGTTAGATATTATACTTTATGCAACCAAAATGATACCACCACATGGGCCTACCTCTCTTCCTACTCTTCCCTCCTATACAGAAAGGAGCTTCCAAACAAAAGGACCCAAGCAATAGGAACTTGCCCAACAGATTTCCCCTCTTAATGTTTTTTAGGAGAGGTGCTGATTGGCTCAGTCTTAGGCAGAGATGATAGAGAGCTGTGGGAAGCTTTAGCAAAACTTCTTACAGAGGCCACACAAGTATCCCCCTCCCTCCCTTCTTCCCAAAACCTTGCCAGACACAAACCCAACCAACCCATATGCAGACCACACACTGTTAAAAAGATTAATGGAGTTCAGATATTGTCCCCAGGCTTTCCTAGTTTTGTCTTCCTTCAGCATGGGTATTTAACATATGTCTAATATCATCTGTAGCTTTTACTGGTAGTGCATGTCATATGGGCACTGCAACTGCATACTAATTCTCAATTCCAGAAATAAGCACTCTTGGACGCTTTCATGGGAAAATATGGAGGTACTTCTAATACATTCTTAGACATTATTCCTTTTGTCACCTCTGGGGTTTATGATATTTATCAAATGGGATCCATTTGGGGTAGTCTGGAGGAGCAGCTTTGTGGAGTTCTTCAAGAGGACAATCTCCTTCTGGAATATGTTGACTAAAACATTAGTGCTAACTGCGAGTTTCTCAATTCTTAGTGCCATCACGTCACAGAATAGCTAAAAGCTCCAGAGCCTTAAGCCTGACCAGTATATTTCAGCTTTCAAACTTCAGTCTGTCTGTCTGCTGGTCCAGAAGGGGCAATCTGATAGAAGTCACTCAGAAATCTTGCCCTGTCTTCAGCAATCCACACTTCTCCCTGGACATGTTTAGGAATTAAGGTTGTTTGTATACAAAATTCAAGATATATCCCAAGTCTGACCACTTCTGAGCAGAGCAATCAGCTGTCCATCTGCACATTGCTGACTCCTCTTATTGCGGTGAGTGGTCGCAGTTGGCAGGGGTGTGGCACCACTGTGAATGAAAAAAGATCTCAATGGCTACATAGTAGTAGTTGACACTGAACCTTTTGCTCAACGCAAGTGAAAACAGTGGTGGGTACAGGAAGAGAGTCCCTCTAGTTTCTTGAAACACTATTCAAGATAGTCAACTTGGAAGTGACCTAATGCATAGCTGGAAGCATTGGCACACTATAACACTGGATGGCTGTCAACATTTCTGAAGGGACAGACTGGGGAGAAAAAGTAATGGAGTGACCCCATGTGTTGGGGAGTGTTTTATTTGTCTTGAGTGTAACGATGGTGATGATAGGGCCAGGTGTTTGTGGGTAAGGATCAGGGAGAAGGTCAAGCAAGCAGATGTAGAATCATCAAATGCAGTGGGTTGAAAGGAGCCTTTAGAAGTTATCTAGTCCAACCTCCCTGCAGTGAGCAGGGACATCGTCAACTAGATCATGTTATTCAGATCCTCATCTAACCTGATCTTGAATGTCCCAAAGGGTGGGGCCTCCACTGCCTCTTTGGGCAACCTTTGCCAGTGTTCCACCATCGTCACTGTAAAAAACTTTCCTCATATCTAGTCTAAATGTCCCCTCTTAGTTTAAACCCATCACCCCTTGTCCTGACGCAACAGGCTTTTCTAAAAAGTGCATCCCCCTCTGTCTTTTACACTTCCTTTGAAAAATGCGAATAAGATGTCTTTTCTTCAGGTTGAGTAACCCCAACTTGTGCAGCCTGTCTGCAAAGTACAGGTGTTCCAGCCCTCCGATCATTTTTGTGGTTCTTCTTTGTTCCATAGTCTTCCCAGTCACAGAGGTGAGGCCGACAGGTCAGTAGATCCAGAATCCTCCTTTTTACCCTTTTAAAAAATGGATGAAATGTTTCTCCTTACTCCAATCACTAGGGTTTTCATCTGACTGCCAGGACATTTCAGATATTATGGAGACAGGCTTGGCAACTGCATGAGCTAAAATTCCCTCAAGACTTTGGAATGCATCTCATTAGGTCTCTCTCAAGTTACCTGTATTTAGTTTCCTCAAATGGGCACAAACCTGATATTCACTTACAATGGCATGGATTTTGCCACCCTGGTCCCCATCTTGCTGTCTGACCACTTGGCAGGTGTAAGGAGAGAGGCTGCTAGAGAAGACTGAGACAAAAATGTTGTCGAGTACTTCAATCTTCTCATTTTTTTGTTACTAATTTACAACTCTTGCTTATCAGAGGGGGCATAGTCTCTTTCATCTTCCTTTCTCATTGATGTACATGTAGAAGCCCTTTTTGTTATGTGCACCCATGGCCAAGTTCAACTCCATCTGTACCTTGGCCTTCTTGACCCCATCTCTACACAACCAGACGATGTTCTTATACTCTTCCCAGGATACTTGTCCCAGTTTCCACTGCTTTTGCAGTTTCTTCTTGTATTTTAATTTGACCAGGAGCTTTTCACTCAACCATGCTCTTCTCTTTCCTCCTTTGCTTGATTTCTTGCACGTGGGAATTGGGAGCTCTTGCATTCTGTGGAAAGTGCCTTTAAAGATTTCACATCTCTCTTCTGCTCCCTTGTCCCTGAGGGCCTTTTTTCAGGAGATCTTACTAAATCCTTGAAGAGGTGGAATACTGTTTTTCTAAAGTTCGGGGCCTTGATTATACTCCTTGTCTGACTCTTGTCCTTTAGGACTGTGATCTCTACTAGTGAATGAGTACTGCAATCCAGTCTGTCTCCAGTCTTGACAACCCCCAGTGAGCTCACTATGGTGGGAGTCTGTTCTACACCACCCAGCCAGGATGAAGAATGAGACAAAATATTTCATAAGCAGCTGAATGAAGTCTCACAGTCACTGCCACTTGCTCTCGTGGGGGACTTCAACTTATTAGATGTCTGCTGGAAATGCAATACATCAGAGAAGAAACAATCCCAGATGCTCCTGGATTGTGTGAAAGAGAATTTCTGACATAGCTGGTGAGTGAGACAGCTAGGGAACTTGTCCCACTGGAGCTTTGTTCACAAATGTAGAAGGACTTGTGGGTTATGTGAAGTTGGAGGCCACCTTGGGCATAGTTGACCATAAGAGTTTCCAATCCTTTGGCAAGGGAGGGATCAGTAGAATTATCACCGTGTACTTGTGGAGTACAAAATGTGACATATTTAGAAGACTGGTTGACAGAGTCCTTTGGGAAATAGTCCTGAAGGGCAAAGGTCCAGGAAGGCTAGACTTTCTTGCAGAAGGAGGTCTTTAAGGCCTAGGAGCAAGCTGTCGGGGGTGTGTGTGGGGGGGAAGACCAGCTGGGCTTGAAGTTGGAAAGTCTGCAGGATGTGGAAGAAAGGGCAGGCCACTCAGGAAGACTACAAAAATTGTGAGAGTCTATAAGGGGGGAAAATTAGAAGGACCAAGACCAGCTGGAATTCAAACTGGCTATAAAAGACTATTCCAAATGTTTCTTTCAGTGCATTAACAACAGAAGGAGGGCTAAGGAGAACTTCCATTTTCTGTTAGGTGGGGAGCGGACAGGGATGGACACACAGTGACAAAGGATGAAGTAATGTTTCATCTGCAATATTAAAGGCTGGCCTCAGTCTGTAGTAGTAAGATAAGTTGTTCTCTGTAGTGCCTAGCCCCCTGAGCTGGATGATGGGGCTTGGGAGCAGAAAGAAGCCCTCATAATCCAAGAGAAATGATCGGTGACCTATTGCATTGCTTACAAGCATAAAATTCTATGGGGCCAGGTGGCATCAACCTAAAGGTGCTGAGGGATGTGGCAAAGGTGTTTAGTTGAAAGGACTATTTAGAATATGTCTGAGACACTGTTTGAGAGACTTTCTCAGCTGTATAACTACCTTGATAAAGCGTAGGGTAAGGTATCTGGGTGGCAATAATTCATTACTTACTCTAATTTTTAACAAAGGACTATTAGGTTTGATTTTTTAAACAAGAAGCATTCTGAAAACATTATAAACTTTATTTAAGATCTAGTAGTGAAATTTACTTGCAATTCATATTTTAATTTAATTAAGGACCTTGGCGTGGTTTCATTTCAAGACACTGCTTTTCTAATGGTGAGGCTGTAATTGGAGAGCTTTCATCCTGCAGGATCCAGATGGCAGGCTTTTTATGCCTTTGTGTGGAGGATATCTCAGACCTCCTGAGGGAGTGCTCTCTTCTTGGTAGTGTTAGATTTGGATTAGGTTTTTGTCTGTTCTTGAGGCTGTAGTCTTTTCCTCTGTCACTTAATCATGTGTCTCACCAGACCATTTTTTATTATAGCAGACACTGTCCTTCACCTTGTTCCTTTTGCTCACTACCTCCACATCACTTCTTCAGTTCTGATTTATAGGGGTGGATTTTTTTCCAGATATAGCACATTTTTTTCCTCTTCTCGACTGTGCTTCTCTGGTTTTGACGTGCAGGAATCTTGATTCATAATTGCAAACTTCTTTTTCTTCTGTTGTGACATTAGGCACAGCCTGGTATTTTCCCTTTTCCAGAACTGCACCTACCAGGGCTGTTTCTGTGACCCTGAATACTTCCTGTGCCATCACCACTAGCCTTGCATCCATCTCTCTTCTCCATTGTGGCTGGAATGGAAGCGTCAGTTGTTTTCAAGTAGAAGTTACGGGTTAAAGCATGCATTGATGAATCCTTATTCTCGGGGTTTACCTGATAATACACTCTTGGTGAATTCTAGGATTCTAGGCAGAAAACCAGAGGGAGGAAAGAAAGTATAAACGTGTACTTTTCTGACAATGGTTGTTATGTGTTTTAGCATAAACAGTCTATTTACACCTTCAAGGAACTGGCAAAAAAGAGTCCCAGTGACTGGACTGGACTGCTGCTGGGCAAGTATTGCTGCCATAAAACTGTTAGGGAGCGACTCATAATCTCTGTCCTTGGGGGGGGATACTTTCTGTGTGTTAAATAGATGTTGGAAGTCCTTTTGCATTTTATTTTCTATACTTTTCTAATATTTTGCTTTGGTAGTAAGGGAAGAAAGCATTAAGTGGGTAAGGTCAAATAAACAGGTGGGGCAATTTGTAAGGGGAAAGTGACCTGAACCATAACCGTATCAGTTGTTTTATCCCAGCCAAACCAGGGTAAACTTTGCACTGAACGAATTAGAGGTAAATAAATCCTTCTAATCTGCATTAGCTCTGCTGCAGTTGCCTAACAGCCTATACATGTTATGTTGGGGAATATTACTGAAGCTAAACTGTTTCCATTGCAGCTCTAATCTTCCTGGGGGAATCTCCACGCATTTGCTTCAGTTGTTTTGATTTTTCCCTTTTAGGTTTTTTCCCCTTTGAGGTGGTGATAATTTCTTATTTCTGACTCTGGTGGCTGCGTTTAGATGTTTGCATTTCATTTGAGTAACACAAACTGCAAAGTCTCTCTTTTGCCACATCTTCTTGTCCCCTTTCTTTGCATTCTTTCTTCTTGCTTCATTCCCTAGGTGCAACTTTTGAATTTAATTAACTAGCAAAAGGGACTTCTTCTGAAAAACTTTCTTACATTTAGGAAAATGAAATGGAACATTTATAGCTTATTGTTCCTCTGAAGTAAAATTACATAACTCTCTGACTGATGGGTAAAATATTATGACAATGTATGCAGTGAGGACCTTTTCTGTTTCATTTGGTATGAAATGTAACTGCTTCATTTAAAATCCTTAGTGATTCAAGTCAGCAAGCAGTGTCACAATTTTAAATATACTGAAATACAGGATTAGACAACCTCATCCTAGTTATTTTCCTCTATCCAGCCTGTTAAGGCTGAATTGATGTTTCCTTGGGTAATAACGTAATTCAGTGCTAAACCGTAGCATTGTTCTGCTAACCTCTGCTAACATGGGTATCTCTAAGAGATGATGTCACCGGCATTGTTTCTGACAAGAAAAGCTCATACTTAAGATATCAGTCTACTTCCTGCATAGCCTCTTCCTCCTCTGAAACAGTAGCACCCTTGACTTTATGCTTATAATTTCAATATTGGAGTTTGCTGAAGCTGTGTTTTAAATAAACTGGTCTTACAAAACCTTTTTGGTTTTTAAACCTGTGTTAGAATCATGAAAATAAATTGCAAACTGGTGATGAATCATACATTTTAGAGTGCTGTATGCTCTATTATTATTTGGAATCAGGACTTGCAAATGCTCTTTTCAGACCCGCCAATGCTTCATCCTGTGTCTGTAGATAAAAGCACATGAAATCGGACAGAGATGCTTCCTTTTCACAAGGCTGTGATTCTTTGATGGAAGGAGCATCCTACTGCACAAGTATGAAAGTGAAACCAGAATGTTTTCTGTGACACCTGGGAAACAAAGGGCATTTCTTACCAACATATCCTTAAAACTAACTTGAGATTGTTACAAGTAAAACATAACTAATTTTACTAATTTTGATCCTTCGTTTGGTTTTGGCTCGCAGACTTTTTACCCTCTGCATTTTCCCTTCCTTCGTACGCAGCAAGCTTTACTATTCCCACTTCATGAAAAATGTGTTTTCTCCTTTCTTTTTAGTCTTTTACTGGTTTGGTTTTTGTGATCTGACTATGGCTTTTTGCCTTCAACATTTACTTTTTCTTTCTGCTGCTCTTGGGTGCTCTCTCTTGCTCTTGGGCCTCTGGGTACAATGTTCACTGACTTCAGTGATGGAGGGGAAATTTAAGTATTCTTGGCAGTATTAATGTATTTTCTGATGAGTTGGAATGCCATAACAATTTTATGAGGCTATGAAGTCATGATAGATCAACTGGCTGTCTTACAATACTTCTCTGAAGAAGATGTTTAATGTACTTCCTACTATCTTTATACTAACCCAGAGTAGCAAAATTAATAACTTACTAAAAAGAAATGAGAGGAGAATGAACTTTTAGATTTGGGCCGAAAAGATAGATTTGGTGAAGTGCTGAACATAGCAAGTTCATTTCAATGAGCAGCAACTCTTCCAAAAAAAGTCTTGAAAAGATTCTGATGTGATTAAACATCCACTTCCAGCAGCAGCTTGAAGGCAAAGGGAGTTTTTGGTAAGTGAACGAAAGAAGAAATGGAGAAGGTTAAAATTAAGGCCAAAGGTTAAGATCAAGGAAGAGGTCAAGCAAGATTACTGAAAGAAGGACAGTTCTTTGTTTCATCCTAAAAGAGCTGAAATCATCCTAAAAGAGCTGAAAAGGACTCTCTTTAAGTAATAGGTTACTATGTCTTTAGCAGAAAAAGAAGCTTTTGGCTTTTGTGGTATCCTTCAAAGTTATGCTAGTCAAGGCAGGACAAAATGAGTACACATCTGAGTGTGGAGGAGGTGTTTGGCTTTGCACTGGTTTGAATACATAATGCACCTTCCCACCTTTGTGAACAAGTTCAGAAAGGTACTGTATTTGTCACTCCTAGTCACACCTACTTGAATTATTCATGGTGCAGATACCACTGGGACTGTCCAGGACCTAGATATTTATAACATTATCGTTTCTGTCTTTTCTGTTGAGTTCAATGAAACGCGTGCTACTATAACAAATGGATTCTTAATGGAGCTATAACACCAGGTAGCAGGTCCTTTGTATAAAGTATTGATGGTTTATGCTTATTCTATATTTAATAATAGCTAGTCATCAGGAATGAGCAGTTTTTACACACTCTTCCTCTAGATGGAACCACTCTGCTGCTTCACTTGGCTAAATACTAGTGTAGGTGATCAAGAAACAACTGCAGCCTGTACTTGCAGTCTTACATTTATCTTCAAGCAAGGACACATGCTTGGGAGCGTTCTGCATGCCATTAGGGACATGATGTGAAAGAAGGAATGTTCTTGGGGTTTGTGTTGCTCCTGGAAATAAATAATGTGAAGGTATTGTTTGCTAACTTTAATCTGTTAGAGTAGTAAAAGTTATTATCTTTATGGGAATGGTGACCTATTTATTCTACAGCTAGAAAAATGCAGTCAGATTCTTCCTCTTGTCCCTTCTCTCTGTAAAGTCTGTTGGGGAAGTAATAGTCAATCTATACAGGGGTTTAAGATATTTGTGTAAGTTGTATATGGACTGCAATATAAACCTTTGCATAGGACAACAGGTGCGACAAAAGGGCAGGAAAAGGGGAGAAACATTACCCTGGCTGAGGGAAAGAAATGTCCATTAAACCAAGCAAGTAGATGAGATGACACCTGTCTAAGGAGGACGTATTTGCAGCTCTGAGGAAACACGACGGTATGTGTTTTAACAGGAAGAATGACCATGCAGTTTTGTAAATCAGAGCAAAATAAATTAGATCTTGGTGACAAACACTGAGGGGGACATCAATGATCAGATTACTTATAAAACGTGAAGTGTTTCACTAAAAAGAGGTGCTCAGTAAGGTTTGCAGCCTGAGAACTAAGACATGCAGAAATAGGGAAAATCAGCAGAAACACAGAAAACGTTGAGAAAGTTTCTGAGGAGAGATTTATCTTCTCTTTAACTTCATAAGAGTTTTAAAATGTTAACTGCTGTGGAAGTTAAAATGAAATGTTATTCTTCCTGTTTTTTGTGTTAACCTGCCCTGTGTTGTAAACTGTGTGTGTGATAATATACCTCATCACCGACACCCCAGCAGACTGGGCTGCCATTCAGTGAGACCTAGACAGGCTGGAGAGCTGGGCAGAGAGAAATGGAATGAGGTACAACAAGGGTCAGTGTAGAGTGTGGCATCTGGGCAAGAACAACCCCAAGGATCTGTATAGGTTGGGGACTGACCTGTTG
>VZRI01009708.1:377871-421833 GCA_013397515.1 Upupa epops
AGGGTGTCCAGCATAGAGCAACAAAGATGATGAAGGAAGTAGAACAGCTCCCTTATGAGCAAAGGCTGAGGGAGCTGGGTCTCTTGAGCTTCTAGAAGAGGAGGCTGAGGGGTGACCTTATGAATGTCACTAAATATGTGAGGGGTGGGTGTCAGGACAATGGAGCCAGGCTCTTCTCAAGGTCATCTGGTGAATAGGACAAGGGGCAATGGGTGCCAGCTGGAACAGAGGAGGTTCTATATCAATATCAGAAGGAACTTCTTTACTGTGGAGTCTCCTTCTCTGGAGAAGTTCCAGACCTGCCTGGATGTGTTCCTGTGCGACTTGGTCTATGTGATCCTGCCGTGGCAGGGGGATTGGACTGTATGATCTTTCAAGGTCCCTTCTGATCCCTAATGATTCTATGATTCTATAATCCAAGCCTATCGTGAGTCAAACATCTCGCTGTATTCACTATGTATTTTAAGAGATGTTCTGTTTGTCCAATGCATTCTTCAGGATGTTCAAAGGTAGTGAGGTCTGCCTGGAGAACAGTATTCCAGGGTCAGGTGAGTCTGTGTCCTAGTCAGTTGTTGGAACCAAGAAAGCAAAGTTTATACAAATGCCCAGTGAGGTGGCCAAAAACAATTTCAAAAGCTGTTTGCCTTCAGTGGTCCGTGGTGAGACAGCCTCACATCCATACTGAGTAGGATATTTTTTAATATTTAAAAAAAACAGACTCGCCTCCCCCCAACTCCCAGTTAAGAAGACTTCTTAGGAAACCTGGAGGACTGCACATCAAAGTTCAAAGTGCAGTAACCTGGCTCGATCTTATTGTCACACTCCTGCTGACTGTGGGCACAGGATTTCTGTCATGGACCCGTTCTTCATACACGTATTTGCAAATGTTTTTCAGGTGCATTTTTATTTTGTACTCAATTTTTGAATTGATTTAGACTTAAAGAAATATGTTATCTCATTATGTTTTTATGACAGTACAAGTGCTCACGGTTAAGTAGTTGACCCCAGTTATAGCTGTGTTTCTATGCTGGATAAAGTGATCCATGTACATTTTAAAGAAAACTAAACCCGAGACATGAATTGAAATAACTTTCTTGACAGAAACTAAGTAGAGACAGACCAGAGAAGATAAAATCTCCTTCCAGAAATAGTGATATTTGCCTGTGATACTGACAGCGAGATGGTTTTTTTTGTTCTGTGAATTCTCTGTAGTCCCTCATGGCTGAGCTCTGTCTGACGTCAAAGAAAAGATTGGACACCTTCCTGTCCAATGCTTGCTCACAGCAGCAGTTCTTATTGTTCTTTGTCAAAGGAACACCAAACAGAAATGCTGGTGAAAAATGGCGTGATTGTAGGCAAAAAACAGAGATGGACAAGTTGTTTTATTTTTTAAAAGAAATTATTACATTTGATTCCTTGACAGTTCTTCATATAAAGAAATGCTGCATCTAATTCTGGGCTCTGCACTTCGAGAAGGATAGGGAGCTACTGTTGCACAGTCCAGCACAGAACTACTGGACTGCAGTCCAGTACAGAGCCACCAAGTTGATCAGACACCTGGAGCATCTTCATTATGAGGAGAGGCTGAAAGAGCTGGGCCTGTTTATCTTAGAGAGGAGACAGATAAGATCTCATAAGTGCTTATAAATACCTGAAGAGCAGTTCTGAGGGTGATGGGACCAGGCTTTTCTTGGTGTGGTGTCCAGGGGCAGTGGGCATAAATTGAAACATCAGAAGTTCATTTTGATGATAACAAAAAGCTTTTTACTGTGCGGGTTACAGGTCCCCGGAACAGGCTGCCAGAGGGGCTGTGGAGTATCTGATGCTGGAGACATTCAAAACCCACCTGGATGTGTTCCTGTGTGATCTACTTTATCAGAAGCTGTTCTGACAGGGAGGTTGGACTAGATGATCTCTAGAGATCACTTCCACCAACTACAGTTTTATAATTCTATGAATTAATATAAGAACTAAATCATTTAAATACGTATGAAATTCTTACCGTGATTTCATCAGGTTAACTTTTTGGTTTGAACTTCAGATATTCCTCAGTGTACTTGCCAAACTGAGTAGGTACAATGTGTCTCCGGTATTATTACACTACAGACCATCTTGTCCAGTCAGGAGGGTTGGCCAGTGACAGTGAATGTTAGGATCAAGGAAAAATGTTGAGATTTTCATGGTGGCTCTGCTTTGGTGTGAAGGAGAACAGAGGAGAGACATGTCTCTGCCTGTAGCTGCCTGCCCAGTGCTGAGTGAGACTTTCTTCACATAAACCGTTTTGGTTTGCAGAGTTAACCTAGGAGATTAATCTGTGTATAAATAGACTACCTGGACAGGTCTAACCTTTTCTTTTCCCCCCATTTCTGTCTTTTGACCTTAGAACCTTCTCCCAACTGTCATACAGAACTATTATAAGCCAGAGTCAGAGGTTTTCCCTTGATCTGTCCTGGACTGGCTGCTCACACCACATTTGCTGTGTTCTCTGCACATAAGAGGTTTCATAGTGTTCTCACTGTACTTTTTATTTCGTTATATAAGAATTACACAGAACTATTCAGGTATGTAGCACAAACCAGTAGTTACTGGAAAAGTCTTAGATTCTATAATTCCTCTTGCTCACCAGAGCTTGAGGATGATCGCTTTCTTAACATGCAGTTAATTTTCTTCTTTCACAGAAAGGCTTGGTTTGGTTCACCATTGATGGATTATTTTGATAGGTTTTCTTTGTGACTCAGCAAAGCATTAAATATCTTCGCCTATTCTTAGTACTTTCATTAATACTTACATGCAGTGAACCGAAATACCACTGAAATACTACATTTACATTTGAGCTTTCCATTGCCGTCAGCATGTCATTAATTTTCTACTTATAAATATTCACTGTAAACTTTAAGGTAACCTCTAAAGCATCATGCAGAAGCTTGTAAAGTCATGTTTCCTGGTTTCTATTTCTTTCAGCAAAACTCTTTTTAAACACGTTTCTGCGTGATTCTGAAACCTTCACCTCTAGGACAGGTATGGAGAGAAGGTTGTTGTCCTACCTATCTTAGAAACTAAGTACTAGAATTATTACTACCCATACAATTTCTTCCTGTTCTGAGAAACAAAATCCCTTCTTCAACAGCAGCCTGTCGGATAAGATGCTTTGAAAATACGAGTGGTGATTATAACCTTATACCTACATTTAGCCTTTATCTAGTGCTATGCTGTAGCAGTTGCTTTATCACCTGATGATCTCTCTTCAGCAAAGAATGGGGATTGGGAAGAAAACAGACCCCATCATTTGGAATGAAAACAGATTTAATGAAACAGTCAAACTAATAACAAGTGCTAATGTAAAGTTGTACTCGGGCTAGTAAATGGGAAAGAGTCCTCAGGAGAAGAGAGAAGCAGGAGAAGGAAGAAATTCTATGGCAGGAAGCCCTCTTCTCAGCAGACTTCTCCCTGAACATGATGTTTATGGTTTGGGACGTGCCTGTAGCTGGCTTGGGACAGCTGCACTGGCTGACTCCAAACTGGCTGCCGAGCATGGCTGGCCTCAGATTCTGTCCTAGCAGTGAACCAGAACACCTTACGACAGAGCTTAAAAATTAGATTTTAATCCAAATTGGAGTTTCCTGAATTTTGGTTGGTTTCACAGCTTTTGGTGGGAGTTGTGGCTCTTTATATAAGTCCTGTCTATTTTCTTCCCTGCCTGCCTGCCTGGCTGTACTGGCATAGCAGCAGCTTTCTCACCTTGCCTGCTCCCCTCTGCCTTTCATCCTGTGTACATTGGCTCTGAAATTCTGCAAATTGGAGTTTTTTTACAGTGGTCTCTATTCCAGGAGAGAACCTTCAGGTTAGAGGCAATAGGCTTATCTTGGAGGTTATAATCACCACTCACATTTTTCAAAGCATCTTATCTGAGAGGTTGCCCTGGAATAAGGGATTTTGTTTCTCAGAACAGGAAGAAATTCTATGGGTAGTAATTAGTCCTTAGTTTCTAAGATAGGTAGGACAACAAACCAATTACAAGTGTGCTTTGAAATGCTCTAGGCACATCCAAGTAGACTAAGACAGTGATCTGCTTTCCTGTGGCTGTCCAAAAAGTGTAGTGGCAGTGCTGGGACTGAATGGAGGGGCAGTGAGGCTGGGAGTCAGAGACAGCAAGAGGAGGGACCAGTATCTAAGCTGCAGTGCTTCTTCCTTCTGAGGGCCTGGCCTGTGTAAAGAATAACGATTACAGTTTGGCAGGTCATGTCATGGATTCCCTGATGAGGTGTATAATGGCTTTTCTTTAATGACCTGCATTAAGCAGTGCAGCCTTGTATAATGTTCACCTAATTGCTTCACAACCTTTAATGAGCAAATTTACAGCATTTCTTTGCAAGCTTATATCGTTATTGCTGTTTCATGTCTAGAAAACAGACACATTCCCGTATCTGCTTATTTTGAGCAGCCAAACTGAAATGTCTCCCAATGTGCATCTGTTTCAGCCACAGTTCTGAGCTCAGGATGGTTGCTGGTAGTACCGTGAAGCCTGTTGCCATCAGAATCATTCCCTGCATTCGTTTTTTTTCTGGTAGGGAGGTGCTGGAACTTTTTAAAAAGAAAATGAAAAATGGAAACCTCTGTGTTGAAAGATGTTGAGATTAACGATCATTTCTTTGAATCCTGAACCCCCCCAGTATTTTGTGAGTGTGCTGCAGTGTGATGCTAAAGACCCCCACAATGACTTTTTCCTAAGATCACAGCTGTGTTTGTCACTGGGTGGCTGATACATAGCCAAGACAAACGAAACTCAATTCTCTTGTTGTGAGGCATCAATTTTTGGTTAAGTAGGCTTGTAGTCAGTGAGGATAGGACAGGAAGAGCGAGGATATCTTCATGAATTAGGGTAGGAATGGACTTGGTACTTGTTTGGTTATTGGTAAGGCTGCACATTTTACTTAAATCAGAGATTATCCTCTGTTCTGTGTTGTACTGTCTGGGAATACCTGGCATATATATAATGTATCATATATAATATATATTATATATAATATATATAATTATATATATGATATGATATAATGTTTATTATATAATATATATTATGTAATAGGTCTGCAAACTAATAGACTTATCTGGAGTTCATGTTCCAGCTATCAAATGAGAACAACAGTAACATCTTACTTCGTAAGCATCTTCTGAAAATATGCTCATTAAGGAAGTTGTAGGGTGGTGAATATTGGTCTCTTCTCACAAGAAACAAATGATAAGACAAGAGGAAATGGCCTCAAGTTGTGCCAGGGGAAATTTAGGCTAGAAATTAGGAAAACCTTAATTAAAAGGGTCATCAGGTCTTAGAACAGGCTGCCTAGGGAGATAGTAAAGTTGCCATCCCTAGAAGTACTTAAATGACCTATTGGTGTGGAAATAGAGACAAGGTCTAGTAGTACGCTTGCTATAGTTAGGTTGCTGATTTGACTCAATAATCTTAAAGGTCTTTTCCAATCTAAATGATTCTATGAGTCTGTGATTGAAGTTGGGAAAACTATCAGACGTTGCAGTGACTGTGTCAAAAATGTTAGCTCAGATAGGTGATTGTGCATGATGAACATCTGCAGAATGTATCTGTCGTTTCAGGTGTATTGTTTATATATTGAAGACAACCAGATTAGTTACCTCTGGAATTCCAATACACATCCTACATATAGTAGGGCTAATTTCTAGACTTTCTGGTCTTGTTGACATCTAAAGTTTCAACCTGTGTTGTCTTCTGTTTCATTATATTGTGCAGTAGGAATTTTTAAGGTATTCTGTTGGCAGTAGATTAACTGCTGTAGTCTTCTAAATTTTCTGTGAGGGAATAAGTTGAGGTAATTTTACTTGAGTACCTGCCTGGCGAGCCATCAGCTGCTGCTGCTCTAAAATTCTATTAACTCAGTTAATATTAAGAAAGAGGAAATTCAAATGCCAGCTATTTCTCAGCTTGGTTGTATGGAACTGAGTTTGATAATTAGTGCAGTACACAGGGTCAGATGTGACCTAATCTCTTCTACCCTAATGATGATGTATAGGATACCTTGAGCCTTAGCTACTAGAGTAACAAGCTGTTCTTATCTACCTGTTCTCATTGAACCTTCAGAATATATTTAAAGCATTAATTTCTCTGTAAGCTATTGTCTTAAAAATGTCTGGATGGGGTATTTTTGGAACAGAAGTGTTTCTAATAACTGCTTATTAGAACTGCTTCAATGAGAATCTTTTTTTGTACTTCTAAGTGTTTCCCTGCTGTAGGGAGGTCTGTCCAGTCACGTACCCTTTTCTTTCACCTGTTCAACTACTAGAATTTGAACTCAGCATACATATTGAAGACAACCATCCACAGTTTTCTATCAGTCCAAATAATTTGGAAATTTAGTGTAGCTTCGCAGACTGTGTTCTCCCAGAGGTTGCTATTGCCCTTGTGCCGTTAAACTTGGTCATGAGCCTGATATGTGGTGTGAATCTTGACAGGCACTTGCTGCACAGCTTACTATATGTGTGCACAGATGGAAAGTGAGGGTAACGGAGCGCTGGAACAGGCTGCCCAGGGGCGTTGTGGAGTCTCCTTCTCTGGAGACATTCAAGGCCTGCCTGGATGTGTTCCTGTGCACCTTGGTCTAGGAGATCCTGCTGTGATGGGGGGGATTGGATTGGATGATCTTTTGAGGTCCCTTGTGATCCCTAATGATTCTATGATGCTATGAATATGTCCATACATTGTATTGGGACTCTTGGAAGCAGCTTTGGCTTTCTGCTACGCTAGTAGTGACTCACTTCACATCTTTAAGTTGATATCTAAATGGACATACTAGCTCTGACTGTTTCATGAGCAGCATGTGAATGATATATTAAGACTGTAGAAACTGCGAAGTAGAAATGTCTGCCTTTATAAAAGCACAGATGTATGTTTATAGAGTTTCTGTGTGTGCAAGCATGCCACATGCAGATGTTTACCTTTATTATAAGAAGCCCAGAAATTCTTACGTTGTAAGCAATTTGCAGCTAAATTTATCAGGTAGAACTAAGATTACCTCAGCAGCAGCCTCATTTATGGATTCATAAAGACTGGAAGAGATATACAAGATCACAGAGTCTACCTGTCAACCCAATGCCACGATGCCCACTAAACCATGCACACTGAACCACTCCAGGAATGTCAAGTCTACCATTGTACCTCTCAGGATAGCTTATTCCTATACCTGACCACCCTTTCAGTGAAGAAATCTTTCCTAATGTGTAATCTAAACCTTCCTTGGAACAACTTGAGGCCATTACCTCTTGTTCTATTGCTAGTGAATACGAGACTGACCTCCAACTTTCTGGCTCATGCTGGCTCACGTTCATGCAGGTTTCAAACACCACCCACAGGTCCTTTTCTGCCAAGCACTTCTCCAACCCCTCTTTCCCAAGCCTGTAGTCTACCACTGGGTTGTTGTGACCCAAGAGTAGGATCTGATGCTTGGCCTTGTCAGTGGTGAATGGAAGCCAGCTCCTATCCATAAGCAGTGCTAAAGACTTCAAAACTGGCTTGCAGTTGACTGTCTCCAGACAATTTTAACTCCCAGGCTTTGTTCTGTATCATATTAAACCTTGAAAAGTATTGCTTGTCTGTCACCAGCTGTGGCTTATGCATTTTTCTGGTGTGGTTTGTTTTGGTTTCTTCAAAGGAAAGACCTTTTATTTGTCCATCTTAATTACAATGCTGTCTCAGAATTTGTACTCTTTCTGCCTTTTGGTGTTGGTTTTTAAAATTTATAGCTTCTTTCTCGAGAATATTTATCTATTCTGTATGAAAAGATAAACCTGAATTATTTTCTCTGACTTGTCTGTTTCAGTCAACGCTTGACCTACCAGCTAGTTGAATGAACCTTCCCCGGGTGACCAACAGCTTCTCCAGACAGGGGAAGATCATCAGAGGGGAACTGCATGAATACTGTTTGCCATTGTGTGTCTGTTGACCTGATACATAATGACTGACTGATTATTGGCTTGCTGGCTAGTGTTTCTATGGTCATTATGAACAGCAAAGGGGATAATAGCTGTGTTGGATATTTAGTTGTGATTTATACAGCCTCATTGCTGATGTGATGTAGCCAAAGTATATTAATACAGTGGTTCAGAATGTTGTTCTGAATACCTTCCAGATCTCAATACCAATACCTTCCATATCTCAATGTTTTAGAGAAGGTGTCATGGGTTTGGTGAGACTCTGCCTATAGTATTCCTGTATCAAATACTTTTCCAGCGTACAAGAACTTACACCCGCCTCAGGTGCTAGAAGTCCTTCAGGCAGGAGGAAGGCAGGGGGGCAGGTTGATATCAGGGCAGCCACCTCAGGGAATAGAAGAACAGGGGCTTTTCTGGGGAGTTTAGGGAGAGGGTCTCACCGTTTCCTTCCCCTTGATACACTTTTCCATCTTGCTTTCTGCAGGGGTTTGAGTTGGACAGTGATAGTGGTGGCTGCTGCTAGTTTCTTTCTCACTCACCCCCCCTCATCCCTGCTGTCTGTAACAAGCTGCTGCTTTGAATCTCTCTTCTCCTGGAGGGAGTTGCTGGTTTCTGAGGGGGTGCATTGGGGTGTTCTTTTCTTTTGTTTTTCTTTTATTTTTTCTTTATTTTTAATAAAGTCTTTGTACTTGCAGCTCAGTTTCTGCAACTGTGTTCATTCTTCTCCTTCTGGGATTGAGGAGGGCAAGAGGCTAATTTCTATACAGTTAAACCAGCCTAGTGCTAAACCGTGACTAAAGGCTAGAAGATGTTTTTGAATATAAAAAACATCTAATAGTTGTATTCATTGTAATGTTTTTTAGAACTATAAAAACATTCTGTTTCCTTGACTCTGGCAAGATTTCAGCCTACTGAATTATGTTTGAGCGTGTACAACAGAATAGTGATGTCTCTTCCACATGAAACACCTGTTAACTGGCATACTACACAGTAATTTGTATTCATATACATTGTCCTGCTTAATCAATTTCTAAAATCAAATTAGCTGTCTACTTACTAGGTGCCCAGACGGTGGGATTGAATGCACCCTCGATAAGTTTGCTGATGACACCGAACTGTGGTGATGTCAACACACTGAAAGGAAAGGAGGCCAGCCAGAGGGGGCTTGTCAGGCTCAAGAAATGGACTCATGCAAACTGCATGAAGTTCCACAAGGCCAAGTGCAAGTGCAAGGTTCTTCACCTGGGTCAAAGCAATCCCGTGCACAAATACAGACTGGGAGGAGAAAAGGATTGAGGACAGCCCTGAGGAGAAAGACTTGAGGGTGGACCAAAAGTTTAACAGTTGGTCCAGGGAGGTGTTTCTTTCCCTGTGCTCTGCACTTGTGAAACCCCACCTGGACTACTGTGTCCAGTTCTGGAATGCCCAAATGACGTACTGGAACGTGTCCAGAGGAGAGCAACTGACATGATCAGAGGACTGGAGCACTCCCTGTATGAGGGCACTCTGAGCAAGCTTGGGTTGCATATGCCAAGCAGAGTATGCCAAACTTAGTTGCTACAACACTATCTGGGCTTTCAAACCCTGCCAATCAGTAGCCATCCAAGCATGTCTTCTGAAGAGGGTAATCTCAGAGTTGCTTTCCCAGTGTTAAAACCTTCCATGAATCCACCTGCATACATGGCAGCCTCCACAGATGCCTCTTGAGTCCACTGGGGTTTTGCTGAAGCAGCATTTCATTGCTTCTCACTCCTCGGAAGCTTCCCCTCGTTTGTCACCCCTGCAAGGTCGTTGGCAAGTAGCTGTATGGTCCTTGCTCAGTAACAAAGCCACAAAACTTGCAGCCACACCATGCAAGTTCTGGGAAAGTGCTGACTACTGAGCTGGCACCAATTCCATGGTATTGCCCTGCAAGGAGAGGACAGAGGGGGAGCAGAGGACAGAGACAGCCAGCAGCTAGGTACAGGGGTGTTTCAGGGGACAAATGGGCAATCAGCAAGGGCAGCTCTGGATATCAGGCAAGAGGAAGGAGGCTAAGCCTGTGCCAGAGGTGAGGAGGATGGAGGAGGAACAACAAAAGTCACCTAGCAGAGAACACTCTGGCTTGAGTCTAAGCATCAATAGGAAGAGATGATCTGAGGAAGAAATTGTCAGAGTGATGAGGTGCTGGAACAGGTTGCCCAGGGAGGCTGTGTATGGGTTGTCTGTCCCCAGAAGTAGTCAAGGCCAGGTTGGATGGGCCTCTGGGCAACGTTTGAGAGGTGTCCCTTCCATGGCAGGAGCTTGGAACAAGATGATTGCTGAGGTTCCTTCCAACCTAAACCATTCTGTAATTCTATGATTTGAAGAAGGTTGTAGTTATTTTGAAATTAGATGGTTATTCCAACTGGAAAAAGTATTTTACTTTTCTGTCTCAATCAGGGTAAAGAGTTTCTAGAGTTGCTTTTAGCAAATTAAAAAGTTTATGCTGTCATCTTGGAAACAAACATGAGTGTCACTTTAATACCTCAGATGCTTATATGGAGCATCTACAGTCTGAGTTGTGAGATCACAAACCCATTGCATTTACACAAATACATTAAATAATGAATGTAAAGTGATAGATTATAATTGGAACACAATCTAGTTCAATACCATGAGTAGATCATACTACTGTTATTTTAAAAGTCCTAGAAAAATGGTTTGTTGTGATGCACACTTCATCTGTGTGTCACATTCATGGTGTCTGTCATCTGGACTTAATCGTAGTTTGTACGTTTGTAGTTGGTTTTTGTAATCTCACCCATTCACTTACTCTGTTCCCCCATTCTCCTTTTGTATTTTAATCGTTGTTTTCTTCTTTTCAAGATTCAGTATCACAGGCTTGCACAGTGCAATATTCACAGCACTGTAATTTTATAGTATTTCCTACCTTTTTCTTGACAGAGTGGGTTTTGTATTTAAATAAAAGAGTATGTAAATTTGAACATGCTTCAGGTGGATCACTTGATCGTAAATTTAATGATATTCTTTCAAAAAAAGCACACTGGAATTTGATTGTGAGTGGCAGAGATACTAGTGGTAAGAGTTGTAGGTGTCACCTCAAGGATGGATGATGCTTCTCACATGCTCGGTGCTCAGGCAGCACATAGTTGCGCTTCTTCTGGACCCGTATTTGAGCAGCATCAGACAGGCACACAGAGCACTTTACGTTCACCCTTTGATATACCATACCTTCTGGTGAATCCATGAAACTCCAGCAAACACTTCCATCTGGAAAAGGTTTGAAACAGTCCCCAGTAAATTCACGCAGCTGCACTCCTTTCAAAGTGAGCGCAGTCTGGCATATCTTCCCTCCACCGTTTCTCTTCAGATGGACTGCTCCAAATGCTCTCATGCTGTGCTGTGAAGCGTAAGTATTTTGCAAATGGTACTGACCCGCGTGCTGAGTGAGGAAGCAGAGGTCCTCCTGTATAATCCGATTTCAATCAACTCACTCTAATCACTACTGATAGTTGCAAAATTTAGCCTGGATCTGCTCTGGTAATCTAGATTGACAGGAGGTAAAAGGAAAGGGACAGAAGGGCAGAGGAACAAAGAGAAGCGAGCAGGGGCAGTGATTTTCTGCTTTTGCTTCCCCTCCTGGAATGTGTGTCTGTGCCAGCAGGTGTGCGCAGCGCTGTGACGGGGTACCAAGACCACAGGTATCTTCTGCGGGGCTGGAGCCATGGGCACACACAGCACAACAGGTACCTGCGGGACCTGTTGATGTGTGTTATTTATTGACATTGACATTCTAATTCTCTTCTTCATTGGGAAGATCCTGGATTTGTGAAGTATTTGGGCACAGCAGCAGTTAAACAGTGCAGCCAAAGACTGGGTGTCTCTTCGACACCCTCCAAAAGTGAGTGGCTTCTAGTATATTTGGCTTCATTCTTCTACAAGCTCAGTGCTTGGGTGGAAGTTCAGTGGGTAACCGGGCTCAGCATTTTCCTGGTGGAAGGGTGATGAGTCTGTGAGAGCGGATCCTTTTGACTTTGGGTTGTAGCTTTTCTGAGAGAAGAGCCAGCTTTGGATTTAATGGATGTACAGAAATACAGACAGCTGCTGTTAGAAAGAGACATCATGCAAAAAATTGTCTCTGTTTGACTGGAAGAAAAATGACTTCTTTTATTGTTACCTGACTACATGCTCGCTGTGCCTGTGTCAGCCAGGCTAAGGGATCATACACCCTTTGGTAACAGAAGCTCCTGGATTACTCCTCCATCTGACTTTCCATGCTGGTGGGGCTGTTGTTGGTCATCTCAGCCTTGCATGTTGCCATGCCAAAAACACCCAAGGCTAAAAATGTGTCCTGGGTAAGTATAAAGGCTTCTTTAACTGTATCGGTGGAAAATAGGCATAGGTGGGAAAATAGATGGAAAAATTATTTGATTGTCATAATTATTTAAATTATTTCTAAGAATTAATAAAAACCCCTGCAAACACATCAGTGAAGACACTTGTATTTTGAATGAACTGTATTTGCAGATTTTATAATTACACTTTGAAGAGTCTTGCTTTTGATTCATACTTCTCATCTCTGCTGCTAAAGGGTTTGTACTACATGCTTTTAAATCAACTGCAAAATTAGTGTGGCCTTAACAGTACAGGATCAAGGCCTTCAGGCTTAAAGATTTGGGAGAATTAATGATTGCAATCATATTTTAATCTCTATTTTTTTATATTTCGGTGATTCATGACAAGGTGTCCTTGTGTGTGGTATGATCTGCATCTTCAGATCAGAAATCTCCCGAGTTGTTTCAGTATATTGTAGTAAGTTGTAAATCACAGTGGGACGAAGGAGTCTGTGTCCAGTGTCTTTCTGTTGGCTTTCTTCATTTTTGCTAAGAAAATGCATTGTTGTTTTGTCCTGATACATTATTTCTGCACTAGAAACTAGGATTTCCTGATGGGGAATAAATTAAACCATGAAATACAGTTGCAGAGTAAGTAACGGTGCCCTTTCCTAACCCCCATCATGTGTGATTATGTAACTCTGCAAGCACGCAGCCTGATTTACTGAACAAGCAGAATATCCTCAAACCCTAGTTTCACGCAGAAAACCTGGACGTGCTGTCAGCTGCTCAGTAGATGGCTTTAGGGCTTCTTCAGTGACTGAATCCCAAATCTTGTCACAGCTGTGTTGCCCATAAATGCATTGCCTTGTGTAGAGTGCTGTGTTTGCTTGGGAACAAAGGACATAACTACCAGATATGAGGATACAGATAGTTTCTCTGTGACTGCTCAGTGATTAATAGCTATGAAAATGTGTTAAGTTTCAGATTACTTAGAAATTTATTAGTGTTCATGGAGCAGGCTATGCTTGTATGTAAGAGTAGTTGATACGTATTTATGTCCCCCAACTTAAGTACTGAGGGGTAAACTGTTAATAGACACAATGCGTCTTCCTTGGGATAGAAATCTCATCTGTTTGCAACTGTAATGATAAAATTATTAGGGATCAGAAGGGTCCTCGAAAGATAATCCAGTCCATTCCCCCTACCACAGCAGGACCACCTAGACCAAGTCGCACAGGAACAGATCCAGGTGGGTGTGGAAAGTCTACAGAGAAGGAGACTCCACAACCCCCCTGGGCAGCCTGTTCCAGTGCTCTATTACCCTGCCTGGGAAAAAGTTCCTGCTGATATTTATATGGAACCTCCTGTGTTCCAGCTTGCTCCCATTGCCCCTTGTCCTATCACTATAGGACCTTGAGAAGAGCCTGGCTTCATCCTCCTGACACCCACCCTTCACATATTTAGAGACATTCATGAGGTCCCCCCTCAGCCTTCTCTTCTCCAAGCTCAAGAGACCCAGCTCCCTCAGCCTTTCCTCATAAGGGAGGTTCTCTACTTCCTTCATCATCTTCACTGCTCTACACTGGACACCCTCTCCAGTTTTAGATACTTAAAATAGCTATTTCCAGTCATTTTGTTGGAGAATACAAACTCTTACCCATAGTTTTGCACCACAGAATAATCACCAAGAATTGTGTCCCTCTCCATACTTTTGCTCTCCCTCTCCCTCTCTCCCTCTCCATACTTTTGCTGTTAATTTGCTTGTAGAACTGAGTATCTGGCATCATTAAAATAGTACTTTTTGGTAATCATTTCAATTGAGTGATGGATACAGCACTTGTATCGATTATGGCATAGCCCCAGGTTGCAGACATTCATAACTTTTAATTGTTTCACTAAACCCATTCTTGCACATGTGAAAAACATAAACCAGAAATCAATTTGAGAATTCCAGTGCAAAAATGGCAACTTAGGTGACTGCAACTGTGTGCTCTATAAAGAAATAGATGCAGTGTCCAAAGCACTGTAGCTTTTGTATTACTTTTGGTAACATTTCCTCTTCAAAACCAGTAAAACTGCAGAATTGATGTGTAAGGATTTGACTTAAATTTGAAATGTATTCTGTTGGGTTTCATGTCTGCCTGAGCAAAAGAAAAGTTTGGTAGAAGGTGAAGATAGTTTTATGCCAGTCTCTTATTCCCCCTTTTCCTTGTGGGAAGAGGGCTGTTTCATCACTTCATCTGTCTCTGGCAATAAGTACAAAATTATTCACTACTAAGTGATAAAAGGTATCATTATCCTCAGTAAGTAAAATGATAATCTCATGATGAGTATTTTACATGAAAATAAAAAGAAACATTAGAGTAGCTGTTGCATTAAGGATGCACAGTTCATATTTCCTCTTTAGGGCTTCAGAGTGCCTACCTAGATGCCTTCTCTGATAAAATAAACTCTGCTGCAGTGTTTAAAACTAGGCAGCTTCTGGGACTTTTCTAGTGTTTTACACCAGTGTGTTTGACAGAGCTTTGCCTGCTGCAAGGACCCTCAACTCAGAGACCACAAGGCTAAACAATTCATTTCTCTTGTCTTTCAAGACCTAACAAATCAGTACTTTCCTCTGGGTTGTTTCGTCCCAGGAAGCTCTTGAGAATTCATTTAATAGAGCGACATGTCTTTAATATAGGCTCCACAGTGTCCAGACATGAATTACAGCCTTGGTTTTGTGCATGCCATCTTGAGGCAAGGTGTGTGGATTTTTAAATGTTTGAAATAGTCACGGGGGAGCTGCAGTGATTTTAGTTTTAAATTACATAGAGAGCATTTTCCTTTTTTCCTTAAAAGGCTGTTGGTAATGCCACGTGCGAATGTTCTTGAAAGTTAGTGGAAGAACTAAGGCTGATATAGACAAGATGACTATAACATCTGTTGGTTATCTAGTGCCCTGAGATTTTGTAATATTTGATTTGAAAAATGCATCAATTTAATTATCCCTACTGGAATTGCACCACTAAGCTGACTCCTATTGACAGTTATTTATTTGCAGTGTCCTGTGTAACCATTTCTGGTCTTATGTAGAAAGAAGTCATTCTGTCCCTGAGCTCTGTGACAACTGTCTGATGAAGCTCTGGCCAGCCTGCTCTAGAGTAGGCTGTCCCTGCCCATGGTAGGGGGCTTGGAACTGGTTGATCCTGTGGTCCCTTCCAACCCTGACTGATTCTATAACTTCTTCCCAGGGAGGGTGATAGGGTGCTGCAGGGGGCTGCCTGGGGGGTTTGTGGAGTCTCCTTTTCGGGAGACATTTGGAACCCACCTAGACCTTCTTGGGGTGCCCTGCTGTGGCAGGGGGATTGGACTGGATGATCTTTTGAGGTCCCTTCTGATCCCTGATGATTCTATGATTCTAAGATCTAGACCTGTGGAAAGGCCAGCAGATTACAGTAAATACAGCTATGGGGTATTGTAGAATTTTTTAAAATATGATTTTTAACCACATGTTAAATGATGGTAAAACTTGAGTTTAAAGGAGCTTCAAAATCTGTAAAAAACATTTACGTGCCATAAGGTCTTCAAAATACTGTCTGTACCGTTAATGAAGGATTTCCTTTGATGTGTGTAAGGGTTTTTAGTTGTGGCGTTTAAACGTATGAACTTGGTAGAGTTGTTGGTTGGACTTGATGATCTCAAGGGTCGTTTCCAGCCAGAATGATTCTATGATTCTATCTCTTATCTGTATTTCCTGTAAATTCTTTGTCCAACCTGTTATACTGGTATATTACAGGAATAAACACCTTTAAGTATTCTGTGAAAGACGTTTAGTTTTGCTGTACCTGATGTAATTTTCAAGAGACAGCCCTTTTGTCCTGTCCAAATGTCCTCTGGCCTTTGGAGCCACACAAGCCCTGCTGGAGGGCTGCAAACCTTGACTCCCTGCCAAGCCAACCTACTGAGCAGAAAGGTCATTGAGCTACACATATCCAAAAATAAATTACAGCTCTTTAGCTGAAAGCTGCAGAGCCTCCTGCCATGTTCTGCTGTCAGTACTTGTAGATCATGGTGCCCACTGCAAAAAAAGAACAAAGTCTGTGTGCCACTTTAGTACAGTAGATCTTCTGCCCAGAAAGATGCCTTTGGATGGGTAGGAAATTTGCTGCATTGTTGTTACCGTAAGTGAAGATGCTTAAGGATGCATACCGTATGTTTCTTCTTTTATTGTATTTAAATGGAGTTGCCATTGTTGGTATTTAAGAGAGAAATCTTCTTGGTTATAGATCATCTGTTATCACACAGTATCATTCAGATTCAAAGGAGTGGAATTTAGAGGAAAGGATGCCTGACTTTCATGTAATTGACTAAATTACAGTTCCTGGTGAATTCCCTGAGATAATAGACTCATATTTCTATGTCATTTTATACTTAGGAAGTCACGGGGTGACTCACACAGTGTTACAGTGCTACAAAAAGTGAGAATGAAAAAAGAAAGGTAGGATGTCCACAGTGAAATACCTATTCCAGCTCTGACTGTTTCAAGAGAGGATGTGACATCCGTGAAAAATTTTAAGACTATTTCAGTTTTATTGATGTGGATACTTCTTGAAATATCGGGGAGCTTTAAAAAATATAGGAGGAAGTGGTCACAGAAAAAAGGAGAAGGGAAGATAAAATTATGGGGGAGAAAAAGGAGATAAAGACAAATCCAAACTAGAGCTTTGATTCTTTAGATGCCATAGCATTAGAAAGGAAGGATTAAACAAATGCTCCAACGCTGAGAAGAGGGAATGGTTACACAGAGAGTTCAGTTGGTGTGTCTGCATTTGGAGTCAACTTGAAAACAGGCAATTAATCAAGTAGTTTGAAGAACAGCAGTGGGGAAAGCTTGAAAATAATTGGGAAATTATCTGAGAATGGCTTTACCCTGAAACATTGAAGACGGTGAGAATACAAATGAAATTTGTTGTGTTTCTAACAGAGAGGACAAAAGGGTCCCTCAGATGAGTTGTTCTTGCTTGGCATTCTCAAGGTACGTGGATGAGAGGAAAGCTTGAGGAGAAGTACTCTCTCTTCACGGACTCTGGTTTGGATCAGTGTGGATCATGTGAAGAGATTGCAAAAGTGAATGCAGTCAGGAAATATTAAAGATGGAAATGTCACCTGTCTGTGAAGCATCAATAAAGCTGTTACTCATTTCACAGACCTTTTTTAAGATGTTATTGAAAGGTTTGTCAGGGATCTCATCCAAGGTCTAAGTGAAGAACAAGATGACTGCAACAGTATCGCTGTGTGTCGAAAGATGTGACTATGCAATAGTTGGAAGTCTATTCCACACAAGAAAACGTTTACTCAAGTCTGGCTTGTGTGGAAGAACTCGTCCTTGGATAAATCAGAGCTTTTGACATGTAAAGATAGACAAAGCTGAAACAGCTGTAGATATTCTTGGCTGAAACACACTGTTACTAGTCTAAAAAGAATAAAAATGTAGAAAACCCCATTTTTGTTACATAGCTTACGAAGCGATGTTTCTGTTCCAGACATCCATGGGGTGCTGGTTTGGCTTTCTCTCAGCCTGCATTTTAACGTGTGCTAATGTGATTCTTGTTCTGTCAAATGATCGTGGACTGAAATGACATTGTTGTTCGCTTTCTTTCTTGGCTGTTAGGAAGTCATTTGTTTCTGCTGAGTACAGGTGTTAGCAGTTTTGGCTGATAAAGTAAACTTCCTTGGAGAAGTTCTCAGCTCTGTTTCTCTCTGCTGGCAGACCATTTTCTTTTCCATTTTCTTTTCTGTTAATAAAGGTGGTCTTGAGTTGTCTCCATCCTTCAAAGGCAAGCCTGTGGGATAATCCTGTGGCTGCTGCATTGTCTCCCTTTGCTTGCATGGGACTCAACTGATGTGCAACACAAAGTTCAGAGGATTCCAAACACTAGGAAACAAAAGGCAAAAAGCTTAATTATATATTATCCCCTCCTGTGGTTTGTCTTCTACTTGCTTACCGGTGTAATTTCCACTGAACTTGGTTGGAGCTACATGCATAATCCGATTAGCAGAAAGGTCACCGGGGCATCCAGAACTCCAAGCAGTCTGCTACAAGGTAGAAGGCTTGAACGTTCCCTTGAAATTTCAGAAAGTTTTCCCTTGAATAAGGGAGCTCAGGGTTCTGCCTGCATCCTCACTGCAGCTGGGCTGTACCAGCAAGGCTGTGTTTGCTGATGGTAGGACTCTGGGCTGCATGTGGGTAATACATCCCTATTGATACCACTGATAACAGGTTGCTTGATCTTTAAAATTAAACAATCATATTTGAAATAAAAAGGCATGGTACATAGCAAGTGAAAATCTACGAATAATATTAACACTTCAACTTCCGGCACAGCAGGCTAAGTTTGTGACTGCAAGGCAGCAGTTTTAAAGATAGGGCAACCTATGTTAAAGGTAGAAGTTGACTGATGTCAGTAACAGTAACAAGAAATTAACTTTCCTGGAGTACTTTTTCGTAGTCTTATGTAATAGCAATTACCACAAGCATTTACCACAGTTGTCTCAATGCTGCTTGTGATCTCTACAGACTTTTTTAACCACACCGATATATAGGGGAAGGTAAGAACGTGTTTTGCTTTCCTTAGGGAAGGGAGTTTTTTTACTGTTCTTTGAAAGCTTGGGGTTTCTTTCACTCTTAAGAGTTAATAAAAAGGCAGAAGAATTTCCCATTTGGCAGAGTCACAATCTGTTTGAGCTGCCTTGAACTGTCTTGACAAATAGAAATGTTTAGAGTCCTTCAGTTTATTCTGGGATAGAGGAGAACGTAGGGAAAAATACAAACCTGACTTTGAAGGTAATATTGTCTGAGATGGAATAGAAGATGAAATTACAGAAGCGTCTGTGGATAAAAGGACATTATGCTTGTGCTTCTCAGCAGTATTTATACTGGCCTTTGACATTACAGTCTGGATACAGGAATGTTAGTGGTGTATTCCAGTGACTTAGTTATTTCTGTTGACATCTCCCTTGCCTAAGAATTTGGCCACCATTGAAGTTCCAGAAGCTTGCAATATAAATTTGCAATGTATTTGAATTGCAAAGATTAAAGCTGACCAAAGTCACAATGTATGGCAAAGACATCTTGCATTTCTTGAGGCACAAGTGGGCCCAGAGTCCATAAAGCGTGAATGGTTTATTTCTGCAGTGATGCTTGACAAATTTTAACCCTGTAACTGCATTAACATTTATAAGTTCCTCCCTTAAATCATCAGTGCATTAATGGGAGATTTATTCCTAAACATATGGGGAGGCAAGGGAGAGGAGAGAGCAGCTAGTGGATATCTAGGGCTGAGAACATACTGCACACTGGGAAGATACTATAAAATCTAATGAAGATGGGAGAGGTTTAACCCTTTCAATATTGATTAATGCTATAGATTAGAACAACATTACAGAAACATTACACTGAGTTGAACATGTACTGCACATTAAGGCTTTGTCATTTTCCATTTAGGTGCATTCTGATCCCTTCTAAAAACACTTGTGCTCATGACAATTGCTAGATTTCAGCTGGTTGTGTGTAGATTTTGTAATGTCCTGTACTGGTTTCCTACCATCAAGTTACACTGTCCTTCAGGTAGTGTGTGATGCTGAACAAAAATTATGTGTACAATGATAAAGTCTCATAAGAAGGAAATATTCAAGAGTCACGTCATGAAGTTTTGGATACAGTTGATCATCATTTCATGGAAATTTAGTAGTTATATGCTGAAGCTTTTTCTACCTGTTAATTTCTTGCTGTTTATACAGGTTCATGAGAGGATTTTTGAATCTAACCATATTAAACTAAATTTATAGGGCTACTGATTATTTTGAAAGCAGTCCTAAGTTCTGTTTTCATTAGGTATTCTGTTCTTGAAGGAATCTAAGAACAGGATTTCCCATGTGGCAATCATTTTTGAGTATTTGGAGCCAGTCTTTGCAGAAATCTCAACCCAGTAAAACATGCATTGTTATTATTTATTGAAGCAGAAAAAGCTATAATGAAAATTACCACAATAATAAAACATCTCAACACAGTTACCATAGTTTCTCTGAATGTTCATCAGGAATATACTTACTTAGCTATTAGGAACTGTTTGTTTGTAGCCTCCTGAGGTGGCAGTAACCGGTGACAGTAGCCTCTTAAGGTGTCAGTAAGACATCTTCTACAGAATGAAAAAAGCACCATCTTTGGTGCTATCGCCTTGTTAACACAGACTATAGCAGTTGATTACCAGGACTAGATAAATCTAGACAATGATATGCAAAGGTAAAGATTCATAGATTTATAAAATGGTTCAGGTTGGAAGGGAACTTAAAGATCATCTGGTTCCAACCCCAATGCCATCAGCAGGGACACCCTCCACTAGACCAGGGCGCTCAAGCTGGCCTTGAACACTTCCAGGGAGGGGGCATCCACAGCCTCCCTGGGCAACCTGTTTCACTGTCTCACCACTGTCATTGTCACAGGGAAAAACATATATTTTTATATAAAAATAACTTGCAAAAAATTAAAATACACACGTGCAAGTGTTTGTTACTTTCTCTTTCAATGAGAATTGAAAACATCTTGGAAATGTGATTCAGAAGACATTAGATACCAAAAACAATTTGCTCAGATAAAGCAACAAAGCACTAAAAACAGCTGTAAGAGCTTTAGGTTTCAAGAATTCAAAAAACCAGACCTGTGCCTGGAGACCATCAGTGATGCCGTCTCTGCAGAGGCCTGAGGGGTTGCCTTTATGTCTGACTCTCATTGTCTTTACCTCCCAATTTCATTCTCTTCTTGTTGGCTTCTATATGTAAGTATGTTGCTACTGTAATGGATTCTGGGTTTTTTGGATAGAGCATACTGAATTTGTGCCCTATTCCCAAGCTGAATTCATCACTTGGTCACATAGTCCCTGTAGTATTATCTCCAAGATAGGAGCTGCTTTGCAACCATCACCTCAGGTTTGGAATATTCAGCATTTCAAACCAATACCATATTTTTCAGGCTTGAATGATTTTATTGTTCAGTACTTGCAGGTGTTGCTGTCTTGTGAGTTTTTTCTTTCACTGGAAGACTTGCTTACACTTTGAACTCTACCCTGTGGAAAAGGGTGAATTCCTTTTCTTGACATGATTTCCCTTGAGTCTTCCAGTCATTCTGAGTTTTTACTGTCAGTTTTCCCACTACACCTACCCTGTGTTGAAGAAGGAATTCATACAAACTGTGGGTGATGGATATCAAAAGAGAAGGCCAGAAACATATTAAAGCACTGCCCAGTGCACTAGGTGCTGTAATTGCAAATAAGGATTTAAAATAGTACTGTTAGTTGTTCAAGACTAACAACAAACTTGAGAGACAAATTTAAAGAATGTAATCTCTCTAAGAGGAGATTGTTTTATATAAAAAAAATACGAATCACTGTTGGATCTCTTTAGTTTGGAGGAGGCTGATGAGAGACCTCCTGAATGTCTATAAATATGAGAGGGGTGGGTGCCAGGAGGATGGAGCCAGGCTCTTCTCAAGGTCATCTGGTGATAGGACAAGGTGCAAGCTGGAACAGAGGTTCCATATAAATATCATAAGCAACTCCTTCCCAGTGAGGGAACAGAGCATTGGAACAGGCTGCCCAGGGGATTGTGAAGTCTCTGTCTCTGAAGAAATTCAAGACCTGCCTGGATGTGTTCCTGTGTGACTTGGTCTAGGTGATCCTGCTGTGGCAGGAGGATTGGACTGGATGATCTTTTGAGGTTGCTTCCAATCCCTAGTGATTCTATGATTCTATGAGCCTTTGAGTGCAATAATGTGCATGATATTATTTTACAGGCTTTTTCATCACTACACTTCTGTTGTTAAAATTAAATTATCAAAATCCCTTCCTTTGTCTGTCCTTGTCTATTAAGGGCCACTCAAGAGTAAAGGACATTGATTTGTCCTCAAAGTTGGAGTTCTTCCTTAAAAATGCAAGAATGTAAGGAGGTGTTAAGAAAATTGGGATTAAATCTCCAAAACACAAAGGGAATATGGCAACTGAATATTATCTCAGCTGTTGATAGCTACCTCTTTATTTTTTTATTAGAAGATATGAGTCAGGTAACACAATCTTCCTACAAACTGCTTCATCTTTATAAACCATCTCAATCTAGTCCTAAAGCTGTTCCTGCCTGTTGGTGGCAGTGGGATGTCTCAGCATAATTATACCTTTATTAGTTGTCAGAAATTAGAGCAGCAGTTAATAAAACTTGCTTTGACTCAAACAGATGCTTATGCAGCAGAAGCACTGTACTACAACCCCCAGACTTGAGAACTCATAGCTGCTTCTTGTAAAAACATTGATTTGCAGACTGAGTACTTGGCCATCACTTGTTTCTCATGGAATAGACAACTAATTTTTTGGTTCTGTTCAGTTCATCACAGGAAAGCATGCCCTTTCTTCTAACACGTACTGTACTCTGTATTTTAAGGAAATAATGTTTTATTTAGTGTTCTCTTTCTGAGTAAGCACTTGGTGTGCATGAAGTGCATGGAATACTGAGCTTGAAAGGTATCGTAATATATCATGATATTCCTTGGGAGGCATTAACAGTTGATAGAGGGTAAAGCTAAAGAGGCAAAACATAACAATGGAGCAGGGTATTTTTATAGGGGAGGAAGAAATATAATCACCCTTCACTAGCTAAAGCAGCTTCGCATTTCAGCAACTGACAAGTTGTCCTCTTCTCTGACACACTTCTAATGTGGAACATATTTTAAACCATGAAAAAGTGGTAATGTAATAGTAATGATACGATTAATGTCATATTAATGTCTATAATTAGCTTCACTTGCATTGTTTGCAATTTAAGACATTTGATGTATTCTTGTTGGGGTTTTGTTTTAGTTGTAAAATGTTTCTCAAGATTATGGAGGCTTGCGTTAGCATTTTCCTCGTACAAACAACAATTCAACAAGCTTTATGCCAAAAATGTCAGTGCTGACAATTGGGCTCTCCCAAGGCCACTTACATAAGCTCATCAACTTAATTAAGTTTTCTTACAAGCTTTTATATGGAGAGTAAGCTGAAAACTGTTGGACTGCCAGAAATTTCTTAAGTGTTCCCAGTGCTACAGCCAACAAAGCGGCAGGAGAGGGGACAGGGCAGAACGGGGCTGTGCTGTTTAGATCCTGGCAATATGACACAAAGATAGAGTAAAATCTCTACGGTGACTTTGTGACTTTCTTCTGGACAAACTGTACTCTCAGATGGCATCAGCTCTGTCACATGCTTCGTGTTTTCATATAAAGGTTAAGAAATTCTCTGAAGTTTATTAGAAGTCAGCAGATCTGCTTGGGTGCAACCTCTGCATACTGTATAGCAATGCAAGGGCAATGCAGGGGATGATTAGCCTGTTTTTCTGATGAGCAAAATGACATCGGTCACAATACATCTTCCCACACTGTCACCAGAGCAGACATTTCAGCCTGTGTTAGGGAATGTGGGCTGCACAGCACTGCACGTGTTATCAGATCCAGCTTTCTCTGTCAGATGATCTCACATTTTGTAGGTGATTTCTTCCAAGGGACAAGACATTTGGTCAGTTTTTAAGTATTAAAGTTTAAAATTAAATTTAAAACTTTAAATTAAAAAAATTTAAAGTTTTAAAGTATTTCCTCTGAAATTGTGTTTGTAATAAAACTACCATCTTTAAAAAGGGGATACTCGTTGCCTTCTTAAAAAATCATTGCCATTATTTTTTTATAGCTCACGTACACTGAAGTCCAAAACCAAGTTGGTCTAAACTGCTGGAGTAGTTTCTGCATACTTGTGACTTGAACAGCGCTAGACTAGCTCGTGATGGTGAATTAAGGACTTTTCTCTCACAGCTAATGCTCTTAACTGCTCCCTTGTATTTTTTCCTGTGGAGTTATTGTTGCTAAGGGAAATACTTTGAATCCTATGAGAAATGTGGTATGTTCCCACACAAATGGAAACTGCTGTATTCTTGTAGTATACAGTTTTCAAGGAACTCCTCATGATGTAAGTTACATCATGAGTAATGAACGCTTTGTCTCTGGGAACTGGTGCTCTCCTAGTGACGGTGTAAACTCTCTGTTGTAAATATTGAATTTTTAAGGAAAAGGAATGAAAAAAGCTCTGTAACAACAACTCACACTCATTCCAGATTAGTTACTTATAATGTGTGGTGGTCTCTGCTCTCGGGCTCTTCTTCAAGTGCTAGTAGCAGATTTATTCTTAATATGTAATATGTGCTGTTAGTCTTACAGGTTGGCTATAGCAGTGGGATTTTATTGTTGTTGGATAGTTGTGGTAATCATTGTATTGTTTCTGCATTGAAAGGTATTACAGTTCTAAATCTGCATAGAAAATTAATCTAGTGAGGCTTCAAGGCCAAATCTTACTAAAGTATAAAACAGAAAGGGTGTTGTTAACTTTCTACAGTGAGACCTGGACAGGCTAGAGAGCTGGGCAGAGAGAAACTTAATGAGATACAAGGGTCAGTGTAGAGTCTGGCATCTGGGCAAGAACAACCCAGACCAGGACAGGTTGGGACTGACCTGTTGGAGAGCAGTGTAGGAGAAAGGGAACTGGGGATCCTAGTGGACAGTAGGAGGACTATGAGCCAGCAATGTGCTCTTGTGGCCAAGAGGGCCAACAGCATCCTGGGGGGAATAAGGGGGGTGGTTAGCAGATCGAGAGAGGTTCTTTTATCCCTCTACTCTGCACTGGTGAGACTGCAGCTGGAGTATTGTGTCCAGTTCTGGGCTCCTCAGTTCAAGAAGGACACAGAGCTGCTGGAGGGTGTCCAGAAAAAAGGACTGTATAGTGGAAAAAATCATTAATAACAGTAATTATTAATAATAAATGCATCTAGTAATTAAAAATAGTTATTATACATTATTTACTGGCTCTTCTAAGGCCATTATCAATTTCTACTCATGCATTGATTTCCAGGGACTCTATGTAGCTACTAGAATCACAGTTATTGCGTCACAATTTACGGAAAGAATGCATTCAGTAAAGATTGGCTGTAGAATAGACAGGTATCGTATTTTGTGATCAAAGTCTTCATGATGCCTTTGCATTTATGTGCTTAGAGTTCTTTATTGTAGACTTCCACTAATATATTGCTAATCCTTGTAAATGTGGCTACGTGGATGTGTTTCATGAAGTGTAATAATATCCTGTAAGGACAAGGTTCCCATTTTTCCAGTAGTTCCTGTCACTTTCATCCTTTGCAAGCTGTGCTATGGTGTGTTACATGCCTCAGTGGTACTGAACATACTGATTCAATGTTCCTGGAGAGCTGGTCAGTTGTCTAGCTAAATGGGTTCAGCTCCTCAGCACTGTTCCTGCCAAATCCTGCTTTCTGCTTCTGAGGTTTTTATTTTTATATTTGCATGGATAACCATTACTTTATCTGTTTACAGCTATAAATTAGGACAGTTGAATGCATTAGTTTTCAGAGAAAAGGGCAAATGCTGATTGTTCATGGGAATTAATCAGAGTATAGGGTGGGTTTGGGACTGCTTACTGGGTCACTCAGTTCCTCTCCGGGGGACTGCCCAGTCAGTCTGCCTGGTCCTGGGGTCTGAAATTCTGGCAGAGAAAGTCTTCCTTTACGTGTTACAAACCCATGGTCAGTGTGGGCTTCAGAACTTTCAATCTGATAATTTTAGAGTTTTTAGGTATTTCCATGGTTCCCCTGATGTTAGCACCCCTGGTAAGATACTAGTAAAGATCATGCATCTTTTTCCGTGCGTCTTCCTTTTCAAAAGTAACCACCAGGGACAGAAGCACTTCACCTTCATACATCCATGAATATAAACTGGGGACTCAATGGCACAAGAAGAGTCGAATGAGAAATAATTTCACTGAGACTCAATTACAGCATTTTTTAGACATAAAGTCAGCATAATAAAAAGAGCGGTATTTTTAGCTAGGATTGCTTCCTAGCAACAGACCATTTACTGTACTACGGGCTTAAAATGTATTAAATAATTTTAGCTTTCCTACTTTAACCTCAGTGGATTACACTAATGCCTCAAGGCTCTTTTTCTGTGCTATGCTATATGCCTTCTGGTACAAGATAGCAAACCGCTGTCAAGGCCATATTGTGCTTAATCCCAAATGCTGTGAAACTTTTTTAGCGTAAGGATGGTAACAGAATTTCTGCTACTTTCCTACTAAGCAACTAGCTAAGTAAATATTTAGCAACTCAGGAGACTACTATCCCCCAAAAAAGTTGTGATTTATAATTTTGTAAGTTGAAAACAGCTAAACTCTTTCATAAAATCAGAATACAGGAAAAAATTGTAATGGGTGTGATTAACCTTTAAGTCTTGATAAATTTACAGAAAGTTTACTGCTTTCCATGGGTTAAGAAGATTCTGGTGAGACTTCTGATGAGATTTTTGTTTGATTTTTAAGAGAAACATATAGACTTAATTGATTTCTAAGTATTTAACATAGAATTATTTTCACCTCACTATTTTTTACTCATATAGTCATGCCACAACGTTGTTTTGCACAGCTTCCTCCAGGAGTAGTTCTAATTTTCATCTGTAACCAATGTGCATGTCATGCTGAAGGCAAATACTAAACCTATCTGGCTTGAGCAGCTTACTGCCTAAATAAAGTTTAAAGAGGGTACTTTGCCTGAAGTATTTCAATGGTCTAGACTTAGTAGTGCAAGAAGGCAAAGGTCATACAAGTCATTTTTATCATACCTTCCCACAATTTAAATGTTGGTTACAGCTGAAGAAGAATGACCATATTGTGGGCTGCATCAAAAAAAAAAAGGGGCATGAATAGCAGGTTATGCTATGCAGATGTGATTCTGCACCACCACCACACACACCACACACACACACACACAGACACACACACACACCCTTTCTGCTCTCTGCTAAAACAGCTTGGAGGACTGCATCTTGTTCTGGAGCCCATCAGCATAAGGATGTCGACCTGTTGTAGCAGGTCCAAAGTAGGGTCACAAGAATGATCAGAGGGCTAAAACAGCTTTGCTGGAGGGAAATGCTGAGACAGTTGTGGTTGTTCAGTTTGGAGAAGAGAGGGCTCTGGGGAGACCTTATTTTAGCCTCCCAGTACTCAAAGAAGCCTCACAGGAAAGACTGGGACAGTCTTCTTATCAAGGCTTGTTGTGACAGGACAAGGGGTGAAGGTTTTAAACTAATGGAGGGCACATTCAGACTAGACATAAGGAAGATTTTTTTTACAATGAAGGTGGTGAAACACTGGAACAGGTTGTTCAGAGAGGTGATGATCCTGGAGACTTCAATGTCGGGTTGGACAGGGTTCTGGGCTACCTGATCTATATGGAGATGTCCCTCATCACTGCAGCAGAGGTGGACCAGATGATCTTTAAAGGTCCCTTTGAATCCAAAACACTCTATGGAAAACACCCTCTCAGACAGTGAACTTGCTTTTTGAGTGTAGTCGCCTAGACTAAAGCTTTTAGCTCTTTTAGTTTTATACCCATTGTTACTGTCTAGAAAGCATTACTGAGTGAAGCAAATCATAAGCCTTCAGTAAATTCTGGCCTGTAGCCACTCCTTGTGGGCTTCTATGACACTGTAAAGTTTAATTGTAGGATAGGTCAACCAAAGTATTTAAAAATACTTCAATTACCATAAAGTTCTAAATGTATTTTAAAATTCTTTAATTTTGAGATTTATTTTTAAAATGTGACTATTTGAACTATGTGGATGTTCTCCAAAAGAACAAATATTAGATTCTTGAAACTGTTAAAAATAGTCTTTATCAGTTAAAAAAACCCTCTATTTATTTATTACTAGTAAATGTATTTACATTCCATTCGGCACAGTGGTCACTAAGATACAAATCTGAGATTCAGGAATTTCAGAACTTTTTATTTGTAACAGTTCTTTTGCTCTCTTTTCTAGCACTTTCTTACTTTGTTTTGGATAAGGGTTTTTCCACTATTTCTGGAAGTGATAACCTTTTACTTTACCCTGTTAGGCTTCACATCTAAAATACAAAATAAAGGGGACAATTGTGTTATTACTTACGCAGGGGTATAGCAGATCACAGCTGTCAGGTTTAGTGCATGCTATAAATATGAGGTGGGTGTCAGAAGGATGGAGCCAGGCTCTTCTCAAGGTCTTCTGGTGACAAGACAAGGGGCAATGGGTGCAAGCTGGAGGACAGGAGGTTCCATATCGGTATCAGAAGGAACTTCTTCACAGTGGGAGTACTAGAGTATTGAAACAGGCTGCTCAGGGATATTGTGGAGTCTCCTTCTCTGGAGATTTTCCAGACCCACCTGGATGTGTTCCTGTGCTACCTGGTCTAGGTGATCCTGCTGTGGCAGGGGGATTGGACTGGATGCTCTTTCGGGGTCCCTTCTGATCCCTTATGATTCTGTGGAAGCTGTTTAAGTGAATCATTGAATTACTGGTTTTGTGTGCTTGAAGCAATTGTGCATTAATAAAAAAATTCCATTGGAAAAACAAAAGTACCCATGAAAAATGTGTGTTCACTCTGGTCAATGGAGTGTTTTATTACGTACAGTGTAAACATAAATCACATAAACATACTGCCCTATTACCATTCCTCAGTTCTGGCCTGATGGGAATAAGAAGGTGATTTCTGTCTTGTTTCTTTGCTTCAGGTGCTTTTCTGTTAGATTGCCAATGAATATTAACTGTCGTCATGAGTATGGAGTGTGGAAGCTGAAAATGAAATCTCAGCAGCCTGACAGATTAGAGATACATCTTAAACTATCCCTGTAAGATGCAAGGGGAACCCATTGTGAATTCATAATGCCGTTCATTACTCAAGCCCAAAGAAGTAAAAGTTCCTGATGAGGGGTTGTACTTGTAAAGTATGATTTTAGTTCAGACATTTCTTACAAATTAATCCTCAATTAGACAACAATTTGTACAATACTCATTTTTTTATCCCCTAATGATTTATATTGTACTTGCATTTCAGTAAAAATAACAGGGAACTCATAGTACTCATAGTATTGTATAGGGCATTGCATAGTGTTACAAGACACTGATGTGGCCTTAGCTCCCCAAAATTATTTATTCAAGCAGCTCTAACTAGGATGGACACTGATATTCAGCATTGCTCTCCCTCTTTCCAGTTTGGCAGATCACGTGCTTGATGGAAGTGATGGAAGGAGACACTTCTCTGCCAGGAACGCAACATTATGCTGATAAATACGTTCATGCAATGTTAGACTTAACAAAGCAGTTTTCATCTCAGTGCTTTGCATCATTGATAGACATCACTAGAGAATTGACCTGTACAATCCCCCACCACCATAGGCGGTGCTGATTATACTTGGGCACAGTTATACAGAACTCAGCATTCAGAGTATCACAGTATCACAGTAATGATGAGGCTGGAAAAGACCTTAAAGATCATCCAGTCCAACCTAAAACCAACCAATCACAGCATTGCAGCTGGCTGAACTTCTAGCTGTTCCTCTTGACTACCTTTTGGAGTCACTGGCTCTTCAGGCCATTTCACAGAATCATAGAATGGTTTTGATTGGAAGGGACCTTTAAAAGTCATCTAGTCCACCCTTCCTGCAGTGTGCATGCTGCTCGGAGCCCCTCCAAACATTCATTTCCAGGCTAGGGGCTTCTAGCACCTCTCTGGGCAATCTATTCCAGTGATTTATCATCCTCTGTGTAAAAGATTTCTTGCTTGTATTCAGCTGAAATCAACCCTATTGGATTTAAAATGATCACCCTTTGTCCTAAAAAGATTGTTCCTACCTTTCCTGTAGGCCTCCTGTAAGTATTGAAATGCCACAACAAGGTGTCCCCAGAGCCTTCTCTTGTCTAGGCTGAACGAACCCATGTCTCTCAGCCTGCCCTTATAGGAGAGCTGCTCCAGCCTTCTGACGATTTTTGAGACCCTGTTCTAGACCCACTTCAATAGGCTAATGTTCTTGTGTTGAGGGCTCCAGAGCTGAGTGCAGTACTCCAGGAGTGGTCTCACCACATGGTAGAGGGAGAGAATCTCCCCCACTGACCTGCTGGCCACACTTCTTTTGATGCTGTCTAGGAGACATCTGGCCTTGTGGGCTGTGAGGACATATTGACAGCTCACGTCCAGCTTTTCTTCACCACTAACCCCCAAGCACTTCTCCACAGAGCTGCTTGCAATCATTGCTCAGCCTGATACCAAGAATTGCCCCAACTCAGGTGCAGGATCCTGTGCTTGGCCTTATTAAACCTCATGAAGCTTTTACAGGCCCACTTCTCCAGCTTGTCCAGGTCCCTCTGGATAGCATCCCATCAACTGCATCTACATCCATCCGTGCCAGGTGGATAAGGCCTGTGCTAAAATACTGCATGCTCATAAAGGAGAGGAAGCACCAAATCCAGAAAAGGTTCTGGCAAGGACAGAGGTCAAACTCAGTCTTTCAAGCCTGAATGCTCTTTCCTACAAGATGCTGAGATTTCTTTTGGGGAAGAAGCATCTTACTCAAGGCAACTGAGAACTCAGCTTTTGATGTTAAGATCCCAGAATATCTCCACTTTGTTCCCCTGCCAGACTTCGTCTGGTAGCTTCAGAGTGTGCGCACACAGGATCAACTCACAGCAACAAAACACATGAAAGACTGAGACCCAAATACGTGAAAAGTTTAACAGAATAAAAATGTAGCTGTATGAAAAATAGGAAAAATTAGAAGATCCCTTATGAGGAAAGGTTGAGGGAGCTGGGTCTCTTCAGCTTGGAGGAGACTGAGGGGTGATTTCATGAATGTCTATAAATCTGTAATGGGTGGGTGTCAGGAGGATGGAGCCAGTCTCTTCTCAAGGTCATCTGGTAATAGGACAAGGGGCANGGCACTGTTGCAGATTCCCCTTTATTTCACATGGTGTGTCAGCGCAGCTAAGAGCTGAACTTGTAAATATTTATAAAACTGGTTTCCATTCAGTAGAGAAGGGCTGTTTGCTTGCAGGACCTAGTTGTATTTATATCATAAAGCTTAGTTTCCTGTGCTAAACTCTCTGTCTTAACTGCTGGGTTACAGATAAGGAGCTGTAAGTGCAGCTCAGAAGAGGAGGGGCAAACTGGCCTTGAGCCATCAGCCTTGGGACAATGACATGACCTGATCTAAACTTTCCTCAGCTCAGCTGCAGCAGCCTCTGGATTGTTCAGTCTGTCCCTTCTCCCTGTATTCCTTTGGCTGACAGGCAGTTTTTCCTGTAGCCAGAACTGAATGGTGTAAAAGAGCTATCTGCTCTTGCTGCTTCAATGTCTCATTTTAAATGCAGTCTAAGACTTTAAACCAATGGGGTTTATTTTTATCTTAGATATTAGGTGGTACCCTGCTTCTCTGATACTGCCTTTCTAAATAGTCTATTTGCATGTTACAATCTGTGAAACACCTGGTAGATACGCCTCAAATAAGGGATGATGCTACTGGGGCCAACTATTTCTGTGTATTCCATTGTTTTCATGAGTGCCCTGTTCTGCAGGCTAATGAGTTGTATTCACGTTTTAGTTCTTTCTCACAAGAGATACGGTGGCTACCATTTCTGTGTTGTAACACAAGCACAGTCAAGTGGAAAAGGCTTAGGAATGAAATAACACTAGGCAAACTAATTCACTGGCATTGAAATGTCATGTCTAGAATTATCTGGCTTACTGGGGAATGTTTCAAGGAAACAAGCTATGGTATGGCAGACTACAGTTCAGGGATTAGATAGGGCTGGCACAGTGGACTATATTCTACCTGGTGTTAAATAGGTTGTGTGAGTATAAATGACGGTAAGAACTGTCTCAGTAATTGCCATTTTGTTTTTAAATCTCTGTGCTTATGACCTTATTTTTTACTGGGTAGGGGTGTGCTCACACCTGTCTGATACCTTGACATTGTTTTCAAAATCGCTTTACAAAGTCACAGTCTGGTTTGTTTTCAGAAATGTAGTATACACTCAGGACCCTGTTTTTAAGAGAAATACACTTGATTTTAATTTTGTGTAAGAAATCCTGCAATATTGCCTTGTGAGCGGGACCTACACTTTTGAAGGTTCCTGAAAACATCCTTAGAACAGAAGGAAGCCACGGAACAAAGAATAAATGATGGCCGTGCAAGGCAGTTTGGTCCTACAATCATCCCTGCTTCTGCAGGGCCATACAAAGAAACTCCTGGCATAACTCTGGATTTGACTTAAACATAAAAACATAGGAAGTAAAGATGGACAAGCTTTACCCCAAAATGTTAGCATAGGGCTTTGTGTGCTTCCCAAATTGCTACAGAACTAAAATTGTCAGAACAAAATACACAGTTTTGAGTTGTAAAGGGAGTCTGGATGCAAAATAGAATTCATAGCATACTGCCTTCTGCTTCAAGAGGCTAGAAGAAATTGGAGCTGATTTAATAGCATTAATGCCGTTATTTTCAGTAGTGTTCTTTTGACCTGGAAGTCTTTGCTATTTTTAAGAAATCAAAAGTTCAAATGCTAAGAGGTGCTCTAATTGCAATAAGCTCCTAACATTGTGAACTTATGGAACTGTCAATGAAAGGATGAATGTGACTGGCAGTCAGCCAGCTTTGGTGGGATCTAATGAACAACTTCTTGAATGGCACAGAAGATGCACTCAGATTTAAATAATGTTGTGAGGAAATAAGATGATATGGTGGAGCCAGACTGAGACAGTTGGGGCTCTTTGGTCTGGAGAAGAAGAGGCTGCGAGGTGACCTTATTGTGGCTTCCAGTATCTGAAGGGGGCTACAAAAAAGCTGGAGAGGGATCTCAGGTAGTGACAGGACTAAGGGGAATGGAGCAAAGATGGAGATGGGGAGATTTAGACCGGATGTGCAGAGGAAGTTCTTCACCATGAGAGTGGGGAGAGCCTGGAATGGGTTGTCCAGGAAGGTGGTTGGGGCCCCATCCCTAGAGGTGTTTAAGGCTTGGCTGGATGAGGCTCTGGCCAGCCTGCTCTAGGGTGGGGCATCCCTGTTCTGGGTCTTGGTCTAGATGTCCTACTATGGCAAGGGGATTAGACTAGATGAGCTTTCAAGGTCCCATCTGATCCCTGATGATTCTATGGTTCTGTGAACTGGTGACAGGACAAGGAGCAATGGGTGCCAGCTGGAACAGAGGAGGTTCCATATCAATATCAGCAGGAACTTCTTCCAGGGAGGGTAATGGAGCACTGGAACAGGCTGCCCAGAGGGGTTGTGGAGTCTCCTTCTTTGGAGATGTTCAAACCCGCCTGCACGTGTTCCTGTGCAACTTGGTCTAAGTGATCCTGCTGTTGCAGGGGGATTGGACTGGATGATCTTTCAAGGTTGCTTCCAGTCCCTAATGATTCTGTTCTGTGATGTTCTGTGACTTGGTCTAGGTGATCCTGCTGTGGCAGGGAGATTGGGCTAGATGATCTTTCAAGGTCCCTTCTGATCACTAATGATTCTATGAAACTTTATTTCAACCTAGAAAAAAATTGTGCATGTGTACACCATGCTGCTGGTGATGTGTGTGGAAGAGAATCACGAGGAGAAATGCATCCAGCTGCCGAGCCACTGAGTAGCAGGTTGTTTGCAGGACAGGGATCTTTCCTCATTTGCCTTCTGCTGGGTTTTGGCAAACTGCTGATTTGATGCTAATTTCCCAATGTTTATCTTGGGAATGATTTGACTTGAGTTCATTATTCTGTTATGTAACTGTCTGGTTTGTAAGAGCGTGTTGAACATACTAGGTCTAAAAAGCAGGAGCTATTGCTTGCAAAATGCAGCATGTTTTATGCTGAGATTGCAATTTACAACAATTACTTTCTGCAGTAAATTGAATAATACTAATTTTCTTTAAAAATGAAAGATCTGCTAAGGCTTGAAGCCTTGTTACTTGAGAATGCTGATCTCTGATGTTGTTTTTATATAGATAGACTCCTATTTCATAGACCGAGTAGCAAAGCCTATAAAATAATTCATTAGTGGAGTCTCCCTCTCCGGAGACACTCAAAACTTGTGTGGCCGTGTTCCTGTGTGATCTCTCCCAGTTACCCTGCTCTAGCAGGGGACTTGGACTAGATGCTCTGTGGAGGTCCCTTCCAATCCCTACCATTCTGTGATTCTGTGGTTTGAGTCCCTTGTGTTTCCTTATTTAGAAAGCTGGATTTGGAAAAGCGTTTGAAGATTGCCTGTGCTTCCCCTGTTAATGTTTTTTGTAATCTGTATGTCATTCTGGACATTTCATATTACCATTCTTAAGAACTTGCATTTCATATGTATCTGCCTTTATAGTATTCTTACGTATTATTTACTGCTGCCAAAACCCGAGAGCCTTTAAACTCTGTCCTATAATTAAATGAGAAAAGCAAGCAGTATATTTAAAAGTCATTAAAAAATTACTAACTTTTATGATTTTTGCCAGCCGCCCATGCACACTTAGCTCATCAGGGAAGGTGCTGGCAGCTGTTTGTTTATGTTAAGAGGAGATGGTATTTATGTCTCTTGTTAAATCCTTGATTGACGCAAGCTGCCTAAATCTCCTTAGGGAGGAACAATCGCTGTGAGGCACACTGGGATGAGTGGGCAGGAGACTCTGCTCATACACAGAGTGGTGTCAGGACAAATGTGTGCTTTGTGTCACCCATGCCTGCCAGAGGCGGTTTGCTGAGGGAGAAGGTTGACAGGGTGCAGTCAAACCCTTCTTTTGTGCTCTGTGCGCATGGCCTTTGCAGGAGATGTGAATGAGTTGTGCGAGGGAGTGAGTTCTGGGCTGAAACGGTCCCTTTAGATGCAAACATGAGTGAATTTCCTCTCACAGCTTGATGAGGAGCAAATTGTAAAAATAAAATATGTAATGGAAAGCTATTGTTTCTGTTCTCTGTGGGAATTTCTCCTGATGAATCAATAACCCCAGTGATTTTGTTTGTTTGTTTACAAACAGAATCAGAACATTTTACTTTCTTTATATAAGCCCACCAGGCAAAAAAGTGGAACAGTAGAAACTGTATTGCTTGCCAAAAAGAATACCTTTCTGCCCCAGCTTACAGAACTAATTAACCCTGGTAGTTTGACAGCCATGAGATAAGTTGTTTCATCACCCTATGAGAGTTGTAATAACTACCTAAGCCTTTCCGTTCTCCCATGCACTATTTCTCACACAAACTGATATGCAAGCTACTTGGGAGATGCAAAGTACGTGATCAAGGAGAGAGGGAGTCTCTGAACCCATAATCAAAAGCTGTCTATCACAAAATGTCCTGTAAAAGAGTTTGAACAAAAAAAAAGCTTGAAGAGTCACATCTTTTAAATGTCTTGACCTGTCCAAGTACCTGAATGATTTATATTCTCTACTGGAAATTCATTTTTGTAAAGACAGATCTAATACAGACTTACTACAGATAAAATTTTGCAAGTCATGTTTCTTTATTTAGCTTGGAGAAGAGGAGGCTGAGGGGTGGCCTCATTCATGGGATTTGGGACAGGGGTTGCCTTGTAGGGTTTTGTTTGTTTCCTGAGGAGTGCCAATATAGGAACCAAAGAAATTGAAACAGAGTGGATTAAAAAAGCATTAAAAAGAAATTCATATTAATAAGAAAAAAAGAAGTCAAAATGTGGTGAGAGCAGCGTGTGGCAGAGGGGGAGAGGAAGATGATATATATAGGTGAGTGCTGGAAGTTTTAGGCAGAGAAAAGGCACAGAAAGGATTTAATTCAGAGTTGAAGGTGAGCTTTTTAAATCAGCATGAGTAACAGCTACAGTTAAAAAACAAGGACGATATACAAGTAGCAAGAATTTAAAACAGAAATAATATAAATAACTGAATTCTTAAAAATGCATCTGTTGTATAGATATTTCTTTATGGTAATAGGGTTGTGTTCTTCCTTTTTTGAGATATACCAAAAAGGGTATTTGGGATTCCAATACTCAGATAACCACATGCAACCAAATACTGGTTTTGTATCTGTAACCCAAGGCTTGGTGTTGTCAAACACCACAGTTTTCTCTGTTGCCAGGAGTATTTGCAGGGTACATGGACCACAACACAGCTTGACGAAGAGAACAGTCCTTCATCCCTGACTTCTAGGAACTTCTAGTGAAATAAAATATGTAAATAATTAAAAATCATCCTCTAAGAGAGCTAGGGTGTCCAGTGTAGAGCAACAAAGATGATAAAAGAAGTAGAACAGCTCCCTTATGAGGAAAGGCTGAGGGAGCTGTGTGTCTTTAGCTTGGAAAAGAGGAGGCTGCGGGGTGACCTCAAGAATGTCTATAGATATGTGAGGGGTGGGTGTCAGGAGGATGGAGCCAGGCTCTTCTCAAGGTCATCTGGTGATAGGACAAGGGGCAGTGGGTGCAAGCTGGAACAGAGGAGGTTCCATATCAATATCAGCAGGAACTTCTTCCCAGTGAGGGTACCAGAGCATAGGAACAGGCTGCCTAGGGGGTTGTGGAGTCTCCTTCTCTGGAGATGTTCAAGACTGGATGTGTTCCTGTGCAACCTGGTCTAGGTGATCCTGCTGTGGCAGGGGGATAGGACTAGATGATCTTTGAGGTCCCTTCCGATTCCTAATGATTCTATGATTATTTCAGTTTCCAGTCCTTTCAGAAAGACTAGTTTGATACTTCTTTACCACTCGAACTGAGAAAGGGATGTCCCTCCTCCGTCTCTGAGCTTCAGCTAGGAGACAGGCAATGGGCAAGACAGGACTGAGCATGCTGCAGCCATGCATGAGATTCAAGTATGCTCTTTTAGAAAATCCTTTGTGTTTTGCATCACTCTCTTTTATTCCTTAATCTCTTTCCCTTCTTTTAGTTCTGTTACACAAGCAACCTAATTGCTGTTATGATTTACATTCTCCCTGTTCTGTTCTGTGTCTGTGTTTGCCTCTCTACCTCATGAACAAATCCCAAGATACCTGATCTATATCAGAAATAGCAAATAAAAGTTTGGGATTCTTTTGGTTTGGTTTGTATTGTGCTTTTGGGTGTTTGATTTTTTCTGCAATCTTCTTTCCAGCAGCCTCTCCTTGTCTAAATATCGTCCAACAATCCTGTGGCATTCCCCAGATCTGGGACACAAAATCATTCCCTTAATTCCCATCTCTGATTACTTTCTGTTTCTGACCAGTCTCTGGAGCTGAAGCAGACAGATTTAGCATGTTTGACTTTCCAAACCACTGAAATCTTCTACCAGCAAAGCATAAATAACAAAAAACCCCTTAACTCAGACCTGTTGTCCCTGCTGCTGCTGCTGCACAGGAAGAAGCAAAGTCCTGGGGAACCATAATGTTTGAAATTTGCTCCAGGTGATGCAAAGCCAATGCGAACTTTTATTTCTATTGTGTTCCACTGAATTGCATTTTTGCTGTGTCTGTGATGGAATTTGTTGTGCAAAGGTGGTGAGAAAGGAAAAGGATTTTCCAGGAACAGTATCACTGAAGATTGATAGAAGTAATTCCATATCAATGTCAGAAGGAACTTCTTTACTGTGAGGGTAGCGGAGCGTTGAAACAGGCTACCCGGGGGTTGTTGTGGAGTCTCCTTCTCTGGAGATGTTCCAGTCCCACCCACTTGGTCTAGGTGATCCTGCTGTGGCAGGGGGATTGGACTGGATGATCCTTCGAGGTTCCTTCCGATCCCTAATGATTCTATGATTCCTGTTGCAGAGATGGTATGTATTATTCTTAACAGGCACCATTAGCAACCTGATGGTGTGATGGGTGCTCTGTAACTTGGGCTTTAAACAGACATCATTTGCATTCAACTAACCAGGCATTTAAATGATAATGCTGCATGCAACACAGTTTTGTTTTCTAAATCTCTTTGTGAATGCTTTACCAGAGAGTTATAAAAGTGAAAAGTTGTGAAGTTTCAAAACGGAATAAAGCTGATATGAGCACTGCTCAAATTGCTGGAAAGACTCAAAGCCTGTAACATGACTTGTGCCATGTGGGCAGCCCGTGGCCTCGCCCTGCCTGCTGTGGGTACAGCTGGGTGTCCTGTCCCATCAGGAAGGGACATAGGGGAGTCTCTCCCTAGTCAGTGGGGAGGTTTAGCAGCAGTGTCTGCCTGCCTTTGTTCTGTGTGATGTTGGATTGAAAGAAAATTCCTGAAGAGATTGTGAAGATATAAAATGGAAACACTTGAGTGGGCTGGCTTTGCCCATAGTAGTTACTGAAGCTCTCTAGTTCTAAGGCTGTTTCTGTATGCAGAAGCTGAGGAGCATCAAAGCTTTCCTGGCACAGGCACACAAATCCGGAGCTGTCAGAGCGATCCCTGGGGTATATTCAACTGGGATTAACTCCCCATCTTCAGGCAATTCGGCATTACTTGTGAGAGTGCACAGGCCAGAAAGTATTCCTGCCGGGTGTTTTGGATTCAGCTAGGCTCTTTTAGAGGGGAAGAGAGTTAGTTTAATGCTATGGACTTGAGCAACTCCAAGTCAGTTGGCTTTGGTTCAGGAGGATGGTCTAGACATGTTTAATGTGTTGGATGCCAGGAAGAGTAGTCAGGAATACTGTAATAGGAGTAACCTGTTTATTTTTGGAGCCTTGCAGTGATTGTTCTGCTAACTGTTAGGAGTGGACCAGGAGCCAAATGGGGAAGAAAAGTCTAATCTTCCTCAAGCCGTTGGAGGTACCCTCATGCTTACTGAAAAAGCATTCCTGGTTTTGCTCTTGTACAAAAGATGGACATTTACACAATCAGGATCATTTATGTTTGATAATTTAGAGTAGTGGCTGTTTTGCAGAGCAGTTTTCCTGTTCTGCTGTTCTGCTGATCTGAAATGTGGGCAGTGGTCTTGTATTTCTGATTAACAATACAAAATACATGGGTGCTGAGAATGAAACTTTTCAAGCAAAATGCTGAGACTGGCTGTAGAGCAAAGTCAGATAGGAAACAGTGTCTACTGCAGGTCCTAGTTATGGGCAAAATCAGGTTTAAAGTCAGGATGTATCACATCCCACTCTTGGAGAATATTAAGGAAGTAATTACGGGAAAGAAATGGATTGAATTATAGTAGGAAGGAAAATAAAAAGCTATGAGATGAAGTCACTCTTTACAGAGTTAATGTAACCTTCTGGGCAGTTTCTGTTGTCATGGGCTGTCCCTTTGCTGCCTAATTTACAGTCAAACCATTATTTGATGCTCTAGGCAAGACTTCTTCCTGTAACCTGGTACTTGACAGTGCTAACATCTGTACCAAGCCAGGACATTTAATGGAATGCACAGCAGTTCTTTGAAGGTACATCTGCGTGCACTTAGTGTCCTGTATTTGGTTTGTGCTTTAATGCAACAAGAGGTTGCTTTTTATTTTACCAAAGGGAAAGTTAAGTCCTTGATCAGAAAGAAAAGCAGAACCAGTATTAAAAATGAAAAACATAAAAGCAATGGAAAGTGTAAGTATAATCATCACCATTCGCCTTCCCTGGAAGCTATGGCAGAGCCATCTCTCAGCCATGAAGCCTTGGGGGCAGCTTAGCACCACAGCTCTTCCTGGGAGCTATGTTTCATATCAGCCTTTAGGCTAACTTGGGAAGTTGAAAAATTCAGTTTGTATCTTCTTCTTTCTTTCTTTCTCCCCCTCATCTGCTAATTTTTCACAGGACACGGAACAAGTTAGTGCAAAGAATTATCTAGCTGTTTTCTGTAGTAACCAAATGCTGCAGGAGGGATTTTTCTGTGTTGGGTTATTCTGCATTTCAATTCCATTGGATCCGTTCATTTGCATCTTCCTTTTACTTTACAAAAGCTTTCTTCTTTTTGGCAATGTTGTGAGTGCACGGCAAATACTCTGTCTTACAAAGATACGTGGCCTTGCAGCTGGATCTCTGGCTGTTGTCAGTTACTTGGGCAGCTCCCAGTGATGGGGAGGCTTTCTCAACACCAAATTTTGGTGCCAGAGGCACAAAATGTCACACATTCCCTTTTCAAATGCTGAGGAGATACCTGCTTCTGCCCATATTCTGCCTCTCTTTGGTCTCTGCTCTTGCCCATATTCTGTCTGCCTTTAGTCTCATCTCTAGAGTGGAAAGGAAATAAGCCTTTTAAACCCCTTGAGGGGGAGGAAAATACATTTATAAGGTAGCATCTCAATAAGCATTCATCTGTTGGTGCACTGAAACATACAGGAGCTGTCTGGATGGCAGACTTTTTTAATGTAGGTGAATACAAGGGAATTCAATTAAAGTTCACCAAATGCTTCAATGCTGTATTGTGCAGTATTGCTAAACTTATTCAGAGCAGGCACTGAGTGCACTATATTGCTGGTATTACTATGGATGTTATTATTTCTCTGTTTATCAGGTGGGAAAACTGTTACAGTTGATGTTATTTTTAAAAGGATTAACTGATATTTTTTTCAGTGTAATATTGTTTTATTGAACCTATTTGGCAAGCAGTTGCTTTCCTGGTGATAGATAAAGAGTGTGGAACTCTGAATTGTGAAGTTCAATACCTTTTAGGTGGATGGGTGGACACTCTATTGTGGTTTGCAGAGGACCACTGAAAAATCTACGTTACTGGCCTAATAAACTATAGCTTCTACCCGTACAGAAAGGTAATCTCAGGTATCTGTTAGTTCTCCAAAAGAGAACATGAAATACAATAGATGAGAGTGTGAAAAATCCACTCTGACTGTATTGATAGTTGGGAAAATAATTGTAATGCAACTTATTTTTAGTCCCTTTTGTGAACTGTTGTACTGACCTATTTTTGATATAATCATAGAAGCTGTAATCTGAAGACCATTCTCTAATTCCCTGTAAAACCAGTGCATATTACTGGGTAGTCGTTCTGGTTCATCTATTTATTTTAGCGAGACTTTTTCTGTAGTAGTAATACCAAATTCTTCAAAAGGATTTAGTGATAATCCTGTTAATGTTTCATTGTGTGTGCAATTACAGGGGTGGGTATCCTTGCAGGATGTTTTTATTGTTGGTAGGAAAAAAACTGACTTAATGAGAAATTGCAATTGCTCTTCACTGAGGAAAAATTATGCTTAAGAAGAGACTATAAAAGTTTATCATACTTCTTCATTTCACATAGTCTAATGGGCTGTGGTATGGGGAGTCTTCTCTGATTCATAGCAGTCCCTTCCAAATGTCACTGTGGAGTTGCCTGTGAACAGTTAGGTGTTCTCCAGCATATTGACAGTTGCTTCCTCTAAGCTGAGCAATGGGACTTTGCATCAGTTCTCCTCTAGTAGTAACTTGCTGTCTACTCAGTAAGGTCACAGATTAGTATGTGAATACTGACCCTAGAACTTCTCCCTGCCAATAATTCCTACTGTGGCAATAATGATCTGTGTTTTTTATCCCCTGTGCAGAGGTGCACATGAATTGGCAAAGCCAAAAAAAACCCAGCCCTGCACTGGTATACATCAAGGGGATACATAATTAAAAGCTTCATTATTTATTAGATTTCCTTCTAGGAAAAGATGTATTAATTTCCATTGAAAAGAATTGTGTATCTGCTAGTTTATCTCATAATCCATTGCAGTGAGGTTTGGGTGGTGGGGGTTTGTTGCCCTAACATTACCAACAACCTTTTCTGCTGCTTTACCTGCTTCATTTTATTGCCCTAGCAGAATAAAAAGTGCAAAACATTAAAAACCCCACAAACAAGTAGTTTCCTACTGAGCTAGTTATGTCAGTCTCCTCCAGGAGAGGTCTGATGAGTGCTGGGACCGGCAGAGGAAGGGGAGGCACTATTGGAGGTACCACAGATGGGCACAGGAATGGACAGGACCAAGAGCCCTGTTCTCAGCAGTGGTGTTTACATATCGACATTGTTTAGCAGGTTTGTCATGTTTATCTATTGTTTGCTGCACTCAGATTCCGGTAGAGTTCCTAACACATATTTCAGTACCATCAGGGAACTTAAATTTTCATGTGGTGCTGAAGTTCTTTCTCTGTAGGGAATAGAAGTAGTCTTTAGGATCTCTGTGGATCCCACTTCCCTAATTAACACCTAACCTTAAAGTGCTGTTGCATACTGATCCTGCTTCATGGACGTTGCAGTAAGGCAGTGTCACATAGGAGTGGAGAGTGTGTTTAGAGTGGTGGAACTTCTCCTTTTCCATTAAATTGATCTTTGGTAGAGCAGTGTGCAGTTGACGTCCAGAAGATCAGCATCCAGGAAGATGTAACAGTTTACTCTCAGATGCAACAGATGCTCTTGGAAGTAACAGTTTGCAAGACAAATTCTTCATGTTAGATGGTTGAAAATGAGGAAAGCGAAGGTGCAGTTCCTGGTAAAGCAGACATTCTTGTTCATTTTAATTGTAAAACATAGCTGTGAAACTTTTTCTCCCAGTAGATATCAAGTTAGCTCATCTTCAAATAAATAAATTAGCAAGCAAGCAAGTAAATAAATAAATAAATAAATACCCAACTAACTAACTGACTAACTAACTAACTAACTACATAAATAGAAAATCTTCCCTGAGTGTTGTAACCCTGTAACACAGTTTGAGTACTCATGCATTTAAAATCTTCAAACCTATTTTGCAGTACTTAGGCATTACAGAATGTTGTCATTTATCCTACTACAAATTTCTCTTCTTGAGAGCTCTCCCACTGAGGGAATGTGGTTAATTTTTCATTGGCCACAGAGCGATGACCAAGAGATTTACTTTATATCTTGAAGAAGCTTTTCCTTGGCTTGGCAGTGTGCTGCCCTCTCTGTGTTCCTCAATCTGATGGGGCAAAGTGAAGGAACTCAGGAAGCACCTGGCTCTCCTACAGCTCACTTCCCACCATGCTGGGGAGCAGCCACTCTCTCAGCATCTCACCTGGAACTCCTCTGCGTGAGCGGCCCTGTTCAGTTAGTGTGCAAAACAGCAGGCAGCCTGGCCCTTTGGTAAAGCTCTAAAAAAGAATGATGAACCTGGGAAACCTTCATGAGCTTTGACATGAGCAAAGGGACTGAGAGGTTTTGAGTATTTTCTGTGAAAAGGCTGTTGCAGCAACTTAGGAAGTCTGTGTTAGCTCCTGAATTGTTGACTTTGTGTGAGCTTTGACTAATTTACTATCTGCCTTCTCAACTACATTTTTGCAGATGTCAAAATTTCTATCAACTTCGTGTAGGCATATACTGTCTTGTCATCTTAAATAAACGAGGGATTTTAATAACTAAATGTCCTTGGGAAGACTTTGAGGCTTCTCAAAGAGGAAAGGAAAATCTTCTGAAGCTAACTCCTGTGATGTTAAAAGAGCGGTGGCATATGAAAGTTCTTAGAATGGCAGAGGGATAAATGCTCACTGCTCACTTCCAAGCAGGTTTGGGCTGTACCTAATTCAGCGTGAGGTCTCTGTATGGGATATGTAATGGTTTAGGGAGAGGGTCTAAATCGGTTTGGGTTGGTGCCTGTAATTCAAGCACAACAACCAGCTCTCACTGAGAGTTCAACAGGCAATGAAGCAACTTTGCTAGAAGGACAACAGTTTATTGAACCCATCACCAAGAAGAAAAGGAAAAAAAACCAAATAACTAAAAGAATCTAAAAGAGTAACTGTATCACAATGCCTTTACATATGCTCTGAGAGAAATGTGAGATGGCTAACACATCGAGTTTGGGCTTAGATGTCAGATCTGGGGCAAGAGTGTACACCAACGTTCATATTGGCAAAGCAACCATACACACACACTCACACCCCACTTTCCAGAAGAGAAGATGCGGGGTGGCCAGGAATGCAGCACAAAGTATACA